>JALAZF010000007.1:6512500-6912500 GCA_022829125.1 Lathyrus tuberosus | reverse complement strand
TATGTCTTTTAGTTCCTAGTTTTTCTAAGCTTTCATCATTTGAGTGTCAGTCAGGTCAACTAGGAAAACATACTCGTCACACCTATTGTCAACGAGTAAATAAAAGTGATGCATCATCTTTAGCTTTAGTTCATTATGATATTTAGGGTCCTAGCCGTGTCAAGTCAACTTTAGGATATTATTACTCTGTAACCTTCATCGATGATTTTTCACGATGTACTTGGTTATTTTTTATGAAAATCCATTCAGACATCTTCCATATATTCCAAGAGTTTTATGCCAAAATTAAAAATCAGTTTAACACTTCCAATAAAACTTTACGCACCGATAATGCTCGTGAATATATGTCATCCCAATTTCAATCTCTTTTAACATCACAGAGGATTATTCATCAATCATCATGTGCTCACACACCACAACAAAATGGCATCGCTGAACAAAAGAATCATCATATAGTTGAAATAACATGAACTTTTTTACTTCACCACAACGTCCCTTCTCGTTTTTGGGGTGATGCTCTTCTCATAGCTTGTCACCTTATCAACTAAATGCCTTCATGGGTCCTTCAAGATCAAATTTCACACTCTACCTTGAACCTACAATATGATCTTTACCTCATTCCTCTCTGCATCTTTGGTTGCATGTGCTTTGTTCATGACCTCAGTCCAGGTAAAGACAAACTTTTTTCCAAAGCTCTCAAGTGTATCTTTCTAGGCTACTCACATATACAAAAAGGATATCATTGTTTTTGTCCCCAACTTCAACGATATTTTGTTTCTTTCGATGTTACATTCTTTGAAACCTCACCATTATAAGTCTACCAGCGACAGACACCCCGCCCATTGAAGGTAGGAGATGATATTAATCCACCAGCATCATCTCCTGCTCCAACAGTTCCTCCAGTTATGTCACCTAAACTTGACCTTCCAATAGCATTACAAAAAGGTACTTAGTCTCATCGTCCTAATCCTAAATATGCTTGTATTTTAAATTATAATTGTCATTCTACTTCCTATGTCTCTTTTGTTTCTACTCTAGATTTTGTATATATATTCCTAAGTCTACAGATGATTTTGTATATATATTCCTAAGTCTCTTTTGTTATGACTGATCCCAATTGGCGTTAGGCGGTGTTGGAAGAAATGATTGAATTGCATTCAAATAACACTTGAGACATTGTTACTTTACCTCTAGACAAAACTACAGTGATATGTCGATGGATTTATAAAGTGAAAGATGGAGTAGATGGTCAGATCGATCGTTTCAAAGTCGGTTTAGTAGCCAAAGAATACGCACAAATATTTGGTCTTGATTATGGTGGCACTTTTTCTCCGATGACCAAGATCAACTCAATCTGCCTCTTTCTGGCAGTGGCTGCCATTCATCATTGGCTGCTTCACATGTTGGACATTGAAAATTCCTTTTTACTTGGAGAATTGGAGGAGAAAATTTATATGGATCAACCTCCAGGTTTTACTATTCCCTAAAATTCTAAACTTGTTTTTAGGCTTCGTCGTTCTTTTTATGGGCTGAAACAGTCCAGTCCCCACATGCTTGGTTTGGTCACTTCAGATCTTCCTTGATACAAATTGGTATGAGTAGATGTGAAGCAGATCACTCTGTTTTCTTCCTTCATTCCTCCATCGGTGGGTGAATTTTTCTTGTGGTCTATTTCGATGACATTATTATCACTGGAGACGATACTTAGGGTATCCAACGACTGAAAACTCATCTTTTCAAAAACTTTCAGACAAAAGATTTGGGTTCACTCAGATACTTCTTAGGTATTAAAGTTTCCCAATCCCCATCTAGCATTATAATCAACCAACACAAGTTTACCTTAGACATTCTCAAGAAACTGGTATGCTTGATCGTCATCCTGTTGATTCTCCTATGGATCCCAACATCAATCTTCTTTCGGGTCAGGGGGAGTCATTGAAAGACCCGGGAAGATATCGACGACTTGTGGAAAGACTGAACTATCTTACAGTCACCAGATGAGATATTACATTTGCTGTGACCATTGTGAGTCAGTTTCTGAACGCTATTTGTGATAGTCATTGGAATGCAGTCATTCAAATTCTTAGATATATAAAGAATACACCAGTAAGAGGACTATTTTATGAAGATAAGGGTGATGCTAAAATCATTTGTTATTTCGATACAAACTGGGTCTGATCACCGTTGAATAGGAGATACACATATGAATATTGTGTTCTGACTGGAGGTAATATGATATCATAGAGAAGCAAGAAAAAAATAGAGTTGTATTATCTAGTGTTGAAGTTGAATACCGTGTTATGGTAGCATCCTCAAAGGAGCTTGTATGGCTGAAAAATTTACTCTCAGAACTTAGGATATGAGATCCTTACAAAACAAAACTCATACGTGATAATCAAGCAGCACTCCACATTGCATCTAATCTGGTTTTCCATGAACAGACCAAACACATAGAAATAAACTATCATTATGTAAGGGACAAAGTACTACCAAAAAAAATTACCACAAATTTTGTAAAATCTAAAGAATGGTTAGTTGATATGTTTACAAAGTCTCTTAGGGGTTCTCGAGTGGGTTACATTTGTAAAAATCTCAACTCATGAAATATACAATCCAGTTTAGAATATTTGGATACAAAGTAGTCTCACATCAACTATAACATGTAATTAGATGTAATCTATCTCTCTCTCTCTCTCTCTCTCTCTCTCTCTCTCTCTCTCTCTCTCTCTCTCTTATATTTCAATATTTTTGTAGGGATGAGTTAGATTCAACCCATACATTTTAAGATGGTATCAGAGTCTCATTTAAAATCCATTAGACCATCCCATTTAGTTTTACGCCTCAAATGCAAATCTTAGACGTGACAGGGGGTGTTAAAGAGTCTCACATCAGACAATACATAGCATGAACATATATTTATAAGTGAGGACAATCCTCATCTTATTAATTAGTTTTGTAAGAATGAGTAAGGTTCAATCTATACATTTTAAGAAACTCGGATAGAGAGTATTCATAAAACTAGAACTTGAAAAGGAAAATAATGAAAACGTGAAAATTGAGAAATCATTTGAAAGCATTAAAGAGAACCACTTAGTTCATATATCATGAACTTGTACATAAACGGTACAAAATGCTATGATTGTCACTGACAAACAAAAGCAGTAGTAGCATTTCCTTTGGTTTTTGCAACTACATTCATACCATCTGAGAGAATCTACCATATCGTAAAACAACCCCACATACTATGTAAAAGGACAATTTCAATATACATTTGACCTTATGGATTAATACAGAGTAATAATTTTTTTAGACTATGTTTAGATTGATGGAACATACCGGAATAGAGTGAAATAGAATATAACGGAACGAAATGGAACATAGCGGAATGAAATATAAATCCCACTCTATTATTTAATTATTTAATTAAAAATGTCTCGTTCCATCACATACATTCTAAACAATAAGAGAGTTACCGGTAAAAAAATTACATGACAAGCTTAAAACCAAAGTAAATAAATATACCAGTCAAAACTTAATCCGTGTGTTTTTCAAGAGTCAAATCAAGGATATCAATTCCAATAAAGATGCAGTATTGCACCATTCAATTTTCCTTCTCAAAGAATAATTTGAAGGATAAGAAAAGTGGATTCCACCATCCAAAGGAGGCTATATATATTTATGTGCTTCTACTCACTAACACATTAACGAGTCAAGTTAAAAGGAACTTCTTAACTTCTCTCACTTCTCAATCATCACTTACTTTTTCTTTAACCATGCCTCCAAATTTCATAGCACCAAAGCCTCAACAATACTTCAATACTACTACTCTCTCTTTGGAAGGATCACCTCACAATGAACAATCATTACCAAAACTCATTATGCATCCCATAACTTTGAAGGTAATTAACATCGTTCACTTTCATTACTATATGTAATATATGCAAAATAGTACATTACCTGGTCCAAAATTTTGGACCAGATACGCGTACTATATTGCTAATTTTGACTACACTAAGACACATTTTGTTACAATTTTTTTATTTGTTTTGGTCTATGCAGTTTGAGGATTTGGAGTACAAAGTGAAACTAAACCAAAAAGAGAAAACTATACTGAATGGAATCACAGGTATGGTGTGTCCAGGAGAGATACTAGCTATGTTAGGTCCATCAGGCAGTGGCAAAACAACACTCCTTACGGCTCTCGGAGGCCGTCTTGCTGGTAAACTATCAGGAAAAGTCACCTACAACAATCAATCTTTTTCAGGTTTGATAAAAAGAAGAACAGGCTTTGTTGCTCAAGATGATGTTCTTTACCCTCATCTAACCGTAACGGAAACTCTAGTGTTCACTGCACTTTTGAGGCTTCCACAAACCTTAACAAGAGATGAAAAAGTTGAGCATGTGGAGAGAGTTATAACTGAGTTAGGACTTAATAATTGTAGGAATAGCATGATTGGAGGACCACTTTTGAGAGGTATATCAGGTGGTGAAAAAAGGAGAGTGAGTATAGGACAAGAAATGTTGATTAATCCGAGTTTGTTATTGCTTGATGAACCTACTTCTGGTTTGGATTCTACCACAGCGCTAAGGATCTTGAATACTATCAAAAAACTTGCTAGTGGTGGTAGAACTGTTGTTACAACAATTCATCAACCTTCTAGTAGACTATACTACATGTTTGATAAGGTTGTCTTGCTCTCTGAAGGATGTCCTATATATTACGGTCCTGCTTCGACTGCTCTTGAATATTTCTCATCGGTCGGTTTTTCGTCTTGCGTGACTGTTAATCCAGCTGATCTCTTGCTTGATCTTGCCAATGGTAAGTAACAATCAATAATCCTTTTGATTTCATTTTTTAACCGATCATTAAGTGACACTAATAGTCATTTTACAATCGTGCCCGAGGGAATTGAATATTCCCTTGAGGTTACGAATTCAAACTGTTACCACTGAACTGATATCGAAAGAAGTACTAACAATGTAATGACGAAAATGGAAATTTTCAGGGATTGGTCCAGAATCTAAACATGTAACTGAACAAAGTGAGGCTTTGGAGATTGAAAGGAAGAATGTGAGAGAAACTCTCATTTCTGCTTATGACAAGAACATAGCAACAAGGCTGAAAGCTGAGATTTGTAGCATGGAAGAGAACAACTTAGATGCTTTGACAAGTAAGTGTTCATGTTCTTTCTTCAATGGAAAAAGTGAAAAGCAAAAATGATTTTACGCTTTCTAATCTGAAAAATTAATGTAGGAAATCAAATAAAACCAGAGCAATGGTGTACAAGCTGGTGGTATCAGTTCACTGTATTATTGCAAAGAGGAGTGAAGGAAAGAAGGCATGAAGCCTTCAATAAGCTGCGAATATTTCAAGTCGTAAGTGTAGCGTTTCTTGCCGGACTCTTGTGGTGGCATACACCTAAATCACACCTTGAAGATAGGGTAAGAAATAATCACTTCATCTATTAAGTCTCATTCCTTGTTTCTTGGAATTTGGATTGTCTGCAGTCAGCAATCTCACACATTCACGCAGCCAGTAAATTGTTTGTTATTCGCCTGTGGTCAGACGATCAAGATTTTACTCTCTGCGTGATTATGTTAGATTTGTGAATGTAGAAAATCTAAAAAAAATCGAACTATGAACAATATTGCTTGCTATACTTAAAAAATGCCTAATATAAGGTTGTATATTTGTCATGCAGATAGCTTTGCTCTTTTTCTTTGCTGTTTTCTGGGGATTCTACCCTCTCTACAACGCGGTTTTCACATTTCCTCAAGAGAGAAGAATGCTAATCAAAGAACGTTCATCGGGAATGTACCGTCTCTCATCGTACTTTTTAGCAAGAACAATAGGAGACTTACCTCTCGAACTCGCTCTTCCAACCGCCTTTGTGGTCATATTATATTGGATGGGAGGACTCAAACCTGATTTTATGACTTTCATTCTTTCACTTCTTGTTGTTCTTTACAGCGTTGTTGTATCTCAAAGTCTCGGATTAGCATTTGGCGCTATTTTGATGGATATCAAACAGGCAACTACACTAGCTTCTGTGACAACACTTGTTTTTCTCATTGCTGGAGGATACTATATACAACAGATTCCGCCTTTCATAGTCTGGCTTAAGTTCTTAAGCTATAGCTACTACTGTTACAAGCTTCTTCTCGGTGTTCAATACGGTGAAAACGATTATTATCAATGTCCAAATAGTGAGATGTGTAAGGTTTTGGACTTTCCGCCGATTAAATCAATGGGATTGAATCATATGTGGGTTGATGTTTCCGTCATGGCGTTGATGTTGGTTGGTTATAGACTAGTTGCTTATTTTGCACTTCATAGAGTTAGGTAAATTTAAATTGTGGCAAAGCAAAGCAATGCAAAGCTCATATATAATTTGAAGAGTTTTTGTACTAATTCAATCTGAGGAATAATACTAGTTAGTAGAATATTAGTCTTTTATGAATTCTTCATTCCGAAGATCAATCTACAATACTTAATTTTATTCTATTAAAATTTGGAAGAGTTTAATGATTATGCACTGATGAACAAGACATCGATTGTGATATATGATTTGACGTCAGTTTAGAGTATCCGTACATAGTAGTTAATTAAATTCTGTAAATACTAGTTCCGAATTCTACTTTGCCTAAAAAAAAACAACGGCCTGAACTTAAGGGATGTGCTGCATGATAAGAAACATGACAAATAACATCATGTTTTTCTAACTTGCATAACAAGTCCAAGATAGCAACCTGAGTATCATTTTTCCATTAATATTAGAGGGGTCAAAAAAGTCATATATAACATAGCCCTAACATTTAGGCCCTTTCATGGCCCCCTTTTTTTAGGCCCCCTATTACATAAATATTTTTTTGGCCTTTTATTTTTAAGCCCTTATATTTTTGTTTTTTATGGGTCCTAAGTAAGGGGTTCAAAATCCAATTAATTTGAAACATGATATTTTTTTTTGTTTTTAATTATTCTTTTTCTTTAAAAATAAATATTTTTGAATTTTTTTTTTATTTTTTTCACTATTTCAAATAAAAAGTCGGTTTTCTTTAAAACTTAAAAATAGTCGATCTTTTTCGAAAATGAAAAAAGTCGGTTTTTTCGAATATTAAAAAAGTTAGTTTTTTCGAGTATAAAAAAAAAGTCTTTTTTTGAAAAATTAAAAAAAGTTGATTTTTTTAAAAAATAAAATCGATTCGATTTTTTTCAAAAAAAAATTGATTTTTTTTCAAAAATTAAAAAAATTGTTATGAAACAAAACAAAACAATATAATGATCAAAGAGAGAAAGAGAAGAGAAAAGTAATATTATATTATCTTCTGCCAAAAAGTACATTTTATGTTGCAATATGGACCTTATTTATAGGGCCTAAGGGAGATGGAAAGTCACAACTATTAATAGGGAATATGAAGATGAAAAGAAGAATAAGAATGGACATCCACATTTATTTTTATTCATAACACTCCCCCTTGGATGTCCATTGAGGATATGCCTCGTTAAAACCTTACTAGAAAAAACCCAGTGGAAAAAAATCTAGTGAAGGAAAAAGAGTACAATATCCTTTCATTTCTCCCCCTCAGCTGAACAATCATTTCTTCGATGAAGACCAATCTTTTGTACTAGTTGATTAAAAATTCTACTTGGGAGTGACTTTGTGAAAAGGTCTGCAAGATTATCACATGAACAGATTTGTTGGATGCTTATATCACCACTCTTTTGAAGATCATGAGTAAAAAAGAACTTTGGAGAAATGTGTTTTGTCCTGTCTCCTTTAATGTAACCATCTTTCAATTGTGCGATGCATGCAATATTATCTTCATATATGGTTGTTGTATTTAATGTCTCAAAAGATAAACCACAAGTATTTTGGATGTGTTGAATTAAGGATCTCAACCAAACGCATTCTCGACTTGCCTCATGTAATGCTAAAAGTTCTGCATGATTAGATGATGTTGCTTCTATGGTTTGTTTGACTGATCTCCATGAAATGGTTGTACCCCCACATGTAAACAAATAACCTGTTTGTGATCTACCATTATGAGGATCTGACAAGTAACCTGCATCTGCATAACCTGTTAATTCAAATCTGGATACTTTGCTATATAACAAACCCATGTCTATTGTACCTCTAAGGTAACGGAGTATATGTTTGATTCCGTTTCAATGTCTTCGTGTAGGTGAAGAACTATATCTTGCTAATAGATTGACAGCAAATGATATATCAGGATGTGTATAATTAGCAAGGAACATTAGTGCTCCAATTGCACTGAGATATGGTTCTTCAGGACCAAGCAATTCTTCATCCTTTTCTCGAGGTCTGAAAGGATCTTTCTCCACATCTAATGATCTAACAATCATTGGAGTAGACAACTGGTGACATTTGTCCATATAGAAGCGTTTTAACACCTTTTCTATATAGCCTTCTTTATGTACAAATATTCCTTTGTCCAAATGTTCAATTTGCAAACCTAGACATAATTTTGTCTTTCCTAAGTCCTTCATCTCAAACTCTTTCTTTAAACAATTCATAGTTTTTGGAAGCTCTTCAGGAGTTCCAATAATATTTATGTCATCCACATAGACAACTATTATTGCAAATTCCTTTCCTGATCTTCTTATAAAAATACAAGGACAAATGGAGTTATTTGTATATCCCTCTCTAAGCAAATATTCACTGAGACAATTATACCACATTCGTCCAGATTGTTTCATCCCATAGAGAGAATTGTTCAATCTTATGGAGTAGCTTTCTCGAGATTCGGAGTGGTGTGCATCTGGTATATTGAACCATTCAGGGAGTTTCATGTAAATTTCACTATCAAGTGAACCATGCAGATAAGTTGTTACAACATCCATCTTGTGCAAATTAAGACCTTCATGTGCTACAAACTTAATTAAATATCAAGAATTGAATTGCATCCACTGCAGGTGGATATGTTTCATCAAAATAAATCTTAGGTCTTTGTGAAGATTATTGAATAACAACCCATGCTTTGTATCTCATAATTTCACCATTTATTTTACTTTTTCACAAACAAAGTCATTTATATCCAATTGGTTTTACACCTTCAGGTGTTCGAACTACAAGTCCAAAATCGAGTCACTTGTAAAGTGAGTTTAATTAGTCTTCAATTCAATATATTCATTTTGGCCAATTCTCACTTTGCCTACAATCTTTTATAGACTTTGACTCATGATCCTCATTATTATTTATTATAATATAGCGCTATACTGTATACAAAGACATTGTCAACATTGACTTTATTTTGGTTCCATCATATTCCATTCATGACATAATTTATCGAGATCTCCTAATTTTCATAAATTTCAGGTACCTGGTTAGTTCTTTCGGAACTCAAAATTAAATTATGTTAAAGTGCTCTTAGAGTTTTCATATCCTCATTTGGGTCATTTTTAACTTTAGTTTCTTTTCTTAGTAGAGGACTTTTAACATCGGAACCGACTTTTCTACCATGCTTCAGACGCATCTATAACTCATTTGCAATATTATATTGTCCAATATTAGAATCCACCTTGTGTGAAAATATTAGCAGCTAATAATTTGTTTCATAAACTTTGCAAATGACTTGTGTTTTGAACTTCGAGGATCAAAATTATATAATAATATTTTATTTCAAATTCTTCATTTGAACTTCTGGTTCACACTTTGAGCTGCTTATTCTCTCCCCTTAATGTTGGGAAAATTAATTTATCAATTGATAATCAGCCTACTGAGCTTCAAGCACATATCCAATTATTGGACCAAGATAAACCTCAAATACGATATTCATGTAAAATGAATTTTCTCAACATTCTTTCAAAACTCATCTTAGCGTACTATATTGGAGCAATTAAATAATTACAACACATCCAAAAGTTTACTTAGATGAAAAGTATTAGATTATGAACCTAAAATAATTTGTAAGTTAAAGGGAGAATTATCATGCACTAACTTGTTGGCTTAATGCGAATAAACATCTTAATACCATACTTTGTGTGTTTCAAATATCTAATTTAGAATTAATGATCTCACAAGTATCAACTATATAACTAACTTTAGACGTCTAAAGAATGGATCTTCAAGTCCATTTTTTATGAGCATGTTCTTCAAGATGTTCAATATTAATTTTAGTAATATATGTGATACTTATCAAGGAGTTTCTGAAAAATCCAGAAAACAAGATCTTAGTCTAATTAGTTGAGAAAATAATTTCACAAACTTCTGACTGTGAATAGACATATGCACGATCTTTTAGTCGATGCAACAATTAATGTCATAAAAACTCAATTTCTCAAATTTTCCTTTAGGAACACACAAATTTTATTAGCCTTGAAGAAACTTCTGGTTCTTCAAAATTAGTTCTCACATCATAATACATCTGAGATGACCCAACCGATTTTGCCAACAACACACTTAAGTGTGATTTGTAAACATCTGGTTTACCATAATACATATGATTCTATTCTTCTAATTTGTTTCAATCTCTAGTAAATATAAAATAATTTGTATATAATATATATTTTTCAATCTTAATAAACTTACATTTATTAATATTATTCATGCAATCTTTTTGTGATTGTCAATTTTTCTAAGATCCATGAAAATCGTCACTGATACTTTTCTGATCAATAGTGACAGAATAAATATTTTCTTATCAATCATCAAGGGGTAACCGTTCTTTGATGAATGAATAAAAGTAATTTATTCTTTGAACAATCCTCTAGGGATCCTTTATAAATATATAATTTTTTTCGAGAGGTCCATCATAGATCTTCAAACAATGATAAGGATAAACAGTTTTCGTGCAATCCTCCGGGGATGCATTATAAGTTCTTCAAGAACTATATACATTGTTATTTTTCAATTATTCATGGATCTTGATTAGTTATTCAGAAACTATATAATAAATTATTATTTCGCTATCCTTCAGGGATGCTTGATAAATTCTTCAGGAACTATATAATAAATTATTATTATTATTATTATTATTTTATCCTTTAGGGATGCTTGATAAGTTCTTCAGGAACTATATAATAAATTATTATTTTTCTATCCTTCAAGGATATTTGTTAAGTTCTTCAAGAACTAAATAACAAATACATTATTTTATAGTATTTTAGAGACATTTTAACATTATTCATCCAATCCTTCTGGGATTCATGAAAATCATTGTTGATTTTTTTTCTTCTAATCAATATATCAATACATAATAGGTAGAATTAGAAATATATATTACGAAACAAAAAATAATAATATTACCTTCTAAATCTTGAAGCTTCATATCATTAGACCTTCATTATCAAACTATTTGTATCACTTCTTATGCAATTATAGTTAACATTCATATGGTAGAGTTTCGTGCTGATAACATGTTATGAAACTAAACAAAACAATATAGAGATCAAAGAGAGGAAGAGAAGAGAAAAAATAATATTATATTATCTTCTGCCAAAAAGTACATTTTATGTTGCAATATGGACCTTATTTATAGGGCCTAAGGGAGATGGAAAGTCACAGCTATTAATATAGAATATGAAGATGAAAAGAAGAATAAGAATGGACATCCACATTTATTTTTATTCATAACAAAAGTCAATTTTTTTCGAAAGTTCAGAATAGTCATTTTTTTCAAAAGTGAAAAATAGCTGACTTTTTTCGAAAATAAAAACAAAGTCGATTTTTATCCAAAAAAATTTCGAAAAAAAAAGTCATTTTTTTAAAAATAAAATCATTTTTTTGAAAAATAAATCAATTTTTCGACAAATAAAAAAATTGATATTTTTCGAAAATTCAAAATAATTGATTTTTTTTTCAAAAGTTAAAAATAATCGATTTTTTTCTAAAATAAAAAAGTCAATTTTTTCGAAAAAAATTTGAGTTTTTCGAAAAAAAATCTGAATAAAAAAATTTGATTTTTTTTTAAAATAAAAAAGTTGGTTTTTTTTAAAGTTAAAAATAGTCAATTTTTGTCAAAAATGAATAAAAAATTGACTTTTTTTTTTCTAAAAAAAAAGTCCAATTTTCTTAAAAAAATTAAAAAAAAAAAGTTTTTTTTAATAATAAAAATATATCATTTTTAAAAAAAAATTGTTTTTTTTAACTTAAAAAAATCATCTTTTTAAAAATGTTGGGGCCTCGAAACCTTTCTTGAGTTTTTAGGGCCTTTAGTTTAGGGGACCTCACAATTTTAGGGCTCATTTATCTTTAAAATTTTGAGCCTCCTAAATTTTTAAGAACTTAAAATTCAAGCTCCAGCCCCCTAATTTGACAGTTATAATTAACATCATTATGGTTTACTTAGAGGCCTTTTGGGTCATAGTGTTAGAACAGCTTCCTACTTCGGGAGTAAAAAATAAATACAAAAAACATATTTGCAAATACATAATACGCAATGTTCTGACTCGATTTTTGGATTAGGTCAAGGCCCACGCCAAGACCATCAGGCCATCTAGTCTCACCTCACAAAGTATCATTCACTATAACCTGACCGCCACCTCAAGCCTATACTTTTTTGGGCGTCAAAGTGTCTGCATATACTTAGTAGGCCTCATTCACCTCAGATTCCGAACAAACCACCAACTCTTTAGTTCTATTGATACCACACAATAATCGATCAAGGAGTTTAAATTATTGTTTCTACATCTCTGACAACAATACCATTGCAATGTTTTTCTATTATTCATGCTTAGAGTTTACACAATACGATTTGTGTTAAGATACTCTAGTGTTGTTTTAGTCGTTCTGTAATGTGATTGTAGTCACTTTTTTCCGCCCAAGCGACCTTTTTAATTTTTAATCATGACTAAAACTATGATTAATATCCACCACATTTATGAGTATAATATTCCAAAAGACACTAGTTCCTCGTAACAAAGAGTGAAAACTATCAACAGTTTTGCTCAAATTTCAAATGGTGCTTTAGAAAAGCTCAGAAGCATTAGCATATAGCATTAAAAAGTGAACCAATCAATTAATATTCGTTAAGCAATGATTTATCTAGATAACGGCGTGAATAAATAACAATAATTACAAAGATTAAGATTACTCAATGAAAGCAATAAAGAGTTAGACTAAAATAATTGGCATTAAAAGTGAGTGGATTGCATCATATTTTTCATTAGATAATAAATAAGAAATGACAAGTAAAAGATCCTTGTCACACTCTACTTTAACATATAGTGCATTATCCACTCTAATTATAACTCACTTTGAAATTGAACTTATGAAAGGACTATGCAGTAACTTTTTCAACAGGTAGAGTTCAAGGGATAAGATCTACAAATGGACTTGTCAACAGTTATTAGCTAAATTTAGTAAAGTAAAATATGTGATCTATGGTTTAACTGTGTGTGAGAAATGGAAAAAAGTTAACAACATTATATGATAAAAGTCATTTTAAGAGTGCTTTCATGTATCAAGAAACATAATTATATCACTCTTGACATAGGTCATTTCACTAATTGTTAGGTATTTAGGCATAAGCACATAAAAAAAAGTGATGCTTGCAAAGAGTTGTTTTGCTTAATTATTGAAGATTTTATGATGGCTTTTTAATAAATCCACAAAGCTAAGGTTGTAGTTCTTTGTTAGTCCAAAAGGGTCACCCAACTTGTTTATGATCCGCTTTGAGGTCGGCTCGAGCTAATGGTGTAACAATTGACCACTCGTCTCACTCTGCCTCGCAAGCAACTGCAGAGACTAATTTTTATTAATAGAGTATGGCATATGCTTTTGGAACATTCCATGATTTTGAACTTAATCCAGTGATCTCGGTTCATTGTTCCTAATCCATGTTACAAATTCTAACAACAAAAGGAATTTTAGTAACTGGCATTTTCCATATTCAGTTAATCTTGTTGATAACAAACAAGATATTGGTCAAAAGTTACTAAAAATGATTCTATGTTTGGTTTAGGAATAAGATACGCCCCAATTCAACAACAATATGTTGGAGTTAGTTACGCAATAACTAGATGATAACCATTGAATTCAAACTTGTAAAAGGTTTTATTTTAGGATTGAGAGGTCAGTGTAAATGATGCTATATGCTTGCAGAACATTACATATTTGCTCATATCCAAAAAAAGATTTTAAATCATTGTTGTGGTCGCAGATGGAGGAACGTGTGTTGCAATGAATAATGATTGAAAGATTCTTGAGCACGGTTAAAACTAAAAAAATTCATTGTATTGGAGAAATTCTGAAATTTTACTTTTTGATGAAAAGTTGAGCACAGTCGAAACTAATCGGATGTGATTTTGACTGCAATTTAAAATTACGATCCAAAGTGGTGAAATCGAAAGTTTCAAGAAATTGACATTTGCATGGTGTAGAAAAAAAATCAAGATATATTTGGTTAACTTAATTCGGTTAATAGTTGTATAGACACATCAGTTACAAAAAAGTAAGTTCGAACCTGCGATGTAATATTTTAAAGTGAATTTTAACCATAATTATTGAGAAATAAATTTAAAAAAATCAAATGTAAATATATCATTGAAGAAAATAGTTACTAATATTCTGGGCTGTATAAAATATACACTCTTATATTAATGAGTTTAATTTGCTAAAAACAAAGAATTAGATGGAATAGTTTTTTGTAGGCTAAAATACAGTTTTGGTCCTCCTGTTTGTCAAAATTTACGGTTTTGGTTCCCCCATTTGTTTTTAACAGTTTTGGTCTCCCACCCCAATTTTGGCCCAAAAAAATGATGAACAGTACTTGGTCCGTACATGAACAGTACATGTCCGTACATGAACAATACATGAACAGTGAGGGGTGGGGAACCAAAACTATTAAAAAATAAAATGGGGGACAAAAACCGTAAATTTTGACAAACAGGGGGACCAAAACTGTATTTTTGCTTTTTTTTTTTATATTGTTTAATATAAAA
Source organism: Lathyrus tuberosus (assembly GCA_022829125.1). Taxonomy (NCBI): domain Eukaryota; kingdom Viridiplantae; phylum Streptophyta; class Magnoliopsida; order Fabales; family Fabaceae; genus Lathyrus; species Lathyrus tuberosus. Next base: position 6,897,598 of record JALAZF010000007.1, on the reverse strand, counting down.
AAAATTAGTTGAGAGTGAACAAACAACATATAATCGAATAAAAACATGGATAATTAATTATCCATGACTAAACGATAAAACAACTTTTTGTTTTCAATACATACTATTAAAAAAAGTAAAAATACTTTTTTTAAATTTTATTTAAAAATTTTATATCTTGTATTAAATTCTGTAAATACTAATTCCAAGCTCTGCTTTGCATAAAAAGACAGCTTCCTGAACATAAGGGATGTGCTGAATTATAAGAAACAAGCCAAATAATATCATGTTTTTCTAATTTGCATAACAAGTCCAAGACAGCAACTTGAGTACGTACCCTCTATCACATATACAACTTTGTGGATTAGTGAGGATTTTGAAACTACAAAGTTAGGACAACTATCCGGGTCAAAAACATAAACAAAAAATAAACAATAACATAAAAAAAAAAAAAAAACACACACACACACACATATTTTCAACCCTATTTTATTTTATATTTTCTCACACCCTCACATAAATCTTAACTTTTTATTCAATTATTACGTTTAGTTACACAATCAATGTTTTCCCAACACCATCAATTTTCTTTTGGATTGGTTATAATTCTCTTTGACTAACCACTCTAAAAAAGTCCGTTTTAGGCCAAAATCTCTCAACCGACCACACAATTATGTTTTTAAAATCTTCTTCTTATCATAGGATTATCATATACCTTACTGCAGGAGATTTACGGCTCAGACACATCCAACAGTCTGCTGCATTCCACGCCTGAAAGATAGCGAGGTCTTTATTCCTCTCCTCTATATATATGGAATAACGTCATTTCTGTTAGAAGTAATTCATATTCAGTAGTAGTATTAGTTTGTTAAGCTTAACCTAACTAGCTTAGGTTAACATTTTCGCATACGTGACATTATTGTTTGTGTATACAAACAAGTGTAGCTATCAATATAGTGTAAGGCGTAACCATTTCACTGTAATCGTTTTTGCAAGAGAAGTAGAAGTTTGTTATTCAATTCTCTTTCTTCTCTCTTTTCATTCATCTTCATCTTCTTCATCTTGTACACCAACAATTGATATCTAGAGCTCCAGTTCAGATCCACAGGGAAACACGAGTGAACGGTGAGGCGTTGTGTGACTAATTTCGTTTCTTGAATTCGTGTTGAATTTTTTATTGGGATCGTAACAGAATCACATTTCTTGATTTTGCGGGATTGAGAAACACTAGTATTTAGTGAGATCTGAGTGAATTGCACAAGGTTGAAGATGAACGCAGGTAATTTGAGTACTAAGCTTCCAGTGTTCGATGACAAGAACTAGAATCAGTGAATGATTCATATGTGTATGTTATTTGGCGCTCAAGATGTTCTTGATTTCGTCAAAGACGGACCTTTCGGTTGCACTTCCGGCAAATGCAACGGATGCGCAGAGGAATGCTCAGCATGATTTGAGGAATAAGGATTAGAAGGTGTTGTTTTACATCCATCAGTGTGTGAATGCGAACGTGTTTGAGAAGATCGCTGATTCGACAACGGCGAAGGCTGCCTGGGACACACTAGTACGGCGCTACGACGGTGATGCATTAGTGAAGAAGGTGGAACTTCAGTCTCTACGTAAGCAGTATGAGAATCTCAGCATGAAGAACAATGAAAAGGTATCTGACTACATCTCTAGAGTGATTCTGATCATAAATGAGATGAAGTTGTGTGGAGAAACTCTCTCTGAAGAAAAGATCATTGAAAAGGTACTTAGATCTCTTACTCCTCAGTTTGATTACATTGTTGTAGCAATTGAAAATTCTAAGGATCTTAGCACCATGAGAATTTAAGAGCTGCAAAGCAGTCGAGAGGCACAAGAGTTACGTCTGACTAAGAGAAACTCTGAAATGGAGGAAGAGCAGTGGGCTTTAAAAGTAGATTCTGGTAAGAAATATTAGAAGTGATCTTGGTCAGAAGCCAGGAAGAAATTTGATGGTGTTCAGAAGTCAGAAACCTCAACTTATGAAAGGATTAAGAATTCTTAAAAGGGGAGGGAGAAGTATGACAAAAGGAAGGTTCAGTGCTACTATTGTAAGAAGTTTGGATGCTTCGCTACTGATTGTTGGTCAAACAAGGAAAGGAAATCAGAAAAAGTAAGCATAGCCAGAGGAGATTCTGATGATGAACCTGTGTTATTGATGGCTTCTGAGTCTGATAATGTGAATTTGGTAAAGTTGTGGTATATGGATAGTGGTTGCTCAAATCACCTAACAGGAAACAAACAATGGCTGGTTGATTTTGAATCTAAAAAGAGGACAAAGATCAGATATGCTAATGATAAATACCTCAACGCTGAAGGTATGGGAAACTTCAAAGTCAAGGTGAAGAATGGTAAAACTATTTTGATCAATGATGTTTGGTATGTTCCTGGCATGAAGATAAATCTGATGAGTGTAGGTCAGCTCATTGAGAAAGATTTCTCAGTTACTATGAAGAACAATCTCTTGAAGTTGTATGATTCTGATCAGAAGCTGATTATGCAATATGAGTAGGGAAGCAACAGAACATTCAAGGTAATTTTGGAGACAACTGAGACTAAATGCCTTAGTGCAGAAGGCACTGAAGAAGACAATGAGTTGTGGCACAAGAGATTAGGGCATCTTAATTTCAGAAGTTTAGGGCATATGAATTCTAAGAAGTTGGTATATGGAATTCCAAAGATTGTGAATCTTGAGAAATCATGTGAAATATGCATGAAAGACAAGCAATCTAGATTGCCATCTGCATCATAAGTCACCCCAATAGCAAAGCATGCTTTAAGAGTAGTATATTCTGATGTTTATGGACTATTTAAAGTACCTTCACTTAGAGCAAACAAATATTTTGTGTCGTTTGTGGATGAATTCACAAATATGACATGGGTAGCACTCATCAAGTTTAAGCATGAGGTGTTTCTTGAGTTTCAGAAGTTCAAGGTGAAGGTTGAAAAAATAGAGTGGTCAGAAGCTAAAAATTCTTAGAACCGATGGTGGAGGTAAGTACAACTCTACAGAGTTCAAATTGTTCTCTAAGTATAATGGAATTGAGCATGAGGTAACTGCTTCATACACTGCTCAACATAATGGTCTTGCTGAAAGAAAAAACTTAACTTTGCTTGATATGACAAGGAGTATGTTGAAGGAAAAGAAGTTCCCTCACACCTTGCGTGGAGAAGCTGTTGCCACTGCAGCATATGTGCTCTACAGGTGTCTCATCAAGAAGCTAAAGGAAATTGTTCCTTTAGAGAAGTGGACTAGAGATAAACAAAGTGTGAGCCATCTGAAGGTGTTTGGCTCTGTTTGTTACAAATATGTTCCAGATGCTAAGAGAAGGAAGTTGGATGACAAAAACAGAGTTATGTTTCTTGTAGGATACCATAGTACAGGTGCTTATAAGCTTTATTGTCCTAACACTAACAAGGTTGAATTCAGCAAAGATGTCATTGTGAAAGAATTATAAGTGTGGGATTTGAATAAGTCTCAATACAACTCTGGTGTAGTGCAAACACCTGAGTTAACTTTTAAAGATACTTCAGAATCTGAAGGTTCTGAAGATGAGTCAGAATCAGAATATGATTTTGAAGGTGACTCTGAAGGCGAGTCTGACTCTGAAGGCGAGTTTGACTTTGAAGACAAGTCTGACTCTGAGCGTGAATCTGATCCAGATTCTGATGATTCAGACTCTGGTGGTGATCCAGACTCTAGAAATATTCTAGACTCTGAAGGTGGTCATGCCTCTAAAGGTGGTACTTTTGGGATTCCAGCATCTGATATTGTTCTAGCGTACGAAGAAGATTTTAAAGATGTTCAGAGTCCACAAAGAATCGGAAACATTCCAAGAAGATTTGCAGAGTTTAACATGTTGCAAGATGCTAAAATAGACTCTGAATGGGAAGTCATTCTGTGTGTCATGTTAGTAGACTCTGAATCAGTGAGTACAGAAGAACCTCTTAAGAAGAAAGTTTGATTTAAGGCCATGAATGAAGAACTTGAGGTTATGGAAAGAAACAAGACTTAGGAGTTGACTGAGATTCCAAAGGACAAGAAAGCCATCCACGTCAGATGGGTTTTCAAGGTGAAACTGAAGCTAAATAGATCAATTGGCAAACACAAAGCAAGGTTATTATCTAGAGGTTTTCTAGAGAAATTTGAGAGACTACTTTGAGGTGTTTGCTCCTGTAGCGAGACATGATACAATCACACTGGTGATTGCAATAACTGCTAACAGGAATTGGCCTTTGATACATTTGGATGTGAAATATGCCTTTCTGAACGGTGCATTTCAAGAAGAAGCATACGTGTCACAACCTCCTGGATTTATGAAAAATAATCAGGAAGGGATGGTGTACAAGTTACATAAAGCGTTGTATTGACTGAAGCATGCTCCTATAGCTTGGAATTTGAAAATTAATTCATTTTTCAAGCTTTAAGGATTAAGAAAGTGTGAGATAGAGTATGGGAAGTAATTCAGTGTGTCATGTTAGTAGACTCTGAATCAGTGAGATCAGAAGAACCTCTTAAGAAGAAAGTTTGATTGGAGGCCATGAAAGAAGAACTTGAGGTTATGGAAAGAAACAAGACTTAGGAGTTGACTGAGCTTTCAAAGGACAAGAAAGCCATCTGCGTTCGATGTGTCTTCAAGGTGAAACTGAAGCTAGATAGATCAATTGGCAAACACAAAGCAAGGTTATTATCAAGAGGTTTTCTAGAGAAATCTGAGAGACTACTTTGAGTTGTGAACATGAGACAGTTAAGTTCAAGAAGGTGCTGATGAATGATTTTGAGATGATTGATCTAGGAAATATGACATATTTTCTAGGGGTGGAGATTATGTACTCTGTGAAGGGTATAATTTTGCATCAGCTGAAGTATGAACTTGAGCTTCTGAAGAGATTTGAGTTGACAAATTGCAAGACTGCAATCACACTTGCTGAAACAAATCACATGATGGATTCTGATGTTGAGGGTGATGATGTAGATGCTACAACTTTTAAACATTTGGTTGGCCTATTGAGATATCTTTGTAATACCAGACCTGATATTTGCTATGCAGTTGGAATGGTTAGTAGGTTCATGAGTAAACCAAAATGGTCTCAATACCAAGCTGCTGTCAGGATTATGAGGTATATTAAGGGGACTTTGAAGTATGAAGTTTTGTTCCCTTCTAGTGAAAAGGCTGATTCAGATATGATGTGTTACTCAGACTCTATTGTTGTAGAGACAGGGTTGACAGAAGAAGTACTTCTGGATATTTATTTAAGTATTTTTGAGTTCCTATTTCTTGGTGTTCCAAGAGGCAATCAGTTGTTGCTTTGTCAACCTATGAAGTTCAATACATTATAGGTGTTGTGGATGCATGTCAAGCTATTTAGCTTATGAATTTACTGCAGGATCTGAAGATCAAGGTAAACAAGCCTCTGAAGCTGATGATTGTTAACAAGTGTTCAATAAATCTTGCCAAGAACCTAGTGTTGCATGGGAGAAGTAAGCATATTGAGACTAAGTATCACTTCCAGAGAAGTCAGATTCATAATGGAGTGCTATAAGTTATGCATTGTAGCACCCAGAAGCAGCTGGCAGATGTTCTGACAAAAGCGATCAAGAATGATCAATTTCTCCACTTGAGGGATGAAATTGGTGTTGTTAGTTTTAATTAGCTGAATATGAATTAAGGGATGGTGTTTGTCGCGGCCGACAAAAATATCGAGTCACCATCATATTTTTTTAAGGAAAATAAATGATAAACCTAAAATCCTAATCCTAGAGGTAGAGATTCCTAAGGTTCGGGAGTCGGTTAAGTGAGGGGAAGGTGTTAGGCACCCCTCACTTCCATTGTACTCAATGGGATCCTCCTTAGATTTTAGGGTGTGCTTGTTTGTTGTCTTTCTACTTATTTATTTACAAAAGAAACCTAAGTTTTTTATTATTATACTCGCTAGGGTTTACAATCCTATGCCTACGTACCTTCAATTTTGAAGGATCAGAGTAATCGTAGTTCACCTCCCCTATTCCTACCCCCTAATCCTATTCCCATTCCTAATCCCAAACCCAATCCACTATTTATACTCTTGGATAAAGAGTTCTATCCCTTTATCTATTATTTATACTCCTAGATAAGGAGTCCTATCCCTTAATCTATTATTTATACTCCTAGACAAGGAGTTATATCCCTTTATCTATATTTATACTCCTAGATAAGGAGTTATATCCCTTAATCTATATTTATACTCCTAAATAAGGAGTTCTATCCCTTAATCTTTTATTTATACTCCTAGATAAGGAGTTTTATCCCTTAAAATCCCTTATCCATTATTTTTACTCTCGGATTGAGAGTCTTATCCCTTAATCCCTTATCCATTTATTTATACTCTCGGAGGAAGAGTTTTATCCCTTATCCATTGTTTATACTCTCGGATTGAGAGTTCTATCCCTTGTCCATTGTTTATACTCTCTGATGGAGATTTATATCCCTTATCCATTGTTTATACTCTCGGATGGAGAGTTTTATCCTTTAAATCCATTATCCCCTTGTCCTATATTTTAACTCTTGGAACCTAAGAGTTTTATCCCTAAATCACATCTATTATTTAGACTCTTGGACAAAGAGTTTTATCCCAATATTTTAAAATCCAAAAAACCTTTTATAACCCTTAAGTTCTTAAGGATTATCCGTTAATTCTTATCCCTTATCCCCTATATTTTATCCCTATTTAAAACAACACGTTATTTTAAATATAAAAAAATCAAACCCAAAAATGATTTTATTTTTATCTCCAATACCATGTTTAAATCCAATTAAAAATCTAATTTCCTTAAGATAAACCCTAAACCCAATTTCAGTAAAATTCTAAATTTACCAAAATACCTTATCCCAAAAACCCAGAAATAAAATCCCATTTTAAAAAAATAACCTTATTTTAAGTAGATAAATAATATATTTTAAATACATAAATTTTTATTTAAAATCAACCCACACCCCAAATTAACCCTAAAATATCCTAAATTAAATTTCCATTTGCCCAAAGAATAAACAAAATGTTGTAAATATATAAAATATCAATTTAAAACCCAACCCAAAATTAACCCCAAAAATCATAATTATTTATCCTAATAACAATAATCCTAAGTCCTATTTTTAAATCCTGATTAATTCCCTATTAATAATAATAATCCCTAAAATTCTAATTTTAAACAAACGAAATATTTTGGATATATTTATAAAAAAAGTGAATTAAAAGACTAATCCCAAGATAAAATAAAATACCTTAATCATATCTCTCCTAATAATAACAATCCTAAAACTCTTTTTATAATTCCTAATTAACCATTTAACCCAATTAACTAATTAAATTAAGTCATTAATTTAATTAATTAAGTTAACACCCAGGGGGTGCATTTGTACTGAAAAAGTTGTGGGCCTTTTGAAACTAGGGTGTAAATAGCAGAAGGCGCAAGACCCATTGTCTAAAAACCCACGTTTGTAGAGAAAGTCCACGGTGGAGAGAGTCTGGCTTTGACTCTCTCCTGGACGTTGGATGGAGATCACACGGATCTCTTTGAAGCTCGCCATATCCATTGATCCCAAGGTATGATGAACGTATGGCCAGGATTGAGAGTCAATGCTGACTCACGGTGAGCACGCACACATTAGATCCTTTGGTTGACTGGAAAGTCAATCGATCCTAAAAATCCCAGGGACGCTACTTGGCGTAAATCCAAGGGCACGCAGAAGGGGTATAAGACCCCATTTCTCTTCAGTCCCCCTCTTATTTTCCACTTTTTTTCTCTCTCTTCACTCCTCCCCCTCTATCTACCTCTCACTCCTCTCTCGCCTCTCTCTTCTTTCCTTCACCGACTGCCCCCAAAATAGCCTCTGGCCACCCCCAAAATAGCCTCCGGCCACCCCAACCACCAACAACCCCAGATTTCCGGTGGAAGATCACCGGAATCTGCACCCGTGTTCATCTGAGTGATGAACATCAACCCAGGAACCTTCAACTATGAACCCTAACAAATTTAAGAACCCTAACCCTAAATAATGAACCCTAGCCCCAAATCTCAAGAACCCTAACCCTATTTACAAACAAACCCATAATTTCCTATGTTCTTCAGGGTTTGTAAAGAACCCTAACCCATGAACCCTAGCGACCACCTAAGAACCCTAAACCTAGTTTGAACCCTAAACCCAATTTGAACCCAGAAATACCCTTGACCAACAAATCAAACCATACATCCAATAAAAAATAGTCGCTCACAAAAAATTAAAAGCTAAGTGGTTACCTCCTTGTCCGTTTCCCTTTCTATACTGCTCCGATTCCCTTTCCTGATTTCGAATCACTAACCCTCTTTCTTTTTTTTATTCGCAGATGATCCAAGGAGGCCTGGGAGATTCACTGCGGCTGGATTAGTTCGTTTAACCTCCCCTCCTCTATGAAATTAGTCTTCGTTTTTATATATTAGGAATTAGGTTAAGGAATTAACTTGTTAGATTTTCGCTTTAGGAAGTTTTGATTCATTCAAAACAGATTTGATTTTGTATTCGTTTTAGGGTTTGATCTGATTGTAATTGAAGATTTGATGAGATTTCTATTGTAAATTACTCCAACAAATTAATGCAAAGGATTCAATTATGATTTGATTTTGTTTTCCATTGATTCTGCGCAAGATTTAGGGTTTGGAAACTTGGGGAAGGGGACGGCCCACTCGGGTCAACCAGTTTGATCCAAAAATAAAATAAAGAAAAATAAATAAATGATTAATAAAAAAATGAAAAGGAAAAATAATTAGTAGCAAAAAAAGGATGATAAAGATAATAATAAGCATAATAGTGAAATAACCACCACCGGTCCCTCCTAAATCCAAATCTTAAATTAAAATGCATAATTAGTAAAAAATTAACCCTAATTAACAATCAGTAATACTTAATCTCTAGCTTAGACCTATTGAAAAATGTCTCAAATAATTCTAAAGACCTTTTAAATTAATCAGAAGCAGCAAAATAAATAAACCAAAAGCAATGATCCTTATTAAAAAATATATACATTATTCTTCTTCTTAAAAGGTGATTAACTCTAAAATATATGTCTCTAAAAAAATAGAACCTAAAAAATTATAAAAAGAATAAACTAGCTCCCCAACAAATAATAAAAAACCCTTTATACTATACCAAATCCAAAATGGGCCTAAGAGCATTAGCAATCTCAGGAGCCCATTAACATCTAACTGACACCCTCTAATATCCTTAAAAATCCAAAAACAGTAACAACCCACTGGTCAAAAATTAGGGTGCTATAGTTGTCCCTATTTAATCGTCTTCGAATCAGAAGGATGATGTCGATGAGCCTTCCTCCTTTTGAGGAGGAGATGATTAAATACAAAAAGGACCCTAATTTTGACCGCAAAACCCGATAAGTGCTAAACTGATGTCCTAAAATCCCTGGTAATAAACCCTTAGTGAAATATCCAATTGAACCCCTTGAAATTTTTTTTTAGTGGAACCCCTTGATAACTCCTTTTGATGAACCCCTTAAAACTTAAATAAAAAACCCTTAACAGAATCCCCTGATAAAATCCCTTGGTGAAATCCCTTTGGTAGATCCCTTTGGTAAAACCCCTTGAGTAAAAATCTGTATGAAAACCTTAATGGTGGTTATGAACCCTATGCATGTATTCATGTTTGCACATATGAGTGCATGTATGCGTGCTCTCATGTATGATGCATTGTTTGGGCTAATGCCTCTTTTATGATATGCAATGCATGTGTGTCTTTGTTTGAAATATTACTTTTCATAACGTCCTGACTCCCTGACCCTTGAAACTTTGATAATTGTAGTAAGCCGTGATATCCTTGATTCCTGTTTAACATGCCGTTAAAGAACCTCCCATGTTGGTTAGATTGTAACATATATTCCTGTCAGTGTATAGACCCTATATCCTGCTTTGGAAGAGTATAATCCCTTTGATGATTCCAAAAACCGAAGTAAAATCCATTTTCCCTTTTCAAAGCTTTTATTTATACCCGATATTTCAATGCATTATTTCACAATTAATCGACACCTTGTAATCAAACGGAATAATTTAGGAGGCAAAGATATATATTTGAAAAGCAAATTTTATTGAGAATTGGCCTGAAAATGGGCAATGATAAGTGAGGAGGATAATTCTCATAAGGAGATATTACCGTAAATCCAAAAAGATGTAAAATGGCAATAAGAAAACAAATTTATTTATGTTCCTATTAAATTCAACACCAGCTAATATCCCTAAGACTCCAAGATCACGACACTTCGCTTCTGAAGATGACAGCTGGAATGATCGTTCCCTTCTGAGTTCCTGTTACAGGGTGACTTGAGTGTTTTCAGTCATATGCCTTTTGGATATCCCTAACTTTTGCCTGGACCGCTCTTTTTAGAGTCTTAGTCCACCGGGATGATATACCATTTTTTTCGACTAAGCCGCCCTTTAGGGTTTTCGACTTGTCGGGTATCATTTTTCATTCAAGTCCCTAATTTTTGTCTGGATTGCTCTTTCGAGTTTTCAATCCACTGGGATGCCCTAGTTTTTGCCTAAGTCGCCCTTTAGGGTTTTCGACTTAGCGGGCTTTTATCCTCTTTTTCTAGGCATAACATTTTTGACCGAATCGGAGTTCACTGGTCGCGGTAAATCCGCTCCATCCACGGTTGTTAATATTAGTGCTCCGCCAGAGGAGACACTCTTCACGACATATGGCCCTTCATAGGGTGGGGTCCATTTGACGTGGTGGTCTTTATGGATGGGTAATATTTTCCTTAACCCCAAGTCTCCCTCTTCACATAGGCGAGGACGAATTTCTTTGTCAAACGCTCCCTTAATTCCCTATGGATATAACTGCCCACAGCCACACGTTTCCCTTATACGAGGTTTAGCTGATCGAGCCTAGTTTGCACCCATTTTGCCTTATCCAGTTTAGCTTCCTTTAAGATCCTAGATGATGAATTTCCACCCCAATTGATAGCCCCTCTTTGAAGCCTATATCCTTATGCAAATAGAGGTTTCCATCGAGATCCAGGTCCAGGTCCTTCATAGGAGTCCGAAGTTTCACAATCCATTGGATTTTCAAGTATTGTTAAGTACATTATGAGTGGTTTCCTTGGGACTGGTAGCATCAATATAGGTGGCTTTCATTTTGTCCTTTATTCCCTTTTGACTGACCACGGACCCTGATATTTTCCAGATCTGATTCCATAGGTACACCTTGTGGGCTTTAGTCGTAACTTGAATTTCCTTAACTGGTCCAACTACTTTTGCAAGTTAGTTATGTGATCTTCTTCTTTTTGTGACTTGGTAATTGTATCATCCATATGAACCTCTATCTCCTTATGCCCCAAATTACCATAGTCCTTGATAGGTTACTCCTACATTCTTTAACCCAACAGGCGTTACCTTGTGACAAAAAGTCGAATTGCTTCTCGACTTCTTCCCTGATCTGGAGGATTATATCTGATCTAGTCTCCCTCGGCTTTTGCTTAATTGGCGTGCATTCTAGTTTGAGTAGTAATTCATGCTCGACGATGCTTGTAACAAGTCCTGGCGTATCTTGGTATGATGCTGCAAACACGTCGGAGTATCCTTGCAATAGCTCGATCAGTCTTTCCTTTATATCCCTACCCGGAGAAGCATGACTTTAACCTCTTTCCTATCTTTCTCAGTTCCCAGATTGATCACATCCACTGGTTCCTGGGAGGTTGTATTTCCTTGTCCTCTTGCCTCAACAGTTTGGCTAACTCTTCGGGAAGCTCACACTCGTCCTCATCACCCTCTTCCACTTGGTTAATCGGTAATTCGAAGTCATTCGAGGTTATAGCGGTGTCATTTTTAATAGGTTCATTTTGAATTTGCCTGGGGAAGAAGATTTTTTTTATCCCTTTTGGAATGAAGTGCTAGAAATGCAAATATTGAAAGAAGGTATATTGCCATTTTGAATAAACAGAAAATGAAAGGAAAAAAGATCTTGATTGTAAACAAAATGCAATTTTATTGATAGAAATAATCCAATGAAATAATAAGTGGCCCTACAAAGCTTTGTCCACTTGCCTTGGGCATAGCAAGGGACTTATTATTATTTTAAGAAAAAAGTAAATTACTTCGAAACAAAAATCATCTCAGGAATCCCGATGGTTCTCCAATTGTCGAAATTAGGCATTCCTTTCTTCCTCTTCCATTAAGGCCACATGATCCTAAATTCCGAATCCCACACCATGGAAATCGCCTTCTAATCCTTCATTAGCTGGTTTGTAACCCAGCCCAAACAAATCCTTCTCATCAGGTGACTCCCATTGTTTGCCCCAGTTTGTTATGTCTCCCTTATTAATAAGGAATTCATCCCCCATCCCTTCCACGACGTCGACTGTTGCCCCAGTGTGCCCCAATAATGCACTATCTCCCAGATTTGGACCTTCAGGGTCTACAACACTGACATCATGATTTTCGGAATACCTTTTATTGTTATGTTGATTGGAGGATGACTGCCCAATCTTTCCTGTCTTTAAACCGTTCTCAATCCTTTCTCCAATGATAACCAAGTCAGTAAATCCTGTTGAGACTGCCCCAATCATCCTTTTGTAGTATGTTCCTGGTAGGGTATCCATAAAAATATCCATAAGTTCATTTTCCAATAATGGAGGTTGCACACGAGAAGCTACTTCCTTCCATCTTTGGGCATATTCTTTGAAGGACTCATTCCCTTTTTTAGACATGTTCTGCAAATGCGTGCGGTTAGGAGCCATGTCCATGTTGTATTGGTATTGCTTCAGAAAGGCGCTTGCAAGGTCTTCCTAAGTCTTAATGTGAATCCTCTCCAATTACATGTACTTGTCCAAGGATGCCCCACTAAGGCTGTCTTGGAAAGTGTGCATCATCAGCTTCTTATTAGTAGCATGGGCACCCATTTTTCGAGCAAACATCCTAAGGTGATTCTTAGGACAACTAACACCCTTGTATTTCTCAAAGTTCAGAGCCTTAAACTTGGGAGGTATGACCACATCAGGCACCAGACATATTTCCAAAGCATCTACTCCAAAAACATTGAATCCCTCCACGACCTTTAACTTTTCCTCCAGTGCTTTGTACTTATCATCAATCCCTCTCCTTTCCCTAACAGTGGTTCCTTTATTTTCGAGGGCCACTTGTCTCAGATTTTCACCCTCGTATGCGTAGTTCTCACGTGGAGTAGGTCTGTAAGTAGTACGAGGTGCCCCATTGGAAATAGGTGGAGAGACGGTTCCCTCGAGAGGTTGGTCAACAGTTTTGTGCTCGTGTTCCAGATAATGGACAAACTCTAGTAGAGGGTTATTGTCTTCAACATGGAGGGAAGGAGTAGAAACCTTCCTTTGAGCACTTGACCTGGTTCCTCTGGCTATCAAACTCTGGATGGCAAGTGTCAGTTGATCAATCTGGATTTTCATACCTTCCACGTTCTCCTTGACAGTGTCCATTTCTCCTCTTAGAGTAACCAGCTCCTTCTCCATCTGATCCATAGCTTCCCTTCGGTACGCTCGAGTGTGAGGTCGGGAAGTCTGATTGTTATGCTCAAAGACTCTGAGACAAAGTTTGTAAAAGAAAATGATTTTTTTATTCCTTTTTCCTTATTTTGAATGCATGTTGATGATGAATGTATGGATATGCATGATGTATGCTAAATAATTTAAAAAATTTATTTGGGGGGAATCCCAAAATCCATTGTAGTTAGAGATGAATATATCCAAAGGATGAAACCCATACACATAGAATGTAAAATTCAAATCCATTAGTCAATCCCAAATCCATAATGACTTCCAAACTTATAACAAAAGTTCCTCGGGAATAACCCATAACAATCCCAAAAATGGAAAATCCTGAACTTAAGAAGGCGTAAACTACATAGATTCCCCCAATGCCTTCTTCAAATGAGCTTTAAACTCCTCAAAGTATCATTTATTGAGCCCTTGCACTTCCCTATCCTCCTTGTGGTGAGATAATAGATCCTCAACAAGCACAACTAAGTCTTTAAGCTTGACCCTTTTCCCCTTTTCTGTTTTTCTTTCCTTTTTCCTTTTTTTTATTCCTTTTTTCTTTCTCCTTATTTTTTCCTTTCCCTTTTTTTTCCCCATGCCCCTTGTAAGGTTTTTCCCGCTCCTTGTAAGTATAGTCCAAACTGTTCCAGCGTAGGAGCTAGTTTAAAATCCTTGAAGAGGAAGTCACATAGAGAAGGATCATAAATTTGTGCAAAGGCAATGATGGCATCTACCTTCATAGGGATCCCTAAGAGATCGAGGATCCTTCCATACTTGTGTACGAACATCCTTTGAGCAGATTAAGTCTTGAAGGTCTTTGAGATTTTGTAAATCAGCACTTAGCATTCTAATGTGTAGGGTAGCCCTTTCTTGTTTGAATCCATCTTTCCAATGTTCCTACTACACATCTTGAAATTCCCCACAAAAATGCATATATGCAAAGAAATGTTTTTAAATGCACGATGACATGGACACTTTGTTTTTTTGTTTTTTACTTGGTTAGGGTAAGGTGAAAATGCAAGCATGACCCTAACTAGGTAGGCTCCCTATAATAGGTTTAGATCTAAAGCTTATCTACCCAATCCCCTCACATGTAGGATATAAAGTTTTGGACAGCATAACAACCCTATGATGTACAGACTATACCCTTGTTTTACCATGAGAAGGAGCAAGCCTTCATATGGTAATCCTTCGGGATAAGTATCATCTGGGTAGGTCCCTAGTAACATCCCTTAAGGGTTGAATACGTAGGGTCTCCATGAGTTGGTAATGTCATACCCCATATTTTGACCACTAAGATTTCCCATCATTGTGCAAACCATCATCACAATATGGATGAACCATTAGTCTCCCCAAAGATGGGTGAACACTTACTACAGTCAAAATTAGGGTTTCGAGCCCTCTCTGAGCCTTAGGCAAAAGATCAGTCAAGGAATGACATGATCTTCAACTTGTCTAAACCTCTCAAACATCCACAAAGGATCAAGAGGACTCCCACTTCAAGGATTAAGCACAAGGATGCTCCCTTCTAGGTGGATCAAGCCTCAAGATCGCCAGTGTCACCAAATTAGGGTTTTGGTTGACCAGGGCCTCCAGATGGAAAATTTCCTCTAGACATGAGCCAAATATCCAAAACATAACCTAATATGCTCCATGGAACCTCATAAACCCAATCATCAAGTCAATTTTGCCTCAGGGGATGCATTCATAAAAAATCAGGAATTAGGGTTTCTTGACCTAATTCACCCCTAAGTTGACTTTTGGGACAAATTATGAACCAAGACCTCAAGAGAGGATTTGAGGATCTCTAATATGCCACATTGATCCATTTGGGACAATGGATTGATCCAAGAAGCTTGAGCAACAAGTCTCAATTTCATCTGGACCACAATTAGGGTTTTGTGAGAAAAGTCAACTGTAACTTTGACTTTTGACCAGGACATGCTCCCAAGCCCTAATACATGATTCAATACACTCTATAACACCCATGGAACATGTCCATCAAGTTTTATTTAGGTCAAGGACATGATTTCCTGAAGAATTGCACAGTTTGGAATTCATCTGACAAAAGTCAACTGTGCACAAAAGTCAAACTTTGACTTTTTGAGATTTTTCACTAAAATGGATTTTTAAGCCTAAAATGATGTTTATGTATGATTTGAATCATCATTCATCAAGAAAAATCAAAGAAAATGGGATAACTTGTAAAAGGGGTAACCATAAAAACTTAGAAAAATTTCTAAGTTATGAAATAAAGTGGCAAAGGTACCAACTTTGGAGGATCATAACTCCTAAACCACAAAGCCATTTTTCCCCATCCAAAGCTTGATTTGTAGATCTCATTGCCCTCTGCAAAAGCTTCATACTGACCTATGTCTAAATTCCTCATGGATTTTGAGTTATGGAGTGATCAAAATCAAGAAAAGTCACTTTGTTCCAACACTTAGTGAAAATTTCACTAAGTCAGAATCTGCCTTCACTTTTTTCCAAATGTAGGGGCATTTTTCACTTGGATCCAAAAAGTATCAAAACCAAATATGATCAAGCAGTTGTTGTATCATGTAAGGGTTTTCCAAAATGGCCAAGAACATCACCAAATTCAATTTGAGCTATGAGATATGGTAGTGGCAAGATGCCTTGCTGAAATCTGCCAAGGCAAGGCAGATTTTTGCACTTTTGGTCGATTTGCCAAAATCAGCCAATTCCAAGCCTTGTCATCACCTTGGACACATCTGAGGATTGAATCTAAAGGGGACAATCACTGAGCCAAGCCTCAAAAGTCCTTGGAACAAGAAATAGCATGTCAAACCTAGAATTGCCTAAAATAGGGACAAAACTCCAATTTTGGATTGAAGCATTCAATGGAAGCATCAAGGTGGCATGGACTAAGCTATTAGCAACTGAATTCAGTCAAGACTTATCCAAGACCAAGGGAACCAGCAGCCTGTGCCCTAACCTCTAGTCAATGGCTAGAGGAGACTTGGATTTTCATTTGCCAACATTGGCCAAACCTACTCAGCAGTTGCCATTCACTATTCCTTGCAAAACAAAATTGCTCTACTATAAATAGAGCTCAATTGTGATCAGTTTAAGTACACCAAAGGCCTACAACACTTGCCTTTCTCAAAATCGACTTCTCACTCTCAAAAATGCCTTTCTTAGCAAGTCACTATCGGGTTTTTCATTAGAGAGCAATTCCACTCAAACCAATCACACACACACCTCACATACATCATATATAAGCTGATCAAACACTTAAACAACATCTGGAACACTAATTTCTCAGAATCACCAGTCAATTACTCAAGGTTTTAACCAAGGTGCAGTTGAGATGCCATGAAGTGATCCAGCCAATTTCAGTCAAGTCCAAGCATTCAAACACACTCCATAAGGTGTAGGGAAGCTATTTAGATCATCACAACTCATCTGTAACTCCTCCAACTCAGAAATCACTTTGAACTTGCTGTCACGACCTAGAGGTAAGCCTAAACTTGGTCATCTCTCAATCTATGCATATTTCCTTGCACAATACTTTTGCCAAATGTTCATAATCATGCATGGAATGTTTCCCCTCAAGTAATTGCTTTGTTTGAATCGTGTATCAAAAATCCCAGCCTTCATGCAGAATTTAGGGTTCTTGAGGATTTTTCGTGATTTCTTGTTTTATGCTTAATTTAAATGAAATTAATTGCCATAGACCTGATCGTGAGGTTGAAACGAGTTGATTGGTATGTGGATTGCATGATATGATCAAGTATTCAGTGAGATTGGATAGAAAATGCAAATTTGGGCAAAACTGAAAAATGCGCGTGTTCTTCAGCTGTTCTTGGCGCCATTTTCACAAATTCAAATATTTGAATTTTGTGATTTTATTTAATTGATTCAAAAATTAATTTCTCTCTGAGTTTTAATGATTTTGAGTTGATTCTTTTTTTTAATAATTCACAAAAATGTTAAAATATTTTATTTTTCCAAAAAATCCGAAAAATATTATTTATTTCATATAATTGATATTTTTGCAAGGAATTAATATTTTAATTGTTTTTTACATTTTGAATATTTTTTCCACCTTGATTTTGTAACTTTTAATGACTTCTAATTATTTTGTAGGTCAATACTTAATTTTTGAAGCATTAATCCAAGATCACAATTTGTTTTCCATATGTTAAACAATTTTGGTCATTTTAATTGAATTTTTATTCAATTAAAATACATTTTGAAAACAAATTAGGGTTTTTGGATTAATTCAACCCTCATAAATCATTTTCAAAACTTTTTGGGCCTCTTGAGAGAGTGTAAGACCCACCCCTTTGTAAATACAAACCATTTGTGGGCCTCACTTATTGTATAAGTCCCGTTGTATTTAAAAAGTTCGGCGCTATCGTCGCCCGTTTAAAAACAAATCATCTGGGCCTACCCTCGTGTTATAAGCCCCACTCTTTTTCTTTAAAACTTTTTGGGCCTCTTGAGAGAGTGTAAGACCCAAAACCCCCTTGTACATATAACTTTGTGGGTCTCACTTATTGTATAAGTCCCTCTGTACAAGTAAACGGTATGACTGTCGTCTGTTCAAAACATCTGGGCCTCTCCTCGAGCTATAAGACCCATTAAAAACTTTTGGGCCTCTATTAGAGTGTAAGACCCAACCCTTTTTGAAAACCAAATCATTTCTGGGCCTCAGTTAATGTATAAGACCCATTGCATTTTCAAAATTTCGGCGCGACCGCCATTTCAAAACAAAAGTCATATGGGCCTACCCTCGAGTAGTAAGACCCATTTCTTTAAAACTCTTTGGGCCTCTATTAGAGTGTAAGACCCAATCCCCTTTGTACAGAAAACCTTTTGGGCCACAGTCACTTGTATAAGTCCCTATGTACAAATTCAAACAGTGCGCTCACTGATAAAACCGTGGGCCTCTCCTTGAGCTGTAAGCCCCAAATCTTTCTTTTCAAAGCACTTTCTCCTTTGATTTTGAAATATGCTATTGTTTTCAATCTTTCTTTGTTGAACAACTAACCAAACAGCATGGAAGCTCTACAACCGAGTAAGTGTTTATATGCTTTCATTTACCGCTTTCATATACATATAACTGTATTGTGGGGCTGTTTCGCTGTAAGTCTTCTTTCATAAACTCATATCGACTGTGTAATAATAGTATAGATATTTAGATTTTCCCCGGTAACTACGTCTAGCACTAGGTGAAGCCGTTTCGATTATTCGTAGAAATAGACAATACTAGATCCCCCATATGAGCACCAGATACAGTCTTCTCTTCGGCTGTCCTCCTTAGGAATTGTCAAGAAACTCTACTCCCCAGAGATGATCTCTTCTCCGTGAATTGCATCTCTTGAGTTTCTTCCAAATTCTCGAACTTTCCTGGCTTGTTCTATTCCTCGTGAATAGTCTGTCTTGAATTTCTCGGGGTTTGGGGACCCACCGGCTTCTTAAAAGCATCGGCCTCCTCTTGGGCATTGTACAAGGACCCACAGGCTTCCTAAAAGCATCTCCGCCTCTTCTTGGGCTTAGTACAAGGACCCGTCGGCTTCTTAGAAGTTTTTACAGCCTCCTCTTGGGCTTCGTATAATGATTCTTCCTCCGGAAATGTTAGCCTCCTCTTGGGTTTCATACAAGGACCTATCGGCTTCTTAAAAGTTTCCAGCATCCTCTTGGGCTTCGTACAAATTGTCCCGACGACCTCCTAGAGGTATAGGAACAGAAATTAGTCATCTTAATAGAATAGTCTTTTGAAAAGTCTAGACACTACTACTGTTTCTCAAAAGCATAGTACCAAAGATGAAACTCTAGACTTGGACAGTTTAATTTCCTTGAGTCTCAAAGACATTCTCAAGCTCCCTTCAAAAATAGGAAGAAAACCCGTAGACTCGGATAGTCTCGATACCCTTTGGATTTCTCATTTCCTTAAAGAAACAGGAAATAACCCCAATCCTTGGAACAAATCCATGAGTACATTACTCATATAAGAACTGATTTTCTCTTTGAACCAACATACTGGACCTGTCACTCAACTGAAACAACACCATAGCCTCTCTCTTGGGCTTTATACAATGATTCTCCCCAGCGGAGTCAAACCTTTTAGCCTCCATCTCGGGCTTCGTACGAGATACAAAAACACTCTCTTGTTGAGTATAAAGCACTCTCTTGTTGAGTCAAACCTTTTAGCCTCCGTCTTGGGCTTTGTACAAGACACAAATCACTCTCTTGTTAAGTATAAAACCCTTGGCCTCCATCTCGGGCTTCGTACGAGATACCATAGAGGAATCTCTTGTCGAGTCACTTCCCTTTTAGCCTCTATCTCGGGTTTTGTACGAGACAGATCAAAAACACCCTCTTGTTGGGCCATTAGCCTCCTCTTAGGCTTTGTATAAGAAAACATAATAGCCTCCTCTTAGGCTTTGTATAAGAAAACCACTGGTTGATCTAATCAACCTTTTAGCATCAAATCTGTGCCTCGTTCACAGTACACAAACATCAACAACTCCTTTCTCTTCATCTAATTGTTGTAAGCGGCAAGCCTCTGGATCATCTACATCCATGCCACTGTCCCTCTTTTAGCATGAGAGATTCCTAAGGAAATATGACATTGATCTACACTGAGTTAAAGTCTTCTCCTTCAGGTTGGAAAACCCCTATGAAGAAAATTATGGCATTGTCGGATTCACATATCCCGGTTAAAGTAATCCTCCTTTATAACCAGTCACCCAACAGTTGTGACAAACAAACCTCTTTAGAGATGACAAATTCTCTCTGAAGTTGCAACCTTTTAGCTTTATATCTTGGGCTTTGAACAAGATACAAACAACCTTTTAGTTTCACGTCTTGGGCTTTGAACAAGACACCAAAATACCATTTCCTCTCATAGAATAGGAGGAACTACGATCGCTCTGATTTCCCTGTTTCGGTAAACGGGAATACGTAGGCATAAGATTGAAAGGAAAAATCTTAGTGAGCACACTAAACAAAAACCCAAAATCCCATACTTTCATACATCCGTCCTAACATCTCAACCGATAGCCTAAAACACCCCTTTTTGACAAAATAACCTAGGAGAGACCCCGAATCTTTGTAGCATCTGTAAACCAACAGTTTTGACTGTTTAACCTCAGTATGCAAGCAGGGTTAGTTGGAGACATCTATTTCCCTTCCTTCATCAGCTTCAATAGGATAAAAAATGAATCGAGTTGTAGTACTAGAGCGATCGTGCTTCGCAACCACATCCAAAAATCACTCGCTATAGAAAAATGGCGACTCTGCTGGGGACAACGAGATCTTGTTCTCTTCCCATCTATTAGGTGGAAACCTTAAAAGTGGCGCCCCGTGGGGCCGGTCTTTCTTTCTTTCTGGGATAGGACTCTTTGTTGACTTCACTAGGATCTTAGGTCAAAAAAACCCTTTAAGTGAGGAAGGAACCGCAGAATGGCGTCTCCGCCGGGGAGCCATTTTATATCAGGAACATAAGATTCATAGCTTTTAAAAAGTCTAGGACATTAGGACAAATATATATACTGCTTTTCTTAATTGATATCTGTGTTTATTTTTCTGCTAATGGGAATGCGTGTGATGCCGCATGTGGAAAGATTGAGTATACACTTAAGATAAGTGATGGCGACGAGGTCGACCATCAACCTCAGTGGAGGCTTCCCAATGCAACCCATTCCCTCTCATAGGCAATGGGCTGATTGTGACGTCTGAGAAGCTGAGGAGCCAACCCTTTTGTAGTGCAGAAACTATCGGAAATAATTGTCATGCGATACTACCCTCATTTGAGGCTGATGATCTATTCTCGGTGAATAGCATTTACTCTAATATTTTATATAGCTCGCTGGCGATCCGCTTGTTGTTTGTTATCCTGGGAGGAGCTGATGATTTTGAGTACAGGTACAAAAATCACCCTAGTATAAACCTTTGGGGATGGGTAGAGCCTTGACTCCATGACAACAACCCTTTGACCTCATGTTTTTTCTATGTTTTTGTGTGCTGCATTCATGCATTCATTTAAAAAAATATTAAAACACATAAAATTTCTCTTCTAGTCACTCTTTTTCAAATTAAACTAAAACTGTGATTGCAAATGTCAGAGAAAAAGATTGCGTTAATGGATTTCGGTAGAAGGAGAACTCATAAGTACACCTTCAGGATTCCAAAACTAGAGGATTTAAGAGGTTTGGCGAGGATGGTCACAAACCAAGAGGCTTTCAGAGCCATGTACGGAGGTTTGCTATCTCTATTAAGGGTCCATGTGATTGAGGGAATCATGGAGACGCTCATTCAGTTCTATAATCCGGTCTATCGTTGCTTTACATTCCCGGATTACCAGCTCGCACCAACGCTGGAGGAGTATTCTCATCTGACCGATTTACACATCACTAATCGAGCTCCATTTTCCGGACTGGAAGAAATCCCAAAGGATCAAACCATTGCAAAAGCGATTCATTTGGATGAGTCTGAGGTCAGGACTCATATGACCACTAAGGGTGGCATACAAGGTTTGCCAGCCCAATTTCTGACAAAGAAGGCTCTGTACTTTGCTAGTATAGGGAACGAGACTGCTTTTGAAAGCATCTTTGTCTTACTCACCTATGGGTTATTTTTGTTACCCAACATTAATAACTTCGTCAATATCAACTCCATTAAGGTTTTTCTCATTGGGAACCCTGTGTCGACTTTGCTCGCAGATGCGTATTATTCTGTACACTTAGGGAATTTGTACAGCAGAGGGGAGATCACGTGTTGTGTACCTCTGCTATACAAATGGTTTATCTCCCATTTGCCAAAGTCTGCTGCTTTTTGGGATCACAAGAGTGCCTTACGTTGGTCGCAGAAAATCATGTCCCTCACCAACTCTGACATTGATTGGTGTAATAAGATTTATGATGGGATCAGGATCATTGATCATTGTGGAAACTTCCCCAACGTACCCCTTATAGGAACTAAGGGAGGAATCAATTATCATCCAGTTCTCGTTCGTCGTCAATTTGGATACCCGATGAGGCACGTCCCCCGGAACGCTCATCTGGAAGGTCTTTTCTTCAAAGAAGGAGAAAATGACAGGGCACTAAAGACAGAAATAGTGCACGCTTGGAAACATGTTCATAAGAAAGGACGGAAGTCTCTAGGAAAACCGGACTGTGTCTCAGTGGAGCCTTATCTCCATTGGATACAAACTAGAGCTCTCAAGATAAAGATGCCTTATCCTCATCACGGAGTTCTTCCGCCAAGGGAATCCGTCATGTACTTCACGACTGAGACTGAAAAACTCCAGGTTACTCTCAACAAAGTTCAACGAGAGAGGAGGTCTTGGAAGAACAAGTACTGCACTCTCAATGTGGAGTGTATCAAAATACAGCAATTATTGAAAGATAAGGATGCCTTGATTGAAATTTTGGAGCAGCATGCTGTAGAGAATCAAGAAGACCAAAGGAATTTGCTCACTCCTTTCACCTGGCAAAGGAATGACAACCCGACAATGGCCCAAGAGCCCGGTCAAAGAAAAGAAAAGTACCACAATCAACACCCAATTTCTCCTCAGAGAGGACTCGGGACCCATTAGCTTAGGTTTCTGTTTCCGCATCTTGTAATCTACTGTATTTCCATTTCCGCAATCCTTTGAATTTCAATAAAAAGGGGTTTCCCCACTGTTTGATATTTGTAATCTAATTGTCGAAGTTTATTTTGATTAAAATAAAAAAACAATTAATATAATCATTGCATTCATCATTCTCACATCGCGTATTCTTCTTACCTACGAATCTCACGTTTGTGTCTCGGTTCTAGAGTCAAACTGTCTCATTCGTATAATACTTGGGCCAATCGTCAGAAAAGGATGGATGATCTCGAGGAAGAGAACAGAGAGTTAAAAGAAGAGATCGATGCTCTGAGAGAGGATATGAGAAAGCTTCGTAACGACATGCAAGCCATGGCAGAAGCTCAACTACAAAGAACTGTGATCTCAGAGATCACATCAGCGCCCATAGTGGAGAAGTATGATCCTAGGTATCAAATGCCGAAAGATCGTCCTTGGGGCATGCCTGTTAACTATATCCCGGAAGAATATGTTCCGCCGATCACTGAAGATCAGGGAATCATAACAGAAGCCGCTGGGCCTGAAGGTTATAAACTTCGGGAAAACGAAGATGCTAGGGGCATACTGAAGACTCCTGAAGGTTACAAACTTCGGGAAACGCCAAGATTCACTGCCGTAGTCACGGTACCACCCCCTGTGGTGCACACTGTACCCGAAGGACAGATTCCACCAATACCTTCTGGTAAAAAGGAAACTATGTTCGATAGAATGGATGAATTCCAGGAGCAGTTCCTGGAAATGCAGAAGGAACTGCAAGCCATCCGTGGTTAGGATCTATTTGGAAAGGACGTCGCAGACCTTTGTCTGGTCCCCAATGTGAAAGTTCCGCACAAATTTCAAGTGCCCGACTTTGAAAAATACAAGGGTAACTCTTGCCCTCAAAGTCACTTGGTGATGTACGCTCGGCGAATGTCAGCTCAGACTGAGAATCAGGACCTACTGATTCACTACTTTCAGGATAGTTTAACCGGTGCCGCACTTAAATGGTACGTGGGTTTAAACCGTACTACGATCAGAACATTTAGAGATCTTGGAACTGCCTTCGTCCAACAATACAAATATAATTTGGACATGGCACCGGACAGAGATTAGCTCAGATCGATGTCACAAAAGGACAAGGAAACCTTTAAGGAGTACGCTCAGAGATGGCATGAAATTGCTGCTCAGATTTGTCCACCTCTTGAGGAAAAAGAGATGACAAAGTTCTTCTTAAAGAACTTAAGCTCATTTTACTATGATAGAATGGTTGCCAGTGCACCCAGTGACTTCACCGAGATGGTAGGCATGGGAGTTCGTCTTGAGGAAGCCGTCCAAGAAGGACGTTTGGTAAAAGATACTGGATCATCAAGTAGTACAAAGCGATACGGTAGTGCTCTCTCTAAGAAAAAAGAGCAAGATATTGGGAATATCTCTCTCAGAAAGCAAACACGAAGTTATCAACCGGTAGCAGCTATAACTCATGCTATCAGCCCTGCGCTTATTCCTACATATCAACCTCAGGTTGCGCAGAGCCAACCTAATTAGCAAAGGACACAACAGCCTCTTCAGCAGGCTCATCCTCCATACAATAACAACCGTACAACACGGCCATCAGGGTTTGATCCTATACCCATGTTGTATGCAGAACTATTTCCGCTACTACTGGCTAAGGGGCACGTCCAGACTAAGTCTCCTCTTACAGTACCGGAAAATCCGCCTTTTTGGTTTAAGGTGGATCAGACATGCCCTTATCATCAAGGAGGATCAGGGCATAACATAGAGAATTATCTTAATTTCAAGTCTGATGTGCAAAAGCTTGTTAGGAGCGGGCTCTTATCTTTCAAAGATACGAATCCTAATGTTCTCACAAACCCGCTGCCTCAACATAAGAAAGTTGCAGTTAACTTGATTGAGAGAGAATTTAACAATGTCTATCAAATTCACGATGTACTCTTGTTGAGGACCAATCTGGTCAAGATGCATTGTAGACAGAGTGGGTACGGCCATGTGCCACCTCATAATTATCACTAGTGTGATGTCTAGTCTAAAAGCAATCAAGGATGTTCTGTGGTGCAAGCAGCTCTGCAGGAACAGATGGATCTCAGAAGGATCCAAGAGCACCGAGTTCGTGGAGTTAACATGGTTTACACGAATTCTAACGTCATTCAAAACCACGACATCCGTGCGATGAATGTCAACTTGGTGGCGATGCACTCAAGGCAAAGCCAGTATCATAATCTGCCACGGCATGATTACAGTTCCTGTCTGACTTGCTCGGTAAACAAATAGGGATGCTCTTTCATACAAGAGGCCCTCCAGCGTCAGATGGATCTTGGGTGGATCCAGGACTACCATGATAAGAATCTGTATCAGATCAACATGGTTCAGATCTTCGATATTCGCTTAATGAATACCAATCTGGTAGAGTTACATGCTGAGCAAGTCAAGCTCGGGTTCCTGATCTCACATGACTATCAAAGCTGTAAAGCGGGTTGCAAAAACAATCAAGGTTGTACCTTTGTCCAGGAGGCACTTCAGCACTTGTTAAATCACTAGTGGATGCCAATCTATATGGATAAAGATACTCAATAGATTAGTATCAATAACAGGAACCCCACTCAGCGTCAAAGTCGGGATGTCCAATCTGTGGAAGCTAACCTAGTGAGGTTACATTGTATTTAAAGCAGGCATGGCCAGGTGCCACCACACAACTATGAACGTTGTGGAGTCTATTCAGAAAATAATCAAGGATGCTACCTTGTTAGAGTAGCTCTTTAGGGTCAGGTGGATCGTGGAGAGATTCGCCGATTTTCGGGCTCCGGGCCCATCAACTGGGCGCCGAATTACCTTGCCGATCAAATTGAGGACGTTGTTGTAATCTCTGATCATCAAAGAACTACGGATGTTTTCACCATCGTTCCTCTACTTGATGAATCCAAAATTCCCAACCAGGAACGAATCGAGATTACTTACGATGGTCAGAAAAATCAGAAGGTTCCCATAGTCATCTATTTTCCGGGACCACTACCGTATGAATCAACTAAGGCTATCCCTTACAAATACGGTGCGACGATAATTGAAAATGGAAAGGAAATTCCATTACCCTCCGTCCTGAATATTGCAGACATCAGTCGTGTGACGAGGAGTGGTAGAATCTTCAACAGAGGAGTTGGAGAATCCAACAAAGAAAAGGAACTTCAGACGGAACTTCCCGATCCACTAGTCGGTCGACCTAATGTTCCCGACCTTTCGAAAAATGATGATGAGATGTTAAAGCTCATCCAAAGGGGTGAATATAACATTGTTGATCAGCTGTTACAAACTCCTTCAAAGATCTCGGTGTTATCACTATTGCTAAGTTCAGAAGCGCACAAAGAGGCTCTACAGAGAGTTTTGGAGCAAGCCTTCGTAGAACAGGATGTAACAATCAGACAGTTCGATAACATTGTCTCTAACATCACTTCCTGCAACAATTTGGGATTTAGTGATGAGGAATTACCTGAAGAGGGTTGCCGTCATAACATGGCACTCAATATTTCAGTCAACTGCCAGGACAATGCTTTACCCAGCGTACTGGTAGACACAGGGTCAGCCCTGAATATTATGCCGAAGTCCACTTTGACTCAATTATCGTTCAAAGGCCCTCCGATGAGAATTAGTGAGGTTGTCGTCAAGGCGTTCGACGGATCCAGAAAAAACGGTTATCGGTGAAGTCGACCTTCCCATAACTATTGGTCCTCACACTTTCTAAGTCACTTTCCAGGTCATGGACATCCAGGCAACGTACAGTTGTTTATTAGGAAGACCTTGGATACATCAGGCTGGAGCGGTCACTTCAACCCTCCACCAAAAGCTAAAGTTCATCCAGAACGGCCAACTCATCACAGTCTGTGGGGAACAGGCCTTGCTCGTCAGCAATTTATCATAATCCACTTATGTGGAACCAGAAGGGATAATCGGAACCCAGTTCCAAGCGCTTTCGCTACACAAGGACGAATAATCCGGAGGAGGAACTTCAATTTCCTCGTATAAAGATGCTATCAAAGCGGTCGAGAGTACCGATACAACAGGATGGGGACAGCTTGTCATTCCTACTAGCAATACAGCAAAGAAAGGTCTTGGTTTTTCTGCAACCTGTACTCAGATAGCTACCAGCAATGAAAGTCTTCATCCCATTCATAATTTCTTCCACAGTGGAGGTTTCCTTCACCCAGTGCCTCAAGCAATCCATGCTATCAATGAGGAGGATCCCTCCGACACAGATGATGAATGGAAGTCCTATCTTAACGAGGACGGTTAAATGTCTCAGGTGGAGGTGCTTACGCCATTTTGCCATCCCGCACAGAGTCTGAGATTTATACCACGGTCAGATGTCGAAATGATATACGGAGATTGTGATCCAGAAGGATGTCGTGCTCCGCCAAATTCATTAGGGGAGGACACTCCGATGAAGGACAATTTTGACTACACTCACTATGGCTCGATGGATGGTCTACCGATGTGGCAACCTTACCCAGGAGATTTGGGGCAAGAAAGTCAGCCGAACAATGAAAATCAGCTGAGTATCATTGAGCAGAATACCTATGTCCCCACCATGTCATGGGATCAACACTCAGGTCATTCAGAAACTACTCAACATGACGATGAATTCGCAATGTTTGCAGGACTAGAATTCATCAACTATGCTTTTCCTGAGGTCAACGTCATCGAGAGAGGTGACTCCTCCAGTTCCAAAGAAGTGTGGGACACCTTAGGACAACCAAGTGGTAAATACGACTATATGGTCAAATACACCGCTCTCGAAAGCTCTCGTATCAGGCTCAAACACATTCAGCCAATTGGGTGGGGAGACACAGCTGAGAGCACCAATACTCTGCAAAATACAACTGAGGAATCCTCCTACGACAACTCTGCCTGGGAGACAGATTCCAATGATCCTGCTCCACCAGAAATCAGCGTTATTTCTGAAGACAAATCAAGGAAGGTGCCAGACTTTGTGATTCACCGAGGAGTTCGCCGCCAATGGGTTTCTATCGACGTTCCGAAGATTGTTCATAAGTCAAAGTAATTGTCGTTTTTAACCTTTCACCCTGCCCAGGTGAAATGGATGTTTTGATAAGGCTCGCTTTCTGTAAATTTCCCTCTTCGCTTTGCCCAAAGCGACAGAGTTTTGTTTTATAGGGCTGTAGTTTCAAGAATCGACTTGTTCATTAATAAAATAACGTCGTTCTGTAATTTCCGCATTAATTGCTGTTTTCTCTTTTTTGCTTTTCTCAGAAAATGGTAATCCTAAAAAACAATAATGAAAAAAAACAAGAAGTAATAAAAAAAATACACTGCACACATTTTTGCATTCTCTCTTCTAAACACGAATCATCACGTCATGCAGATTGCTTTTTTTAAATCCAGTTGAAACATACGATCCGATGCCTTCTCCCGACTTTGAATTCCCGATATTTGGGGCTGAAGAAGAAGTTGACAGCGAAATTCCAGAAGAGATCTCCCGACTACTCAGACAGGAGGAAATGTCCATTGAACCTCACAAAGAACCGTTGGAAACGGTAAACTTGGGTTCAGAAAAGGAGATAAAAGAAATCAGGATTGGGGCACTGCTCACTCCAAATGCCAAAGAGAGTCTGATAAAGCTTCTCAAAGAATTCCCCGATGTATTCGCTTGGTCCTATCAGGACATGCCAGGGTTGGATACTAGCATCGTGGAACATCACTTACCATTAAGATCGGAATGTCCGCCAGTAAAGCAGAGGTTGAGATGGACTCACCCGGACATGGCCATCAAAATCAAAGAGGAAGTACAGAAACAGATTGACGCGGGTTTCCTCGCTACGTCTGAATATCCTCAATGGTTAGCCAACATCGTATCTGTTCCCAAAAAGGACAGAAAGGTCAGAATGTGTGTCGATTACAGAGATATAAACAAGGCAAGTCCAAAGGACGACTTTCCTTTACCACACATTGACATGCTGGTAGACAGTACAACAAAGTTCAAAGTTTTCTATTTCATGGATGGATTCTTGGGTTATAACCAGATCAAAATGGCGCCGAAAGACATGGAGAAAACTTCGTTCATTACCCCATGGGGTACCTTTTGTTACAAGGTAATGTCGTTTTGTTTGAAGAACGCTGGGGTAACCTATCAAAGGGCAATGACTACCCTGTTTCATGACATGATACACAAGGAAATCGAGGTATATGTCGATGATATGATTGCAAAATCTACGACAGAAGAGGATCATGTGACCCACCTGTCAAAACTATTCGAGCGTTTGAGAAAGTACAAACTCCGCTTGAATCCCAACAAGTGCACCTTCGGTGTCCGTGCAGGGAAACTCTTAGGGTTCATCGTCATCCAGAAAGGAATTGAGGTTGATCCTGACAAGGTCAAGGCCATTCAAGAAATGCCTTCTCCAAAAACTGAAAAACAAGTCAGAGGATTCCTGGGACATTTGAATTACATCTCCAGATTCATATTCCTTATGACCGCGACCTGTGCGCCAATTTTCAAATTACTCAAAAAGAACCAGGACTGCATTTGGACAGCAGACTGTCAAACTGCCTTCAACAGTATTAAGGAATAATTGTTGAATCCGCCGATTCTATCACCTCCAGTGGAAGGAAGACCACCGATCATTTACCTCACAATCCTAGAGGATTCAATGGGATGTGTACTTGGCCAACAAGACAAAACAAAAAGGAAAGAGTCTGCCATTTACTATCTGAGCAAGAAATTCACCGACTGCGAGACTCGGTACACTATGCTTGAGAAAACTTGCTGCGCTTTGGCTTGGGTAGCCAAACGTCTTCGCCAATACATGATTCGTCACACTACTTGGTTAATCTCTGAAATGGATCCAATCAAGTACGTCTTCAAAAAACCTGCTCTCACGGGAAGGATTGCCCGTTGGCAGATGTTGCTATCAGAATATGACATAGAGTACCATGCTCAGAAAGCCGTTAAGGGGAGTATTTTAGCCGATCATTTGGCTCATCAACTGATTGATGATCAAGAATCAATCGGGTTTGACTTCCCAGACGAAGATGTCGTGTATCTAAAAATGAAGGACTGTGATGAACCGCTACCCAGTGAAGGGCCAGAACCAGATTCCCAATGGGGAATAATCTTTAACGGAGCTGTCAATCAGTATGGAAACGGAATTGGGGCAATCATTGTTACCCCTCAGGGTACCCACATTCCTTTCACTGCCAAACTTATGTTCAAGTGTACAAACAACGAGGCCGAATACGAAGCTTGTATTATGGGTCTCGAGGAAGCGATTGATTTAAGGATCAAGAACTTGGACGTATATGGCGACTCAACTTTGGTCGTCAATCAGATAAAAGGAGATTGGAACACATACCAATCGGGACTGATTCCTTACAAAGACTATGCGAGAAGGTTGTTACCCTTGTTCAACAGAATCGAGTTTCACCATATCCCTCGTGAGGAGAATCACATGGCTGATGCATTAGCCACTCTCTCTTCCATGATTAGTGTAGGTCGATGGAATGACCTACCTAAGATCGACTTAATGCGCCTTGAATGGCCCGCTTACGTCTTCACGATTGAAGCAGTCATAGACGACAAACCTTGGTATCACGATATCAAATGCTTCCTTCAGAAACAACAGTACCCACCTGGGGCACTAAGGAAGGACAAAAAACCCTCAGAAGACTGGCTATAAACTTCTTCCTGAGTGGTGATACTCTCTATAAGAGGAACTTAGACATGGTCTTGCTCCGATACGTCGACAGACCAGAAGCAGATATGCTGATGAAAGAAATTCATGAAGGATCCTTTAGCACTCATGCCAACGGACACACAATTGCGAGAAAAATTCTGAGAGCAGGGTACTATTGGCTGACAATGGAATCCGATTGCTACAAGTACATGAGGAGGTGTCA
Source organism: Lathyrus tuberosus (assembly GCA_022829125.1). Classification (NCBI taxonomy): domain Eukaryota; kingdom Viridiplantae; phylum Streptophyta; class Magnoliopsida; order Fabales; family Fabaceae; genus Lathyrus; species Lathyrus tuberosus. The sequence goes on along the minus strand of JALAZF010000007.1, from coordinate 6,866,571 downwards.
TAAGTGTTAGATATACGCCGACAAAATTCATGTACCACCATCACATCTCAAAGTTCTCTCTTCCCCTTGGCCTTTTTCCATATGGGGAATCGACATGATTGGCATGATCGAACCTAAAGCTTCAAACGGGAATCGGTTCATTCTTGTAGCCATTGATTACTTCACCAAGTGGGTCGAAGCAGCGTCGTACGCTAATGTAACCCGACAAGTGGTGGTTCGATTTATCAAAACTAATATCATCTGCCGTTATGGTGTTCCGAACCAGATCATTACAGATAATGGATCTAACTTGAACAATAAGATGATGGAAGAGTTGTGCGCAGAGTTTAAGATCGAGCACCATAACTCATCTCCCTACCGACCCAAGATGAACGGAGTGGTAGAAGCGGCTAATAAGAACATCAAGAAGATTGTTCGAAAGATGGTTGTAACCTACAAAGACTGGCACGAGATGCTACCCTTTGCTTTTCACGGTTATCGAACATCTGTCTGCACTTCAACAGGGGCAACCCCTTTCTCTCTAGTATATGGCATGGAAGCAGTGCTCCCCATCGAAGTAGAGATCCCATCGATCAGGGTATTGATGGAAGCTAAGCTTACAGAAGCTCAATGGTGTCAAAGTCGACACAATGAACTGAATCTGATCGAAGAGAAGCGAATCACGGCACTATGCCATGGTTAGTTGTGCCAGCAAAGAATGAAGAGGGCGTTTGACAAAAAGGTCCGACCTCGCGTCTTCAGAAAAGGAGACCTCGTGCTCAAGAAGATACAATCATTTCTCACTGATTCGCAAGGTAAATGGACTCCGAATTATGATGGCCACTACGTGGTCACGAAAGCTTTCTCAGGCGGCGCCTTGAGACTTGCAACCATAGATGGAGAAGAACTTGCCTATCCCATAAATGTTGACGTAGTCAAGAAATAGTTCGCCTAAACTAAAAAAAAACGTCTCGGTGGACTGAAAACCCGAAAGCGCGGTCCAGGCAAAAATTAGAGACATGATCAATAATCATCCCGGTGGATTAGAAATCTCAAAGTACAATCCAGGCAAAAATTAGGGATAATGGCAAGTAACTATGTTCAACCGAGGCGAATCCCTCAGCAGCAGTTCGTTGTCCATCAGAAATCTCCAGTCAAGGTCATCTTTGACAGAAGCTCAGGATGTCCGAAATTCAAAGTTGGTAGAAGGATAGTGGTCGTTATGTTTCCACGTAGCCCTTTTCCCTGTAAATTACCATTTTCTAACTTTGTATATACTCTTTGGAATTACGCGTTTGGCTGATCTCCATCTTATCAATAAAATTTGAGCCCTTGTGCTGTTGTTTGAAATTCTCATTTATTTTAGCTTTACAGAAAGACATTTTAACGTGCTTAACGATTCTTGAAATAAAATAAAAATGAATTTACTTGTAAAACTTTTTCTGCTTTAAAATAAAGATGGCAATTTCTTTTGACTGTTGAACATTAAAAGAACATCAACCGCTTCTCCAGAAGTAAGCGAACCTCAAAGTGCAGAATCAAAATACTCCTTCTACGCCAGTGCGCCTGAATGAAGGATCAACAGTGTCGGATGCGACTATTCCATCTGACATCTTCGGCAGAGTTCTTATCTCCTAAGCCCGATTAACGATATTCCCCGCAGGGATTATCTCTCCTATGCAAGGCAGAATTGCTATCTTGAACCAAGTGATACCTTTCATCTCCAGCAGTGGCCGAGTATCCAGTCGTGTTCATCCGTACGTCTGTGTGTTGTGTCAAGTTTTTGTCAGCATATACATACATACCTCATGCATTTTATTTGCATTCGCATTCATATTGCATCACTATCACTCTAGTCGGTCTTATCCCCTAGTGATAAAAGTCCTCTCAATCGAGTTGTCGATTCTTTCCTCGTCAGGAAGTGAATCATCTAAACAATCTCGCCTCCAGTTATTTCTAAATTGAAGATAGGTCTTGGACCACTTTGATAACTTGGACCTCTGAAAAACCAGAGAAACTTTCAACAGATATCACTCTTCGCCATTGAAGATGATATCCTTGCTTTCCCAGATTAAGGAAAATCCCTAGAGAAAGCCTCTTAATCAAGAGATTCGGCGGTACAACAGTTTTTCTCCGAAAAAAAGCCGCTGATGAAAAGGTCATCAGCACCTCAAAATTGGATCCCATCATATGGCGTTTCTCCAGGAAGATCCCGAGAAAAGTATGATGTAAGACTCCGAGCGGAAGCAGCCTCTCAAGAAACTCGCTTTCCCCAGTAGAAACAAATGGCGTCTCCAATAGAGAAGTTTGTGTACCTCTACAACTCAGACAACTGGGTTCCCCAGCAAATCTGACATCAAAAGTTTTCCCATCAAATGGCATCTCCCTAGGAAAATTCGGCGAGAAGTTTGAAGAAAACCGCTACGCATAGCGTCCCTTGTCAATTAAGTTTATTGAGAAAAGAAACTTAGACCAGTTCCTTGGCAGGAAACCAGGATCGAGGGGAAGTTTATTTCCGCAACTAAGACCAGCTCCTTGGTAGGAAACCAGGATCGAGGGGAAGTTTAAATCAGAAACTAAGACCAGTTCCTTGGTAGGAAACCAGGATCGAGGGGAAGTTCATCTCAAAAGAAAACTGAGACCAGTTCCTTGGCTGAAGACCAGGATCGAGGGGAAGTTTACCTTTTCTAAGCATCATTGCTTAGCAAAAGAAGAAGAATGCGATCTACCATTCATAATCACCATCAAAATTTCGGGTATTCCGATATTTAATCCTCTTGCACCTCGAATGCCCGAATACCTTCGTCATTCACACCTTCATGTCCAAGAAGATTAAATAGGGGCATCTGTCATACCCTAAGTTTTGACCACTAAGATTTCCCATCATTGTGCAAACCATCATCACAATATGGATGAACCATTAGTCTCCCCAAAGATGGGTGAACACTTACTACAACCAAAATTAGGGTTTTGAGCCCTCTCTGAGCCTTAGGCAAAAGATCAATCAAGGAATGACATGATCTTCAACTGTTATAAACCTCTCAAACATCCACAAAGGATTAAGAGGACTCCCACTTCAAGGATTAAGCACAAGGATGCTCCCTTCTAGGTGTATCAAGCCTCAAGATCGCCAGTGTCACCTGTAATACCCCAAATTTTGACCACTTAGATTTCCCATCATTGTGAAAATCATCATCACAATATGGATGAACCATCATGCTTCATCAGTCTCCCCAAAGATGGGTGAGCATCCAATACAATCAGAATTAGGGTTTCAAGCCCTCTCATAGTTCTCAGACAAAGGATCAATCAAGAAATGACATGATCTTCAACTTGTCTAACCTCCCAAGTAACTACAAAGGATCAAAAGGACTCCCACTTCAAGGATTAAGCACAAGGATGCTCCCTTCTAGGTGGATCAAGTCTCAAGATCGACTGTGTCACCAAATTAGGGTTTTGGTCGACCAGGGCCTCCCGATGGGAAATTTTCATCTGGGCACAAGGAAATTATCCAAAACATGACCTAATATACTTCATGGAACCTCATGAACCCATGCATCAAGTCAATTTTGCCTCAGGGGATGCATTCATCAAAAATCAGGAATTAGGGTTTCTTGACCTAATTCACCCCTAAGTTGACTTTTGGGACAAACCATGAGCCAAGACCTCAAGACATGATTTGAGGGTCTCTTATATACCATATTGATCCATTTGGAACAATGGATTGATCCAAGAAGTTTGAGCAACAAGTCTCAATTTCATCTGCACCACAATTAGGGTTTTAAGAGAAAAGTCAACTGTAACTTTGACTTTTGACCAAGACATGCTCCCAAACCCTAATACATGATTGAATATACCCTATGACACTCATGGAACATGTCCATCAAGTTTGATTTAGGTCAAGGACATGATTTCCTGAAGAATTGCACAGTTTGGAATTCATCTGATAAAAAGTCAACTGTGCACAAAAGTCAACTTTGACTTTTTGAGATTTTTCACCAAAATGGATTTTTAACCCTAAAATGATGTTAATGTATGATTTGAATCATCATTCATCAAGAAAAATCAAGAAAAGTGAGATAACTTGTAAAAGGGGTAACCATAAAACTTAGAAATTTTTCTAAGTTAAAAATAAAGTGGCAAAGGTACCAACTTTGGAGGACCATAACTCCTAAACCACACGGCCATTTTTTCTCATCCAAAGATGGATTTGTAGCCCTCATTATCACCTACAAAAACTTCAACTACAAGTCATTCCAATTCATTAAGGATTTTGAGTTATGGAGTGATCAAAGTGGCTGAAAAGTGAAAATGTCACTTTTTCCAACACTTAGTGAAATTTTCACTAAGTCAGATTCTGCCTCACTTTTTGCCATATGTAGGAGGATTTTTCACTTGGAATCAAAAGGGATCAAAATCAAACTTGTTCAAACAGTTGTTGTATCATGTAAGAGCTTTCCAAAATGGCTAAGAACATTACCAAATTCAACTTACACCATGAGATATGACATTGCCAAGTTGCCTTGCTGAAATCTGTCAAGGCAAGGCAGAATTTGCAACTTTGGTCGATTTGCCAAAATCAGCCAAATTCAATTGCTCCTATCCACTTGGACACCTCAGAGGATTGAATCTAAAGGGGACAATCACTGAGCCAAGCCTCCAAAATCCATGGAACAAGAAATAGCATGTTGAACATAGAATGGCCAAAATAGGGACAAGACTTCAAATTTGGAATGAGGCATTCAATGGAACCATCAAGGTGGCATGGACTGAGCCATTCTCATCTGAAATCAGTCAAGACTTATCCAAGACCAAGGGAACCAAAGCTCTGTGCCCTAACCTCTAGTCAATGGCTAGAGGAGACTTGGATTTTCATTTGCCAACATTGGCCAAACCTACTTACCAGCTGCCATGCACTATTCCTTGCAAAACAAACTTGCTCTACTATAAATAAAGCTCAATTGTGGTCAGTTTGAGTACACCAAAGGCATCTAACAGATGCTTTCCTCAAAATCTCTTCTTTCACTCCAATTTTGCCTTCTAAGGCAAGTCACTATCGGGTTTTGAGTTTGAGAGCAATTCCAATCAAACCAATCACTCACACACCTCACATACATCACATATGAGCTGATCAAACACTTAGATTACTTCTGAAACATCAATTTCACAAAATCACCAGCTGGTTGCGCAAGGTTTCAACCAAAGTGCAGCTGAGGTACCACAAAATGATCCAACCAATTTCAATCAAGTCCAACCATCCAAACACAATCCATAGGGTGTAGGGAAGCTGTTCAGATCATCACCACTCATCTGTAACACCTCCAAATCAAAAATCACTTTGAACTTGCTGTCACGACTTGGAGGTAAGCACATACTTGGTCATCTCTCAATCTATGCATATTTCCTCGCACAATAATTTGGCCATATGTTCATAATCATGCATGAAATGTTTTCCCTCAATTAATTGCATTGTTTGAATCGTGTATCAAAAATCCTAGCCTTCATGCAGAAATTAGGGTTCTTGAGGTCTCTTCGTGATTTCTTGTTGTATGTTTAATTTAAATGAAATTAAAGTACATAGACAAGATCGTGAGGTTGAGGCGAGCATAATGATATGTGGATTGCATGATATGATTACGTATTCATGGAGATTAGATAGAAAATGCAAATCTGAGAAACCAAGAACACGCGCGTGTTCTTCAGCTTGTTCTTGGCGCCATTTTTAGAAATTCAAATATTTGAATTTTGTGATTTTGTTTAATTGATTCAAAAATTAATTTCTCTCTGAGTTTTAATGATTTTGAGTTGATTCTTTTTTTAATAATTCACAAAAATGTTAAAATATTTTATTTTCACAAAAAATCCCAAAATTATTATTTATTTCATATAATTGATATTTTTGCAAAGAATTAATATTTTAATTGTTTTTGACATTTTAAATATTTTTTCTACATTGATTTTGCAACTTTTAATGCTTTCTAATTATTTTGTAGGTCAATACTTAATTTTTGAAGCATTAATCCAAGATCACAATTTGTTTTCCATGTGTTAAACAATTTTTGATCATTTTAATTGAATTTTTATTCAATTAAATACATTTTGAAAACAAATTAGGGTTTTGGATTAATTCAACCCTCATAAATCATTTTCAAAACTCTTTGGGCCTCTTGAGAGAGTGTAAGACCCATCCCCCCTTGTACAAAAACTTTTTGGGCCTCACTCATTGTATAAGTCCCTCTGTACAAGTAAACAGTGCGATCGTCGCCCGTTTAAAAATAAAAAAAAAACCTGGGCCTCTCCTCGAGCTATAAGACCCATTCAAAAATTTTGGGCCTCTATTAGAGTGTAAGACCCAATCCCCCTTTTAACCAAAACATTTTGGGCCTCACTTATTGTATAAGTCCCTCTGCGTTAAAAGAAAATCTCGGCGCGATCGCCATTTTTAAACGAAAAATCATTTGGGCCTACCCTCGTGTTATAAGCCCCTCTCTTTTCTTTAAACCTTTTTTGGGCCTCTTGAGAGAGTCTAAGACCCATCCCTTTGTACAGAAAACCTTTTTGGGCCCCAGTCACTTGTATAAGTCCCTCTGTTCAAATTCAAACAGTGCGCTCACTGATAAAACCCTGGGCCTCTCCTTGAGCTGTAAGCCTCAAATCTTTCTTTTTCGAAGCACTTTCTCCTTTGATTTTGAATATACTGTTGTTTTCAATCTTTCTTTGTTGAACAACTAACCAAACAGCATGGAAGCACTACAACCGAGTAAGTGGTTATCGCTTTCATTTACTGCTTTCATATTATAAACTGTATTGTGGGGCTGCTCACTGTAAGTCTCCTTTCATAAACTCATATCTACTGTGTAATAATAGTATAGATATTTCGAGTTTCCCCGGCAACTACGTCTAGAACTAGGTGACGCCGTTTCATTTATTCGTAGAAATAGACGCCTAGATCCCCAATAGGAGCACCAGATACAGTCTTCTCTTCGGCTGTCCTCCTTAGGAATCGTGTAGAAACTCTACTCCCCAAGATGAATGTATTCTCCGTGAATGACATCTTTGAGTTTCTTCCAAATTCTCGAACTTTCCTGACTTGATCTATTCCTTGTGGATAGCTTGCCTTGAATGTCTCGGGGTTTGGGTACCCACTACGGTCATAATCTTGGACCTTAACTAAGGAACCCTCTTTAAAAGCTAAAAGTCGCTGGATAGTAAACCTCGCACGTTTACTAGTGGTTTTTATCTTTAAAAGAGTTATCTCTCCTAATGGAAAGGAGACGATAGACCCACAGGCTTCTTAAAAGCATCGGCCTCCTCTTGGGCATTATTCAAGGACACTACGGCTTCTTAGAAGTATTCACAGCCTCCTCTTAGGCTTCGTATAATGATCTCTTCCTTCGGGAATGATAGCCTCCTCTTGGGCTTCGTACAAGGACCCGTCGGCTTCTTAAAAGTTTCCAGCCTCCTCTTGGGCTTCGTACAAATTGTCCCGACGACCTCCTAGAGGTATAGGAACAGAACCTAGTCATCCTCATAGAACAGTCCTTTCATAGAGTCTACTACTATTTCTCAAAGCATAGTACAAAAGAAAAAAAAACTCTAGACTTGGACAGTCTAACTTCCTTGAGTATCAAAGACATTCTCAAGTGACCCCTTCGTTAAATAGGAAGGAAACCCGCAGACTCGGGCAGTCTCAATACCCTTTGGATTTCCCGTTTCCTCAAAGAGAAGGAAATATCCCTGATCCTCAGATCAAATCCCTGAGTACAGTGTTGCTCATATAAGAACTGATTTTCTCTTTTAAAATCAGCATATTGGATCTGTCACTCAACTGAAACAAACCTTTAGCCTCCATCTCGGGCTTCGTACGAGATACAAAAACACTCTCTTGTTGAGTATCAAAGACTCTCTTGTTGAGTCAAACTTTTAGCCTCTATCTCGGGCTTCGTACGAGACACAAAGACTCTATCATCGGGTCAAAATCTTTTAGCCTCTCTCTCGGGCTTTGTACGAGACACAAAATAGCCTCCTCTTAGGCTTTGTATAATGATTTTCCTAGCGAAAATTAGCCTCCTCTTAGGCTTTTGTATAAGAAAACCACTGGTTGATCCAATCAACCTTTTAGCATCAAAGCTGTGCCTCGTTCACAGTACACAAACATCAACAACTCCTTTCCTTTCATCTAATCGCTGTAAGCGGCAAGCCTCTGGATCATCTATATCCATGCCACTGTCCCTCTTTTTGCATGAGAAATTCCTAAGGAAAGATGGCATTGCTCTACACTGAGTTAAAGTCTTCTCCTTCAGGTTAAAACCCTTTCTTCGGAAATTATGGCATTGCTCGGATCCGCGTATCCCAGTTAAAGTAATTCTCCTTCCCCCTCTTTAGAGATGAAAAATTCTCTCTAAAGTCGAGGTCTTTCAGCTTCACGTCTTGGGCTTTGAACAAGACACAAATAGACCTTTCAGCTTCACATCTTGGGCTTTGAACAAGATACAAACCACCTTTCGCTTCACGTCTTGGGCTTTGAACAAGACACAAAAATAACCATTTCCTCCCATAGAATAGGAGGAACTACGAACGCTCTGATTTCCCTGTTTCGGTAAACGGGAATACGTAGGCATAAGATCGAAAGAAAAGATCTTAGCGAGCGCAATCAACAAAAAACCCAAATCCCATATCTCCATCAATAAAAAAATCAGTAATTCAAAAGCATCAGTCCTAACATCCTAATCCTTGTTCCCCGCCAGAAACCTTCTGCCCAGGAAAAAAGAGAAAGAAAACAGTATTGGCGAAAATACAAATAACCAGTACAAAGGCCCCCCCACATTGATAGCATCCGTAACCTAACAGACCGCTGTTTAAACTCAGTATGCAAGCAGGGTTAATTGGAGACATCTATTTCCCTTCCTTATTCAGCTCACAATAGGATAAAAAATGAATCGACCTGTAGTTTAAGCTCAAACCGCAGAGAGCGACCATCGCTTAAGAACCGCGTCCAAAATCGCTCGCTACAGAAAAAATGTCGCCCACCGTGGGGCCGGTCTTTGTCAAATTCGGTCTTCCTTCTCTTCACTTGTGTGAATACCACAGATTGGGGCTTCCGCCGGGGAACCCATTTTCTGTCAGGAACTTAGGATTCATAGCTTTAAAGGTCTAGGATGATTAGGACAAATATATATACTGCTTTTCCTAATTGCTATACGTGTTTATTTTTCTGCTAATGGGAATGCGGGTGATGCCGTATGTGAAAAGATTGAGTATACACCTAGAAAAGACAACCCTTTCGTAGTGCAGAAACTATCGGAAATAGTTGTTACGCGATACTACCCTCATTTGAGGCTGGTGATCTATTCTCGGTGAATGGCACTTACTCTAAGATTGCACACAACTCGCTGGCGATCCGCTTGTTGTCTGCCTTCTTGGGAGGAGCTGATGATAATGAGTACAGGTACAAAAATCACCCTAGTATAAACCTTTGGGGATGGGTAGAGCCTTGACTTCATGACAACGACCCTCTGACCCCATGTTTTTTCTATGTTTTTGTGTGCTGCATTCATGCATCCATTTAATAAAACATTAAAACATTCAAAAAACTTTCTCTTCTAGTCTCTCTATTTTTCAAATTAAACTAAGACTGTGATTGCAAATATCAGAGAAAAAGATTACGCTAATGGATTTCGGTAGAAGGAGAACTCGCCAGTATACCTTCAAGGTTCCAAAACTAGGGGATTTGAGAAGGTTAGCAAGGATGATCGTTAACCCAGAGGCTTTCAGAGCCAAGCATAGTGGTTTGCTACCACTGTTAAGAGTCCATGTGATTGAGGGGATCATGGACGCGCTCATTCAGTTCTACGATCCGATTTATCACTGTTTCACATTTCCGGATTACCAGCTATCACCAACGCTGGAGGAGTATTCTCATCTGGATGATTTACATATCACTGATCGAGCTCCATTTTCTGGACTAGAAGAAATTCCAAAGAATCAGACTATTGCAAGAGCAATTCATTTGGACGAGTCAGAGGTCAAGACTCACATGATTACTAAGGGTGGCATCCAAGGTTTGCCAGCCCAGTTCTTGACAAAAAAGGCTCTATACTTCGCTAGTATAGGGAACGGGACTGCTTTTGAAAGCATCTTTGTCTTGCTCACCTACGGATTATTTTTGTTTCCCAACATCAATAACTTCGTCGATATCAACGCTATTAAGGTTTTTCTCATTGGAAACCCTGTGCCAACTTTGCTCGCAGATGCGTATCATTCTGTACACTTGGGAAATTTGTACAGCGGAGGGGAGATCACATGCTGTGTACCTTTGCTCTACAAATGGTTTATCTCTCACTTGCCCAAGTCTGCTGCTTTTTGGGATTGCAAGAGTGTCTTACGTTGGTCGCAGAAGATCATGTCTCTCACCAATTCCGATATAGATTGGTGTAATAGGATTTATGAGGGAATCAGAATCATTGACCATTGTGGAAACTTCCCCAGCGTACCCCTCATAGGAACTAAAGGAGGAATCAACTATCATCCGATATTGGTTCTCCGTCAATTTGGATACCCGATGCGACACATCCCACTGGGTGTTCATCTGGAAGGTCTTTTCTTCAAAGAAGGAGAAAATGACAGAGCACTAAAGATGGAAATAGTGCAAGCTTGGAAACAGGTTCATAAGAAAGGACGAGAGTCTCTGGGAAAACCGGACTGTGTCTCGGTGGAGCCTTATCTCCATTGGGTACAAACCAGAGCTCTCAAGCTAAAAATGCCTTATCCTCATTACGAAATTCTTTCGCCGAGAGAATCTGTCATGTACTTCATGACGGAAACTGAAAAGCTTCAGGTTACTCTCAACAAGATTCAACAGGAAAGAAGATCTTGGAAGAACAAGTACCGCACCCTCGACGTAGAGTGTATCCAAATACAACAACTACTAAAAGAGAAAGATGCTCTGATTGAAATTTTGGAGCAGCATGCTGTAGAGAATCAAGATGACCAAAGGAATTTGCTCACTCCTTTCACTTGGCAAAGGAATGACAACCCGACAACGGCCCAAGCGCCCCAGTCAAAGAAAAGGAAGATACCAGAATCAGCACCCGGTTTCTCCTCAGAGAGGACTCGGGACCCATTAGTTTAGGTTTCTGTTTCTGCACTTTGTAATCTACAGTATTTCCATTTCTGTAATCCTTTGAATTTCAATAAAAAGGGGTTTCCCCACTGTTTGATATTTGCAATCTAATTGTCGAAGTTTATTTTGATTAAACCAAAAAACAACAATTAATATAATCATTGCATTCATCATTCTCACATCGCGTATTCTTCTTCCCTACGAATCTCACGTTTGTGTCTCTATTCTAGAGTCAAACTGTCTCATTCGTATAATACTCGGGCCAATCGTCAGAAAAAGATGGATGATCTTGAGGAAGAAAACAGAGAGTTGAAAGAAGAGATTGACGCTCTGAGAGAGGATATGAGAAAGCTTCGTAACGACATGCAAGCCATGGCAGAAGCTCAACTACAAAGAACTGTGATCTCAGAGATCACCTCAACGCCCATCATAGAAAAGTATGATCCTAGGTATCAAATGCCGAAAGATCGTCCTTGGGGCATGCCTGTTAACTATATCCCGGAAGGATATGTTCCGCCGATCACTGAAGATCAGGGAATCGCAACAGAAGCCGCTGGGCCTGAAGGTTACAAACTTCGGGAAAGCGAAGATGCCAGGGGCATACTGAAGACTCCTGAAGGTTACAAACTTCGAGAAACGCCAAGACTTACTGCCGTAGTCACGGTACCACCCCCTGTGGTGCACACTGTCCCGGAAGGACAGATTCCGCCAACACCTTCTGGTAAGAAGGAAACTATGTTCGATAGAATGGATGAATTCCAGGAGCAGTTCTTGGAAATGCAGAAAGAGCTGCAAGCCATTCGCGGTCAGGATCTATTTGGAAAGGACGCCGCAGACCTCTGCTTGGTCCCAAATGTGAAAGTCCCGCACAAGTTCCAAGTGCCCGACTTTGAAAAATACAAGGGTAAATCTTGGCCTCAGAGCCATCTAGTGATGTACGCTCGGCGGATGTCAGCTCAGACGGAGAATCAGGACCTGTTGATTCACTACTTCCAGGATAGTTTAACCGGTGCCGCACTCAAATGGTACATGGGTTTAAACCGTACTACGATCAGTACATTCAGAGATCTTGGTACTGCCTTCGTCCAACAATACAAGTACAATTTGGACATGGCACCCGACAGAGATCAACTCCGATCAATGTCGCAAAAGGAAAAGGAAACCTTTAAGGAGTATGCTCAAAGGTGGCGTGAAATTGCCGCTCAAATTTGTCCACCTCTTGAGGAAAAAGAGATAACAAAAATCTTCTTAAAGACCTTAAGCTTATTTTACTATGACCGAATGATTGCCAGTGCACCCAGTGATTTCACCGAAATGGTCGGCATGGGTGTACGTCTTGAGGAAGCCGTCCGAGAAGGACGTTTGGTAAAAGACACTGGATCGACGAGCGGTACTAAAAAGTACGGTAGTGCTCTCCCTAAGAAAAAAGAGCAAGATATTAGGAATATCTCTCTCGAAAAGCAAAGGCGACGTTATCAGCCAGTAGCAGCTGTTACTCCTGCTATCGGCCCCGCGCCTGTTCCTATGTATCAACCTCAGGTTGCGCAGAGCCAACCTGACCAACAAAGGACACAACAGCCTCTTCAGTAGGCTTGTCCTCCATATAACAACAACCGTACAATACGGTCACTAGGATTTGATCCTATACCCGTAACGTACGCAGAGCTGTTTCCGTTACTGCTGGCTAAGGGGCACATCCAGACTAAGTCTCCTCTTACAGTACCGGAAAATCCGCCTTTTTGGTTTAAAGCGGATCAAACATGCCCTTATCATCAAGGAGGTTCAGGGCATAACATTGAGACTTGTCTCAATTTCAAATCCGATGTGCAAAAGCTTGTTAGGAGCGGGCTCTTATCTTTCAAAGATACGAATCCTAATGTTCTTACGAACCCGCTGCCTCAACACGAGAAAGCTGCAGTCAATCTGATTGAGAAAGAGACTAACAATGTCTATCAAGTTCACGATGTACTCTTATTGGGGACCAATCTGGTCAAGATGCATTGTAGACAGAGTGGATATGGCCATGTGCCACCTCATAATTATCACCAGTGTGATATCTGCTCTAAAGACAACCAGGGGTGTTCTGTAGTGCAAGCAGCTCTACAGGAACAAATGGATCTTAGATGGATCCAAGAGCACCGAGTTCGTGGAGTTAACATGGTTTACACGAATTCCAACGTCATTCAAAACCACGACATCCGTGCGGTGAATGTCAACTTGGTGGCGATGCACTCAAGGAAAAGCCAGTATCATAATCTGCCGCGGCACGATTACAGTTCCTGTCTGATTTGCTCGGTAAACAAACAGGGATGCTCTTTCATACAAGAGGCCCTCCAGCGTCAGATGGATCTTGGATGGATCCAAGACTACCATGATAGGAACTCCTATCAAATCAACATGGTTCAGATCTTTGACATCCGCGTAATGGATACCAACCTGGTAGAGTTACATGCTGAGCAGGTCTGACTTGGATTCTTAATATCACATGACTATCAAAATTGTAAAGCGGGTTGCGAAAATGATCGAGGTTGTACCCTTGTCCAGGAGGCACTTCAGCACTTGTTAAATCACTGGTGGATGCCAATCTATATAGACGAAGATACTCAGCAGATTAGTATCAATAACAGGAATCCTACTCGTCGTCAAAGTCAGGATGTCCGATCAATGGAAGGTAACCTAGTGAGGTTACATTGTATTCAAAGTGGGCGTGGCCAGGTGCCACCACAGAACTATGACAGTTGTAGCGTCTGTTCGGAAAGTAACCAAGGGTGTTACCTTGTGAGAGCAGCTCTTCAGGGTCAGGTCGATCATGGAGAAATTCGTCCATATCCCGGTTCAGGACCCATCATTTGGTCCCCGAACTACCTTGCCGAGCAAGTTGAGGATGTTGTCACGATCTCTGGTCATCACAGGACCAGGGATGTTTTTGCCATCATCCCTCTACTTGACGAATCTAGAGTTCCCAACCGGGAACGGATCAAGGTTACTTATGATGGTCAGAAAAATCAGAAGGTTCCCATAGTCATCTATCTACCGGGGCCACTACCGTATGAATCAGCTAAGGCAATCCCTTACAAATACGGTGCAACAATAATCGAGAATGGAAAGGAAATTCCATTACCCTCCGTCGTGAATATTGTAGACATCAGTCGTGTAACACGGAGCGGTCGAATCTTCAACCGAGGGGTTGGAGAATCCAACAAAGAAAAGGAACTTCAGGCGGAAATTCCTGATCCACCAATCAGTCAATCTGGTAATCCCGACTTTTCAAAAGACAAAGATGAGATGCTAAAGCTCATCCAAAGGAGTGAATATAACATTGTTGATCAACTGTTACAGACTCCGTCAAAGATCTCAGTATTATCACTGTTACTCAGTTCAGAAGCACACAGAGAGGCTCTATAGAAAGTCTTGGAGCAAGCCTTTGTGGAACAGGATGTAACAACCAGACAATTCGATAGCATTGTCTCTAACATCACTTCCTGCAACAATTTGGGATTTAGTGATGAGGAATTACCCGAAGAGGGTCGTCGTCATAACATGGCGCTCAACATTACAGTTAACTGCCAGGGCGATGCTTTAGCCAATGTACTGGTAGACACAGGGTCAGCCCTGAATGTTATGCCGAAGTCCACTTTGATGCAATTATCATTTAAGGGCCCTCCGATGAGAGTCAGCGAGGTCGTCGTCAAAGCATTCGACGGATCCAGAAAAACAGTTATCGGCGAAGTTGATCTTCCCATAACTATTGGTCCTCACACTTTCCAAATCACTTTCCAGGTCATGGACATCCGGGCAACATACAGTTGTTTATTAGGAAGACCTTGGATACATCAGGCTGGAGCGGTTACTTCAACCCTCCACCAAAAGCTAAAGTTCGTCAAGAACGATCAACTTGTCACGGTTTGTGGGGAACAAGCCTTGCTTGTGAGTAACCTATCATCATCTGCTTGTGTAGAACCCGAGGAGGTTATTGGAACTCAGTTCCAAGCACTATCGGTGAGCAAGAACGATCAATCCGAAGAAGGAACTTCAATTTCTTCGTACAAAGATGCTATCAAAGCGGTCGAGAGTACCGATACGACAGGATGGGGACAGCTTGTCATTCCCATTGACAATAAAACAAAGAAGGGTCTTGGTTTTTCTGCGACCTGTACTCAGACAGCCGCCAACGATGAAAGTCTTCATCCCCTTCAAAACATCTTCCACAGTGGAGGTTTTCTTCACCCAGTGTCTCAGACAGTTCATGCTATCAATGAGGAAGATCCCTCTGACACAGATGAAGAATGGAAGTCCTACCTTAACAAGGACGGCTATATGTCTCAGGAAGAGGTGCCTATGCCTTTTTACTTTCCTACAGAAAGTCCGAGATTTATACCAAGATCAGATGTCGAAATGATCTACGGAGATTGTGATCCGGAAGGATGCCGTGCTCCGTCAAATTCATTAGAGGAAGACACTCTGATGAAAGAAAACTTTGATCACAATTACTATGGCCCGATGGATGGTCTGCCAATGTGGCAGCCTTACCCAGGAAACTTGGGGCAAGAAAGTCAGCCGAGTAATGAAACTCAGCTGAGCGTCATTGAACAGAATACCTGTGTCCCCGCCATGTCATGGGATCAACACTCAGGTCATTCGGAAACTACTCAACATGAAGATGAATTCGCAACGTTTGCAGGACTAGAATTCATCAACTATGCTTTTCCTGAGGTCAACGTCATCGAGAGGGATGACTTCTCCAGTTCCAAAGAAGTTTGGGACACCTTGGGACAACCGAGTGGAAAATACGACTATATGGTCAAGTACACTGCTCCCGAAAGCTCTCGTATCAGGCTCGAAGATATCCAGCCTACTGGATGGGGAGATACAACTGAGAGCACCAATACTATGCAATATACAACAGAGGAATCCTCCTACGACAATTCTGCCTGGGAGACAGATTCCAATGATCCTGCTCCACCAGAAATCAGCGTCATTTCTGAAGACAAATCAAGGAAGGTGCCAGACTTTGTGATTCACCGAGGAGTTCGTCGCCAATGGGTTGCCGTCGAGGTTCCGAAGGTCGTTCATCAGTCAAAGTAATTGCCATCTTTAACCTTTCACCCTGACCAGGTGAAACGGATGTTTTGATAAGACTCGCTTTTGTAAATTTCCCTCTTCGCTTTGCCCAGAGCGAGTGAGTTTTGTTTTATAGGGCTGTAGTTTCAAGATTCGACTTGTTCATTAATAAAATAACGTCGTTCTGTAATTTCCGCATTAATTGCTGTTTTCTCTTTTCGTTTTTCAGAAAATGGTAATCCTAAAAAAACAATTCAAAAATAAAAACAAGCAGTAAGATAAATACACTGCACACACTTACATTTTCTCTATCTCTTCTAAACACGAATCATCACGTCATGCAGATTGCTTATTTTATACCCCGTCGAAACATACGATCCGATGCCTTCTTCCAACTTTGAGTTCCCGGTATTCGAGGCTGAAGAAGAAAATGACGACGAAATTCCAGAAGAGATCTCCCGACTACTCAGACAAGAGGAAAGGTCCATTGAACCTTACAAAGAGCCGTTGGAAACGGTAAACTTGGGTTCAGAAAAAGAGAGAAAAGAAATCAGGATCGGAGCACTGCTCAGTCCAACTGTCAAAGAAAGTTTGATAAAACTTCTCAAAGAATTCCCCGATGTATTCGCTTGGTCCTATCAGGATATGCCAGGGTTGGATACCAGCATCGTGGAACATCACTTACCGCTAAGATCGGAATGTCCGCCAGTAAAGCAAAGGTTGAGACGGACTCACCCGGACATGGCCATCAAAATCAAAGAGGAGGTACAGAAACAGATCGACGCGGGTTTCCTCTCTACATCTGAATATCCTCAATGGTTAGCCAACATCGTACCCGTTCCCAAAAAGGATGGAAAGGTCAGAATGTGTATTGATTACAGAGATTTAAACAAGGCAAGTCCAAAGGACGACTTTCCTTTACCACACATTGACATGCTGGTTGACAGCACAACAAAGTTCAAAGTATTCTCCTTCATGGATGGATTCTCGGGCTATAATCAGATCAAAATGGCGCTGAAAGACATGGAGAAAACTTCGTTCATTACCCCATGGGGTACCTTTTGTTACAAGGTAATGCCGTTCGGTTTGAAGAACGCCGGGGCAACCTATCAAAGGGCCATGACTACTCTGTTTCATGACATGATACACAAAGAAATCGAGGTATATGTCGATGATTTGATTGCAAAATCAAGAACAGAGGATGAGCACGTTGAACATCTGTCAAAATTGTTTGAACGTCTAAGAAAATTCAAGCTCCGCTTGAATCCTAACAAGTGCACCTTCGGTGTCCGTTCGGGGAAATTACTAGGGTTCATCGTCAGCCAGAAAGGAATTGAAGTTGATCCTGACAAGGTCAAGGCCATTCAAGAAATGCCTTCTCCGAAAACTGAAAAACAAGTCAGAGGATTCCTAGGACGTTTGAACTACATCTCCAGATTCATATTCCTTATGACCGCGACATGTGCGCCGATTTTCAAATTACTTAAAAAGAACCAGGATTGCGTTTGGTCAGAAGATTGCCAGACCGCCTTTGACAGTATCAAGGAATATCTGTTGAATCCTCCGATCATATCACCTCCAGTGGAAGGAAGACCACTGATCATTTACCTCACAGTCCTAGAGGACTCAATGGGATGTGTACTTGGCCAACAAGACGAAACTAAAAGGAAAGAGTCTGCCATTTACTATCTAAGCAAGAAATTCACCGACTGCGAGACTCGGTACACAATGCTTGAGAAAACTTGTTGCGCTTTGGCTTGGGCAGCCAAACGTCTTCGCCAGTACATGGTTCGTCATACTACTTGGTTGGTCTCCGAAATGGATCCAATCAAGTACGTTTTCGAAAAACCTGCTCTCACGGGAAGGATTTCCCGTTGGCAGATGTTACTATCAGAATATGACATAGAGTACCATGCTCAGAAAGCCGTTAAAGGAAGTATTTTAGCCGATCATTTGGCTCATCAACCGATTGACGATCAAGAATCAATCGGGTTTGACTTCCCAGACGAAGATGTCATGTATCTAAAAATGAAAGATTGCGATGAACCGCTACCCAGTGAAGGGCCAGAGCCAGGTTCCCAGTGGGGACTTATCTTTGACAGAGCAGTCAATCATTATGGAAACGAAATTGGGGCAATCATTGTTACCCCTCAGGGTACCCACATTCCTTTCACTGCCAGACTTACGTTCAAATGTACGAACAACGAGGCCGAATACGAAGCTTGTATTATGGGTCTCGAAGAAGCGATTGATTTAAGGATCAAGAACTTGGACGTATACAACGATTCAGCCCTGGTTATCAATCAGATCACAGGAGATTGGAACACATACCAATCAGGATTGATTCCTTACAAAGACTATGCAAGAAGGTTGTTACCCTTCTTCAACAGAGTCGACTTTCATCACATCCCTCGTGATGAGAATCACATGGCTGATGCATTAGCCACTCTCTCTTCCATGATTAGTGTAGGTCGATGGAATGACATACCTAAGATCGACATCATGCGCCTTGAATGGCCCGCTTACATCTTCGCGATTGAAGCATTCATAGACGACAGACCTTGGTATCACGATATCAAATGCTTCCTTCAGAAACAAGAGTACCCATCTGGGGCACTCAGAAAAGACAGGAAAACCCTCAGAAGATTGGCTGGAAACTTCTTCCTGAGCGGTGACACTCTTTATAAGAGAAATTTTGACATGGTCTTGCTCCGATGCGTCGACAGACCAGAAGCAGACATGCTCATGAAAGAAATTCATGAAGGATCCTTTGACACTCATGCCAACGGACACACAATGGCGAGAAAAATTCTCAGGTCCAGGTATTATTGGTTGACCATGGAATCCGACTGCTACAAGTACATGAGGAGGTGTCACAAGTGTCAGATATACTCCGACAAAATTCATGTACCGCCATCACATCTCAAAGTTCTTTCTTCCCCGTGGCCTTTTTCCATATGGGGAATCGACATGATTGGTATGATTGAGCCCAAGGCTTCAAACGGACATCGGTTCATCCTGGTAGCCATTGATTATTTCACCAAGTGGGTCGAAGCAGCGTCATTCGCCAATGTAACCCGACAAGTGGTGGTCCGATTTATCAAAAACAATATCATCTGCCGTTATGGTGTTCCAAGCGAGATCATTACTGATAATGGATCTAACTTGAACAATAAGATGATGAAAGAGTTGTGTGCAGAGTTCAAGATAGAACACCATAACTCATCTCCCTACCGACCCAAGATGAACGGAGCGGTATAGGCGGTTAACAAGAACATCAAGAAGATCGTTCAAAAGATGGTTGTAACCTATAAAGATTGGCACGAAATGCTACCCTTTGCTCTTCACGGTTATCGAACATCTATCCGCACTTCAACAGGGGCAACCCCTTTCTCTCTAGTATATGGCATGGAAGCAGTGCTCCCCATAGAAGTAGAGATCCCATCAATCCGGGTATTGATGGAAGCTCAGCTCATCGAAGCCGAATGGTGTCAAAGTCGACACGACGAACTGAACCTGATCGAAGAGAAGTGAATCACGGCACTATGCCACAGTCAGTTATATCAACAGAGAATGAAAAAGGCGTTCGACAAAAAGGTCCGACCTCGTATTTTCAGAAAAGGAGACCTCGTGCTCAAGAAGATACAATCATTTCTCACTGACTCTCGGGGCAAATGGACCCCAAATTATGATGGCCCCTATGTGGTCACGAAAGCTTTCTCAGGCGGCGCCTTGAGACTTGCAACCATGGACGGAGAGGAATTTGCCTACCCCACGAATGTTGATGTAGTCAAGAAATAATTCGCCTAAAAAAAAACATCTTGGTGGATTGAAAACCCGAAAGGGCGGTCCAGGCAAAAGTTAGAGACATGAAAAAATCATCCTGATGGATTGGAAATGTCATAGTACAATCCAGGCAAAAATTAGGGATAATGGCAAGTAACTATGTTCAACAGAGGCAAGTCCCTCAGCAGCAGTTACAGCATCATCTATCGGAGGAAATCTCCAGTCAAAGGTCATCTTCGACGGAAGCTCAGGATGTCCCGAACTCAAAGTTGGTAGAAGGATAGTGGTCGTTATGTTTCAACGTAGCCCTTTTCCCTGTAAATTACCATTTTCTAACTTTGTATATACTCTTTGGAATCACGCGTTTGGCTGATCTCCGTCTTATCAATAAAATTTGAGCCCTTGTGCTTTTGTTTGTAATTCTTTACTTGTTTTAGCTTTACAGAACGACGTTGTTTAAACTTAATCAGCGATTCTTGAAATAAAACAAAAATAAATTTACTTGTTAAACTTTTTCTGCCTTTAAATTAAAATGGCATTTCTTTTTACTGTTGAACATCAGAAGAACATCGATCGCTTCTCCCGATGTAAGCGAACTTCAAAGTGCAGAATCAAAGTACTCCTTCTAAACCAGTTCGCCTGAATGAAGGGATCAACTGTGTCAGAGACCTTGTTTCGTCTGACATCCTCGGCCGAGTTATCATCTCCTAAGCCCGATCAACATAGCTCCCAACGGGACTATCTCTCCTAAGCAAGGTGGAATTACTATTTTGAATCAACGGTACTTCTTTGCCCCGCGATGGCCGAGTATCCAATTGTGTTCATCTCTTAGTCTGTATGTTACGTCTGTTTTGTCAGCACATACATACATACATCATGCATTTTTTATTTGCATTCACATTTCATATTGCATCACTATCACTCTAGTCGGTCCTGTCCCCTAGTGGTAGAAGTCCTCTCAATCGAGTTGTCAGTTCTTGCCTCGTCAGGAAATACTGTGTCTGAACAACCTCGCTTCCAGTTTAATTCTGGAAAGAAGTTGGTCCTTGACCACCTTGATAACTTGAACCTCTGAAAAGCTAGAGAAAACTTTCAATAAGTATCACTCTTCACCATTGAAGATGATATCCTTGCTTTCCCGGATTAATTAAAATCCACAGAGAAAGCCTCGTGATCAGAGATTCGGCAGCACGCCAGTTTTGCTCCGAAAAACCACTGATGAGAAGGTCATCAGCACCTCAAAATTGGATCCCATCATATGGCATTTCTCCGGGAAGATCCCGAGAAAAGTATGATGTAACCACAAACGAAAACAGTCTCTCAAGAGACTCGCTTTCCCCAGTAGAATCAACAAATGGCGTCTCCAAAATAGAGAAGTTTGTGTACCTCTACAACTCAGACGAATGGGTTCCCCAGCAAGTCTGACATCAAAACTTTTTCCACTCAAATGGCATCTCCCCAGGAAAATTCGGCGAGAAGTTTGAAGGAAAGCCGCTACGAATAGCGTCCCTTGTCAGTAAAGTTTATTGACAAAAGAAACTAAGACCAGTTCCTTGGTAGGAAACCAGGATCGAGGGGAAGTTTAAATCAGAAACTAAGACCAGTTCCTTGGTAGGAAACCAGGATCGAGGGGAAGTTTAAATCAGAAACTAAGACCAGTTCCTTGGTAGGAGACCAGGATAGAGGGGAAGTTTACCTTTTCTAAGCATTATTGCTTAGCTAAAGAAGATGAATGCGTAAGCTACCATTCATAACCACCATCAAAATTTCGGGTATTCCGATATTTAATCCTCTTGCACCCCGAATGCCCGAATCCCTTCGTCATTCACACCTTTGGGTCCAAGAAGATTAAATAGGGGCATCTGTAATACCCCAAATTTTGACCACTTAGATTTCCCATCATTGTGAAAATCATCATCACAATATGGATGAACCATCATGCTTCATCAGTCTCCCAAAAGATGGGTGAGCATCCAATACAAATAGAATTAGGGTTTCAAGCCCTCTCATAGTTCTCAAACAAAGGATCAATCAAGAAATGACATGATCTTCAACTTGTCTAACCTCCCAAGTAACTACATAGGATCAAAAGGACTCCCACTTCAAGGATTAAGCACAGGGATGCTCCCTTCTAGGTGGATCAAGTCTCAAGATCGACTGTGTCACCAAATTAGGGTTTTGGTCGACCAGGGCCTCCAGATGGGAAATTTTCATCTGGGCACAAGGCAATGATCCAAAACATGACCTAATATACTTCATGGAACCTCATGAACCCATGCATCAAGTCAATTTTGCCTCAGGGGATGCATTCATCAAAAATCAGGAATTAGGGTTTCTTGACCTAATTCACCCCTAAGTTGACTTTTGGGACAAACCATGAGCCAAGACCTCAAGACATGATTTGAGGGTCTCTAATATACCATATTGATCCATTTGGAACAATGGATTGATCCAAGAAGTTTGAGCAACAAGTCTCAATTTCATCTGCACCACAATTAGGGTTTTAAGAGAAAAGTCAACTGTAACTTTGACTTTTGACCAAGACATGCTCCCAAACCCTAATACATGATTGAATATACCCTATGACACCCATGGAACATGTCCATCAAGTTTGATTTAGGTCAAGGACATGATTTCCTGAAGAATTGCACAGTTTGGAATTCATCTGATAAAAAGTCAACTGTGCACAAAAGTCAACTTTGACTTTTTGAGATTTTTCACCAAAATGAATTTTTAACCCTAAAATGATGTTAATGTATGATTTGAATCATCATTCATCAAGAAAAATCAAGAAAAGTGAGATAACTTGTAAAAGGGGTAACCATAAAACTTAGAAATTTTTCTAAGTTAAAAATAAAGTGGCAAAGGTACCAACTTTGGAGGACCATAACTCCTAAACCACAAGGCCATTTTTTCTCATCCAAATATGGATTTGTAGCCCTCATTATCACCTACAAAAACTTCAACTACAAGTCATTCCAATTCATTAAGGATTTTGAGTTATGGAGTGATCAAAGTGGATGAAAAGTGAAAATATCACTTTTTCCAACACTTAGTGAAATTTTCACTAAGTCAGATTCTGCCTCACTTTTTCCCAAATGTAGGGGGATTTTTCACTTGGAATCAAAAGGGATCAAAACCAAACTTGTTCAAACAGTTGTTGTATCATGTAAGAGCTTTCCAAAATGGCCAAGAACATTGCCAAATTCAACTTACACCATGAGATATGACATTGCCAAGTTGCCTTACTGAAATCTGTCAAGGCAAGGCAGAATTTGTAACTTTGGTCGATTTGCCAAAATCAGCCAAATTCAATTGCTCCTATCCACTTGGACACCTCAGAGGATTGAATCTAAAGGGGACAATCACTGAGCCAAGCCTCCAAAGCCCATGGAACAAGAAATAGCATGTTGAACCTAGAATGGCCAAAATAGGGACAAGACTTCAAATTTGGAATGAGGCATTCAATGGAACCATCAAGGTGGCATGGACTGAGCCATTCTCATCTGAAATCAGTCAAGACTTATCCAAGACCAAGGGAACCAAAGCTCTGTGCCCTAACCTCTAGTCAATGGCTAGAGGAGACTTGGATTTTCATTTGCCAACATTGGCCAAACCTACTTACCAGCTGCCATGCACTATTCCTTGCAAAACAAACTTGCTCCACTATAAATAGAGCTCAATTGTGGTCAGTTTGAGTACACCAAAGCCATCTAACAGATGCTTTCCTCAAAATCTCTTCTTTCACTCCAATTTTGCCTTCTAAGGCAAGTCACTATCGGGTTTTGAGTTTGAGAGCAATTCCAATCAAACCAATCACTCACACACCTCACATACATCACATATGAGCTGATCAAACACTTAGATTACTTCTGAAACATCAATTTCACAAAATCACCAGCTGGTTGCTCAAGGTTTCAACCAAAGTGCAGCTGAGGTACCACAAAATGATCCAGCCAATTTCAATCAAGTCCAACCATCCAAACACAATCCATAGGGTGTAGGGAAGCTGTTCAGATCATCACCACTCATCTGTAACACCTCCAAATCAAAAATCACTTTGAACTTGCTGTCACGACTTGGAGGTAAGCACATACTTGGTCATCTCTCAATCTATGCATATTTCCTCGCACAATAATTTGGCCATATGTTCATAATCATGCATGAAATGTTTTCCCTCAATTAATTGCATTGTTTGAATCGTGTATAAAAAATCCTAGCCTTCATGCAGAAATTAGGGTTCTTGAGGTCTCTTCGTGATTTCTTGTTGTATGTTTAATTTAAATGAAATTAAAGTACATAGACATGATCGTGAGGTTGAGGCGAGCATAATGATATGTGGATTGCATGATATGATTACGTATTCATGGAGATTGGATAGAAAATGCAAATCTGAGAAACCAAGAACACGCGCGTGTTCTTCAGCTTGTTCTTGGCGCCATTTTTAGAAATTCAAATATTTGAATTTTGTGATTTTGTTTAATTGATTCAAAAATTAATTTCTCTCTGAGTTTTAATGATTTTGAGTTGATTCTTTTTTTAATAATTCACAAAAATGTTAACATATTTTATTTTCACAAAAAATCCCAAAAATATTATTTATTTCATATAATTGATATTTTTACAAAGAATTAATATTTTAATTATTTTTGACATTTTAAATATTTTTTCTACATTGATTTTGCAACTTTTAATGCTTTCTAATTATTTTGTAGGTCAATACTTAATTTTTGAAGCATTAATCCAAGATCACAATTTGTTTTCCATGTGTTAAACAATTTTTGATCATTTTAATTGAATTTTTATTCAATTAAATACATTTTGAAAACAAATTAGGGTTTTGGATTAATTCAACCCTCATAAATCATTTTCAAAACTCTTTGGGCCTCTTGAGAGAGTGTAAGACCCATCCCCCCTTGTACAAAAACTTTTTGGGCCTCACTCATTGTATAAGTCCCTCTGTACAAGTAAACGACGCGATCGTCGCTCGTTTAAAAAAAAAAAAAAACCTGGGCCTCTCCTCGAGCTATAAGACCCATTCAAAACTTTTGGGCCTCTATTAGAGTGTAAGACCCAATCCCCCTTTTAACCAAAACATTTTGGGCCTCACTTATTGTATAAGTCCCTCTGCGTTAAAAGAAAACCTCGGCGCGATCGCCATTTTTAAACGAAAAATCATTTGGGCCTACCCTCGTGTTATAAGCCCCTCTCTTTTCTTTAAACCTTTTTTGGGCCTCTTGAGAGAGTGTAAGACCCATCCCTTTGTACAGAAAACCTTTTTGGGCCCCAGTCACTTGTATAAGTCCCTTTGTACAAATTCAAACAGTGCGCTCACTGATAAAACCCTGGGCCTCTCCTTGAGCTGTAAGCCCCAAATCTTTCTTTTTCGAAGCACTTTCTCCTTTGATTTTGAATATACTGTTGTTTTCAATCTTTCTTTGTTGAACAACTAACCAAACAGCATGGAAGCACTACAACCGAGTAAGTGGTTATCGCTTTCATTTACTGCTTTCATATTATAAACTGTATTGTGGGGCTGCTCACTGTAAGTCTCCTTTCATAAACTCATATCTACTGTGTAATAATAGTATAGATATTTCGAGTTTCCCCGGCAACTACGTCTAGAACTAGGTGACGCCGTTTCATTTATTCGTAGAAATAGACGCCTAGATCCCCAATAGGAGCACCAGATACAGTCTTCTCTTCGGCTGTCCTCCTTAGGAATCGTCAAGAAACTCTACTCCCCAAGATGAATGTATTCTCCGTGAATGGCATCTTTGAGTTTCTTCCTAATTCTCGAACTTTCCTGACTTGATCTATTCCTTGTGGATAGCTTGCCTTGAATGTCTCCGGGTTTGGGTACCCACTACGGTCATAATCTTGGACCTTAACTAAGGAACCCTCTTTAAAAGCTAAAAGTCGCTGGATAGTAAACCTCGCACGTTTACCAGTGGTTTTTATCTTTAAAAGAGTTATCTCTCCTAATGGAAAGGAGACGATAGACCCACAGGCTTCTTAAAAGCATCGGCCTCCTCTTGGGCATTATTCAAGGACACTACGGCTTCTTAGAAGTATTCACAGCCTCCTCTTAGGCTTCGTATAATGATCTCTTCCTTCGGGAATGATAGCCTCCTCTTGGGCTTCGTACAAGGACCCGTCGGCTTCTTAAAAGTTTCCAGCCTCCTCTTGGGCTTCGTACAAATTGTCCCGACGACCTCCTAGAGGTATAGGAACAGAACCTAGTCATCCTCATAGAACAGTCCTTTCATATAGTCTACTACTGTTTCTCAAAGCATAGTACAAAAGAAAAAAAACTCTAGACTTGGACAGTCTAACTTCCTTGAGTATCAAAGACATTCTCAAGTGACCCCTTCGTTAAATAGGAAGGAAACCCGCAGACTCGGGCAGTCTCAATACCCTTTGGATTTCCCGTTTCCTCAAAGAGAAGGAAATATCCCTGATCCTCAGATCAAATCCCTGAGTACAGTGTTGCTCATATAAGAACTGATTTTCTTTTTTAAAATCAGCATATTGGATCTGTCACTCAACTGAAACAAACCTTTAGCCTCCATCTCGCGCTTCGCACGAGATACAAAAACACTCTCTTGTTGAGTATCAAAGACTCTCTTGTTGAGTCAAACTTTTAGCCTCTATCTCGGGCTTCGTACGAGACACAAAGACTCTATCGTCAGGTCAAAATCTTTTAGCCTCTCTCTTGGGCTTTGTACGAGACACAAAATAGCCTCCTCTTAGGCTTTGTATAATGATTTTCCTAGCGGAAATTAGCCTCCTCTTAGGCTTTTGTATAAGAAAACTACTGGTTGATCCAATCAACCTTTTAGCATCAAAGCTGTGCCTCGTTCACAGTACACAAACATCAACAACTCCTTTCCTTTCATCTAATCGCTGTAAGCGGCAAGCCTCTGGATCATCTATATCCATGCCACTGTCCCTCTTTTAGCATGAGAAATTCCTAAGGAAAGATGGCATTGCTCTACACTGAGTTAAAGTCTTCTCCTTCAGGTTAAAACCCTTTCTTTGGAAATTATGGCATTGCTCGGATCCGCGTATCCCAGTTAAAGTAATTCTCCTTCCCCCTCTTTAGAGATGACAAATTCTCTCTAAAGTCGAGGTCTTTCAGCTTCACGTCTTGGGCTTTGAACAAGACACAAATAGACCTTTCAGCTTCACATCTTGGGCTTTGAACAAGATACAAACCACCTTTCGCTTCACGTCTTGGGCTTTGAACAAGACACAAAAATAACCATTTCCTCCCATAGAATAGGAGGAACTACGAACGCTCTAATTTCCCTATTTCGGTAAACGGGAATACGTAGGCATAAGATCGAAAGAAAAGATCTTAGCGAGCGCAATCAACAAAAAACCTAAATCCCATATCTCCATCAATAAAAAAATTAGTAATTCAAAAGCATCAGTCCTAACATCCTAATCCTTGTTCCCCACCAGAAACCTTCTGCCCAGGAAAAAAGAGAAAGAAAACAGTATTGGCGAAAATACAAATAACCAGTACAAAGGCCCCCCCACATTGATAGCATCCGTAACCTAACAGACCGCTGTTTAAACTCAGTATGCAAGCAGGGTTAATTGGAGACATCTATTTCCCTTCCTTATTCAGCTCACAATAGGATAAAAAATGAATCGACCTGTAGTTTAAGCTCAAACTGCAGAGAGCGACCAGCGCTTAAGAACCGCGTCCAAAATCGCTCGCTACATCACCAAATTAGGGTTTTGGTCGACCAGGGCCTCCAGATGGAAAATTTCCTCTGGGCATGAGCCAAAGATCCAAAACATAACCTAATATGCTCCATGGAACCTCTTAAACCCAATCATCAAGTCAATTTTGCCTCAGAGGATGCATTCATAAAAAATCAAGAATTAGGGTTTCTTGACCTAATTCACCCCTAAGTTGACTTTTGGGACCAATTATGAACCAAGACCTCAAGAGAGGATTTGAGGATCTCCAATATGCCACATTGATCCATTTGGGACAATGGATTAATCCAAGAAGCTTGAGCAACAAGTCTCAATTTCATCTGGACCACAATTAGGGTTTTGTGAGAAAAGTCAACTGTAACTTTGAATTTTGACCAGGACATGCTCCCAAGCCCTAAGACATGATTCAATACACTCTATAACACCTATGTAACATGTCCATCAAGTTTGATTTAGGTCAAGGACATGATTTCCTGAAGAATTACACAGTTTGGAATTCATCTGACAAAAGTCAACTGTGCACAAAAGTCAAACTTTGACTTTTTGAGATTTTTCACTAAAATGGATTTTTAACCCTAAAATTATGTTTATGTATGATTTGAATCATCATTCATCAAGAAAAATCAAAGAAAATGGGATAACTTGTAAAAGGGGTAACCATAAAAACTTAGAAAAATTTCTAAGTTATGAAATAAAGTGGCAAAGGTACCAACTTTGGAGGATCATAACTCCTAAACCACAAAGCCATTTTTCCCCATCCAAAGCCTGATTTGTAGATCTCATTGCCCTCTACAAAAGCTTCATATTGACCTATGTCCAAATTCCTCATGGATTTTGAGTTATGGAGTGATCAAAATCAAGAAAAGTCACTTTGTTCCAACACTTAGTGAAAATTTCACTAAGTCAGAATCTGCCTTCACTTTTTCCAAATGTAGGGGCATTTTCACTTGGATCCAAAAAGTATCAAAACCAAATATGATCAAACAGTTGTTGTATCATGTAAGGGTTTTCCAAAATGGCCAAGAACATCACCAAATTCAATTTGAGCTATGAGATATGGTAGTGGCAAGATGCCTTGCTGAAATCTGCCAAGGCATGGCAGATTTTTGCACTTTTGGTCGATTTGCCAAAATCAGCCAATTTCAAGCCTTGTCATCACCTTGGACACATATGAGGATTGAATATAAGGGGGACAATCACTGAGCCAAGCCTCCAAAGTCCTTGGAACTAAAAATAGCATGCCAAACCTAGAATTGCCTAAAATAGGAACAAGACTCCAATTTTGGATTGAAGCATTCAATGGAAGCATCAAGGTGGCATGGACTAAGCTATTAGCAATTGAATTCAGTCAAGACTTATCCAAGACCAAGGGAACCAGCAGCCTGCGCCCTAACCTCTAGTCAATGGCTAGAGGAGACTTGGATTTTCATTTGCCAACATTGGCCAAACCTACTCAGCAGTTTCCATTCACTATTCCTTGCAAAACAAACTTGCTCTACTATAAATAGAACTCAATTATGATCACTTTAAGTAACCAAAGGCCTACAACACTTGCCTTTCTCAAAATCCACTTCTCACTCTCAAAAATGCCTTTCTTAGCAAGTCACTATCGGGTTTTTCATTAGAGAGCAATTTCACTCAAACCAATCACACACACACCTCACATACATCTTATATGAGCTGATCAAACACTTAAACAACATCTGAAACACTGATTTCTCAGAATCACTAGTCAATTGCTCAAGGTTTTAACCAAGATGCAGTTGAGATGCCATGAAGTGATCCAGCCAATTTTAGTCAAGTCCAAGCATTCAAACACACTCCATAGGGTGTAGGGAAGCTGTTCAGATCATCACAACTCATCTGTAACACCTCTAACTCAGAAATCACTTTGAACTTGCTGTCACGACCTAGAGGTAAGCCTAAATTTGGTCATCTCTCAATCTATGCATATTTCCTCGCACAATACTTTTGCCAAATGTTCATAATCATGCATGGAATGTTTCCCCTCAAGTAATTGCTTTGTTTGAATCGTGTATAAAAAATCCCATCCTTCATGCAGAATTTAGGGTTCTTGAGGATTTTTCGTGATTTCTTGTTTTATGCTTAATCTAAATGAAATTAATTGCCATAGACATGATCGTGAGGTTGAAACGAGTTGATTGGTATGTGGATTGCATGATATGATCGAGTATTCAGTGTGATTGGATAGAAAATGCAAATCTGGGCAAAACTGAAAAACGCGCGTGTTCTTCAGCTGTTCTTGGCGCCATTTTTACAAATTCAAATATTTGAATTTTGTGATTTTATTTAATTGATTCAAAAATTAATTTCTCTCTGAGTTTTAATGATTTTGAGTTGATTCTTTCTTTTTAATAATTCACAAAAATGTTAAAATATTTTATTTTCCCAAAAAATCCGAAAAATATTATTTATTTCATAGAATTGATATTTTTGCAAAGAATTAATATTTTAATTGTTTTTGACATTTTGAATATTTTTTCCACCTTGATTTTGTAACTTTTAATGACTTCTAATTATTTTGTAGGTCAATACTTAATTTTTGAAGCATTAATCCAAGATCACAATTTGTTTTCCATATGTTAAACAATTTTGGTCATTTTAATTGAATTTTTATTCAATTAAAATACATTTTGAAAACAAATTAGGGTTTTTGGATTAATTCAACCCTCATAAATCATTTTCAAAACTTTTTGGGCCTCTTGAGAGAGTGTAAGACCCACCCCTTTGTAAATACAAACCATTTGTGGGCCTCACTTATTGTATAAGTCCCGCTGTATTTAAAAAGTTCGGCGCTATCGTCGCCCGTTTAAAAACAAATCATCTGGGCCTACCCTCGTGTTATAAGCCCCACTCTTTTTCTTTAAAACTTTTTGGGCCTCTTGAGAGAGTGTAAGACCCAAAACCCCTTGTACATATAACTTTGTGGGCCTCACTTATTGTATAAGTCCCTCTGTACAAGTAAACGGTACGACTGTCGTCCGTTTAAAACATCTGGGCCTCTCCTCGAGCTATAAGACCCATTCAAAACTTTTGGGCCTCTATTAGAGTGTAAGACCCAACCCTTTTTGAAAACCAAATCATTTATGGGCCTCAGTTATTGTATAAGACCCATTGCGTTTTCAAAATTTTGGCGCGACCGCCATTTCAAAACAAAAGTCATCTGGGCCTACCCTCGAGTAGTAAGACCCATTTCTTTAAAATTCTTTGGGCCTCTATTAGAGTGTAAGACCCAATCCCCTTTGTACCGAAAACCTTTTGGGCTACAGTCACTTGTATAAGTCCCTCTGTACAAATTCAAACAGTACGCTCACTGATAAAACCCTGGGCCTCTCCTTGAGCTGTAAGCCCCAAATCTTTCTTTTCAAAGCACTTTCTCCTTTGATTTTAAAATATGCTGTTGTTTTCAATCTTTCTTTGTTGAACAACTAACCAAACAGCATGGAAGCTCTACAACCGAGTAAGTGTTTATATGCTTTCATTTACCGCTTTCATATACATATAACTGTATTGTGGGGTTGTTTCGCTGTAAGTCTTCTTTCATAAACTCATATCGACTGTGTAATAATAGTATAGATATTTAGAGTTTCCCCGGCAACTACGTCTAGCACTAGGTGAAGCCGTTTCGATTATTCGTAGAAATAGACAATACTAGATCCCCCATAGGAGCACCAGATACAGTCTTCTCTTCGGCTGTCCTCATTAGGAATTGTCAAGAAACTCTAATCCCCAAAGATGATCTCTTCTCCGTGAATTGCATCTCTTGAGTTTCTTCCAAATTCTCGAACTTTCCTGGCTTGATCTATTCCTCGTGAATAGCTTGTCTTGAATTTATCGCGGTTTGGGGACCCACCGGCTTCTTAAAAGCATCGGCCTCCTCTTGGGAATTGTAAAAGGACCCACATGCTTCCTAAAAGCATCCCCGCCTCCTCTTGGGCTTAGTACAAGGACCCGTCGGCTTCTTAGAAGTTTTTACAGCCTCCTCTTAGGCTTCGTATAATGATTCTTCCTCCGGGAATGATAGCCTCCTCTTGGGCTTCATACAAGGACCTATCGGCTTCTTAAAAGTTTCCAGCCTCCTCTTGGGCTTTGTACAAATTGTCCCGATGACCTCCTAGAGGTATAGGAATTGAAATTAGTCATCTTAATAGAACAGTCTTTCGAAAAGTCTAGACCCTACTACTGTTTCTCAAAAGCATAGTACCAAAGATGAAACTCTAGACTTGGGCAGTTTAATTTCCTTGTGTCTCAAAGACATTCTCAAGCTCCCGTCAAAAATAGGAAGAAAACCTGTAGACTCGGATAGTCTCGATACCCTTTGGATTTCCCATTTCCTTAAAGAAACAGGAAATAACCCCGATCCTTGAAACAAATCCATGAGTACATTACTCATATAAGAACTGATTTTCTCTTTGAACCAACATACTGGACCTGTCACTCAACTGAAACAGCACCATAGCCTCTCTCTTGGATTTTATACAATGATTCTCCCCAGCGGAGTCAAACCTTTTAGCCTCCATCTCGGGCTTCGTACGAGATACAAAAACACTCTCTTGTTGAGTATAAAGCACTTTCTTGTTGAGTCAAACCTTTTAGCCTCCGTCTTGGGCTTTGTACAAGACACAAATCACTCTCTTGTTGAGTATAAAACCCTTGGCCTCCATCTCGGGCTTCGTACGAGATACCATAGAGGACTCTCTTGTCTAGTCACTTCCCTTTTAGCCTCTATCTCGGGCTTTGTACGAGACAGATCAAAAACACCCTTTTGTTGGGCCATTAGCCTCCTCTTAGGCTTTGTATAAGAAAACATAATAGCCTCCTCTTTGGCTTTGTATAAGAAAACCACTGGTTGATCTAATCAACCTTTTAGCATCAAAGCTGTGCCTCGTTCACAGTACACAAACATCAACAACTCCTTTCTCTTCATTTAATTGCTGTAAGCGGCAAGCCTCTGGATCATCTACATCCATGCCACTGTCCCTCTTTTAGCATGAGAGATTCCTAAGGAAAGATGACATTGATCTACACTGAGTTAAAGTCTTCTCCTTCAGGTTGGAAAACCCCTATAAAGGAAATTATGGCATTGTCGGATTCACATATCCCGGTTAAAGTAATCCTCCTTTATAACCAGTCACCCAACAGTTGTGACAAACAAACCTCTTTAGAGATGACAAATTCTCTCTGAAGTTGCAACCTTTTAGCTTTATATCTTGGGCTTTGAACAAGATACAAACAACCTTTTAGCTTCACGTCTTGGGCTTTGAACAAGACACCAAAATACCATTTCCTCCCATAGAATAGGAGGAACTACGACCGCTCTGATTTCCCTATTTCGGTAAACAGGAATACGTAGGCATAAGATTGAAAGGAAAAATCTTAGCGAGCACACTAAACAAAAACCCAAAATCCCATACTTTCATACATTAGTCCTAACATCTCAACCGATAGCCTAAAACACCCCTTTTTGACAAAATAACCTAGGAGAGACCCCGAATCTTTGTAGCATCTGTAAACCAACAGTTTTGACTGTTTAACCTCAGTATGCAAGCAGGGTTAGTTGGAGACATCTATTTCCCTTCCTTCATCAGCTTCAATAGGATAAAAAATGAATCGAGCTGTAGTACTAGAGCGATCGTGCTTTGCAACCACATCCAAAAATCACTCGCTACAGGTAAAGGGTAGGCTAAAAGTTCTCAGAGTCTCGGACCACATCCAAATCATCCTCTACATTAGGGGCTAGCCCTTTCATGAGGACACCTTTAGAAGGATCTATTCTGAGTGTGGCATCAATGAATTGTTGGGGATGTCGCATCACCCCCCCCCCCCCCCCCAAAAAAAAACATTTCCATTCCACGTCCTAATCTAGGGTTATCCTCCAAGCTTGGGCTTTAGCTTCACACATCATTTTCCCCAATCCAATGCATGATGACAAAATATAAATATAACAAATATAATAATATAAAATAAAAAATATAAAACAAATAAAAAAAGAACAATAAAAAAAACAAATAAACACCCAAGACAAACAAACCAAACCCTAAAGCCTAAGATTATGAGGGACTCTTTTTAGGGAGGCGTCCCCAGAAGAGTCGCCAGCTGTCGCGGCTGGCAAAAATATCGGGTCACCATCATAATTTTTTAAGGAAAATAAATGATAAACCTAAAATCCTAACCCTAGAGGTAGAGATTCCTAAGGTTCGGGAGTCGGTTAAGTGAGGGGAAGGTGTTAGGCACCCCTCACTTCCATTGTACTCAATGGGATCCTCCTTAGATTTTAGGGTGTGCTTGTTTGTTGTCTTTCTACTTATTTATTTACAAAAGAAACCTAAGTTTTTTATTATTATACTCGCTAGGGTTTACAACCCTATGCATACGTACCTTCAATTGTGAAGGATCAGAGTAACCGTAGTTCACCTCCCCTATTCCTACCCCCTAATCCTATTCCCATTCCTAATCCCAAACCTAATCCACTATTTATACTCTTGGATAAAGATTTCTATCCCTTTATCTATTGTTTATACTCCTAGATAAGGAGTTCTATCCCTTAATCTATTATTTATACTCCTAGACAAGGAGTTCTATCCCTTTATCTATATTTATACTCCTAGATAAGGAGTTATATCCTTTAATCTATATTTATACTCCTAGATAAGGAGTTCTATCCCTTAATCTTTTATTTATACTCCTAGATAAGGAGTTCTATCCCTTAAAATCCCCTATCCATTGTTTATACTCTCTGATGGAGAGTTTTATCCCTTAATCCCTTATCCATTTATTTATACTCTCGGAGGAAGAGTTTTATCCCTTATCCATTTTTATACTCTCGGATGGAGAGTTCTATCCCTTATCCATTGTTTATACTCTCGGATGGAGAGTTTTATTCCTTATCCATTGTTTATACTCTCGGATGGAGAGTTTTATCCCTTAAATCCATTATTCCCTTGTCCTATATTTTAACTCTTGGAACCTAAGAGTTTTATCCCTAAATCCCATCCATTATTTAGACTCTTGGACAAAGAGTTTTATCCCAATATTTTAAAATCCAAAAAACCTTTTATAACCCTTAAGTTCTTAAGGATTATCCCTTATCCCCTATATTTTATCCCTATTTAAAACAACACGTTATTTTAAATATAAAAAAACCAATCCCAAAAATGATTTTATTTTTATCCCCAATCCCATGATTAAATCCAATTAAAAATCTAATTTCCTTAAGATAAACCCTAAACCCAATTTCAGTAAAATTCTAAATTTACCAAAATACCTTATCCCAAAAACCCAGAAACAAAATCCCATTTAAAAAAAACCTTATTTTAAGTAGATAAACAATATATTTTAAATACATAATTTTTTATTTAAAATCAACCCACACCCCAGATTAACCCTAAAATATCCTAAATTAAATTCCCATTTGCCCAAAGAATAAACAAAATGTTGTAAATATATAAAATATCAATTTAAAACCCAACCCAAAATTAACCCCAACAAATCCTAATTATTTATCCTAATAACAATAATCCTAAAGTCCTATTTTTAAATCCTGATTAATTCCCAATTAATAATAATAATCCCTAAAATTCTAATTTTAAACAAACAAAATATTTTGGATATATTTATAAAAAAAAGTGAATTAAAAGACTAATCCCAAGATAAAATAAAAAAACCTTAATCATATCACTCCTAATAATAACAATCCTAAAACCCTTTTTATAATTCCTAATTAACCATTTAATCCAATTAACTAATTAAATTAAGTCATTAATTTAATTAATTAAGTTAACACCCAGGGGGTGCATTTGTACTAAAAAAGTAGTGGGCCTTTTGAAACAGGGGTGTAAATAGCAGAAGGCGCAAGGCCCATTGTCTAAAAATCCACGTTTGCACAGAAAGTCCACGGTGGATAGAGTCTGGCTTTGACTCTCTCCTGGACGTTGGATGGAGATCACACAGATCTCTTTGAAGCTCGCCCTATCCATTGATCCCAAGGTATGATGAACGTATGGCCAGGATTGAGAGTCAATGCTGACTCACGATGAGCACGCACACATTAGATCCTTTGGTTGAATGGAAAGTCAACCGATCCTAAAAATCCCAGGGACGCCACTTGGCGTAAATCCAAGGGCACGCAGAAGGGGTATAAGACCCCATTTCTCTTCAGTCCCCCTCTCATTTTCCACTTTCTTTCTCTCTCTTCACTCCTCCTCCTCTCTCTACCTCTCACTCCTCTCTCGCCTCTCTCTTTTTTCCTTCACCGACTGCCTCCAAAATAGCCTTCGGCCACTGTAACACCCTAAATCTATCCCCCAATTAAATTAAGTGATAACAAATATATCAGACTATAATTAAAACATTCATGGCATAGACGGAGGCGTCACATCAATTGAAACAAAATACCACAACCCGCTCATATAGATATGCAACAATCAGGTTGCACATAACAGAGGAACTCAGTTCCTAACACCCACAATTCAGATACAGAATAAAAGCGGAAAATCTACAACTGAAATCTCATATATATATATATATATTAAAAGTCTGTCTGTCATACACAGAGTCATACATGTACAATCAGAAAAGAATATATACATATACACATAATCACAAACGATCTCCCCGACTATCCGGTGCTACATATCAGAGCCGATCGACAAAAGAATGAAGACCTAAGCTTCACAAAAAAACCTCCAGCATCTAATCTGCAATGCCTCATAGAGCATTTAAAACAACAGAAGGGTGAGAAACACAATCATAATATAATTGCATACAATTATATAATAACACCAGAATACACATATAAAACATTCTCACCACAATGTACACCATAATTCGAATGCAAACCAACACAAATTATATCTCATACATCCATCACAAAGGCATATCAATCACGCACAATACATTTATCACCAATATATATATATATATATATATATATATATATATATATATATATATATATATATATATATATATATATCAACTCACCAATTCCATTCACAATTCCACACAAAATCAATCCATTCATGATTTATGCAAATGCAAAGAGACCGACACAATGACTCTATGCAAATGCAATGCGGTACCGTTCCATCCATCATTCTCATCATTAGTCCACTCAGGAACTATTGGAATCATCGCTTGTTACTTAGTGTAACTCCCCGTCGGGCAAACGATGTTTCCCGTCGCTTTAGGTCCTCTTGGTATAAGGCTCACGACGTTTATGGATCGCTTTAGGTCCTCTCGGTAAAAGGCTCACGATCCGATCGCTTTAGGTCCTCTTTGTATAAGGCTCACGATCGCCTATAATCATCGCTTTAGGTCCTCTCGGTATAAGGCTCACGATGTTATAGCGGATTCCCTCTGGAACCATTTCGTCGCTCACACCCACTAGGGCACACGACATCACAAGAATGCATATCATGATGCTTGGTATACAATGACTCATGACATTCAAATGCACACATATACACATCCATAATCATGCATATACAATCAAACATAACACAATGCATTTTCTTACCCTTAGGCCACAAACCATCATCACAACATTTCATCACATGCATTTATCTCATACAACATCACACAAGTCATACGGTATATATATGAAGCATATTGCAGGATAAAACAACAATCACATACAGTTAAGACGGTAAAAGTCAGCAAAATGACACATTTCTAAATTCCCGACATAATTAAATCGGCCAACAATCTCAAAACTATTTTAATAAGAAAGAATATTTTATTAGCTTTCTAACGCACCCAACCGCGCCTCAATCCGACTTACAGATCAAAAGTTATGAAGAAAACAAAATGGAACAATCTGTCATGTTCGCTATGCGAATCTCCTAGCGAGCATTCGCTTTCCTTATTCGCCGTGCGAAGTTCCAGCGAACCGTGGCAGAGAAAAAACAGCATAAAGTTCGCTTTGCGAACTGCTGGGGAACATTCCTCCACCCATTCGCAATGCGAAGCCCTGACGAGCCTTCGCTTTCCTCTTCGCTGCTAGTTCGCACTGCGAGCCTGCGAATTCTAGGATTCGCAGCTGCGCGGTTACTCATCCTAAATCACCATTTTCCCTATCAAAACCCAACCAAACCATATCATAATAACCAGAACATATTACAATCATAACCACAAGTATTCTACCACATTTATACCGATTTTCAACCGCTAAAACCTCGATTTCTCTCGTTTTCTCTCAATCGACCTAGATTTGAAAACTAGAAAAAAAACCAACAAACACATACATGATCATACACAACCATAGCATAACCGAGTTTCACACCCTTACCCAATTAATCGCGCTTTCAAAAGCCGGTTGATTCAATTTCTTTCTCTCCAAGTTTTCTCCCTTTTTCTTCTTTTCTTTCTTTTTTCCTTCTTCTCTTCTTTTCTCTCTATTTTTCTCTCTATTTTTCTCTCTATATCTATTTTAATGAAAAACATAATATCTACCCAAGCAAAATACCAAAATACCCCTACACTCAAATATCTCGCAAACGCTCTCAAAACGCGATAAAACATAATCATGACGAAAAATAATATATGGCCAAATAAAAGTAAAAATAAAATAATATAAAGACCAAAAATAAGTAAATTGACTCAATTAAATAACTCTAACAAAAACTGGGGCGTTACAACTCTCCCCCACTTAGAGATTTTCGTCCTCGAAAATATTACCTGAGACGAACAACTCCGGATATGACTCCCGCATCCGACTCTCCAACTCCCAAGTCAAATTGCCCTCAGCAGCGCCTCCCCACGCTACTTTCACAAGTGCAATATCCTTGCCTCTTAATCGCTTAAACTCGCGATCCAAAATTCTCACTGGTAATGCCTCATCCGTAAGGTTCTCCCTTACCTCAACCTCATCCATCAGAATCACATGCGACGGATCCGGAACATACTTCCGTAGCTATAAAAAATGGAACACATCATGCAAATTCGAAAGACTCAGCGGCAACGCCACCCGATAAGCCACAACACCCACTCTCGCGGATATCTTATAAGGACCAATAAACCGAGAAGTAAGCTTCTTCGACTTCAATGCATGACCAACACCCATCACCGGTGTAACTCTTAAGAATGCATGATCGCCTTCTTGAAACTCAAGATCTTTCCTCCTTCGATCATGATAACTATTTTGGCTACTCTGAGAAACCTTCATTTTCTCATGAATAAGTTTCACCTTTTCCGTAGTCTGTTGCACTAACTCCGGTCCAACCACCGAACTCTCACCAGATTCATGCCAACACAAAGGTGTTCGACATCTTCTTCCATACAACGCTTCAAAAGGTGCCATTCCAATACTCGAATGGAAACTGTTGTTATACGTGAATTCAACCAACGAAAGATAACTATCCCAAGCACCACCTTGCTCAAGAACACAAGCTCTCAGCAAATCTTCCAACGACTGAATAGTTCTCTCGGTCTGACCATCCATCTGCGGATGATAAGCAGAACTCAATCTCAACTTGGAATCTAACGCCTTTTGCAAACTTTCCCAAAATCTGGAAGTAAACCTCGAATCTCTATCTGAAACAATACACAACGGAACACCATGTAGCTTCACAATCACACGGATATAAATCTCAGCCAACCGCTCCAAAGAAAAACTGATGTCAATCGAAATGAAATGCGCCGATTTAGTCAGCCTATCCACAACTACCCAAATGGCATTATCTCCCCTTTGTGTATTCGGCAACCTTGTCACAAAATCCATAGAAATGCTGTCCCATTTCCACTCGGGAATATCCAACGGTTGCAACAATCCACTAGGCTTCTGATGTTCTACCTTTGACTTCTGACACGTTAAACACGTATAAATAAACTGAGCCACATCCCTCTTCAATCCGGACCACCAAAAGATCTTCTTTAAATCTTGATACATCTTATTAGCTCCCGGATGTATACTCAAATTACTCTGGTGTCCTTCCTCTAAAATCATCTTTTTCAAGTCCGAA
Organism: Lathyrus tuberosus; assembly: GCA_022829125.1. Taxonomy (NCBI): domain Eukaryota; kingdom Viridiplantae; phylum Streptophyta; class Magnoliopsida; order Fabales; family Fabaceae; genus Lathyrus; species Lathyrus tuberosus. Next base: position 6,826,908 of record JALAZF010000007.1, on the reverse strand, counting down.
TCATCAGGAATACAAATTCTACCACGAAATCTCAAAACACCCTTATCATCCACTTTAAAGTCACCATTCACACCTTGATCTCCAACCGCCATCAAATCAACAAATTTCACATCCAACTTCTGTTTCTCGCTAACGGTTAACAGAAAATCATTAGTGACTTTTAACATACCAAGCCTCACGCTATCAGATGTCAATTCACACACCAAACTCAAATCTCTAAATGCTTCCAAAAGTTCCCACTCTTTAACCATCAAAGCATACATATGCAAAGACTTCTGGCTTAACGCATCGGCTACCACATTAGCTTTACCAGGATGGTAATTCAAGCCAAAATCGTAGTCCTTCAAAAATTCCAACCATCTCCGTTGCCTCATATTCAACTCTTTCTGATCAAACAAGTATTTCAAACTCTTATGATCACTAAAGACTTCGAATCTTGCACCGTAGAGATAATGCCTCTAAATTTTCAACACAAAAACCACTGCCGCTAATTCCAAATCATGAGTAGGGTAATTCTTCCCATGAATCCTCAATTGCCTCGAAGCATAAGCCACAATCTTACCTCCTTGCATCAACACTCCACCTAAACCAATCAAAGACGCATCACAATACACCACAAACGGTTCAGTAGGATTCAGTAAGATCAAAATTGGAGCTGTAGTCAATCTTCTCTTCAGCTCACTATAACTTTCCTCACACTAAATATCCCAAATGAACGCTTTACCTTTACAAGTCAACTGGGTCAAAGGAAGTGCTAACTTGGAAAAACCTTCAATGAACCTTCGATAATATCCAGCTAAACCCAAAAAGCTTCTAATTTCAGTAACAGATCTAGGAGCCTCCCATTGTAGAACTGCTTCTACTTTAGATGGATCCACAACAATACCATTACCTGAAATCACATGCCCAAGAAAACTCACTTCTGACAACCAGAACTCACACTTGGACAACTTGGCAAAAAGTCTCTTATCCTTCAAAATTTGCAACACAATTCGCAAATGCTCCGCATGCTCCTCCCGAGACTTAGAGTAAATCAAAATATCATCAATAAACACAACAACAAATCGATCCAAATGCTCATGGAAAATACGATTCATATACTCCATAAACACACCCGGCGCATTAGAAACCCCAAACGGCATCACAAAATATTCGTAATGACCGTATCGTGTCCTAAAAGCCGTCTTCTGAATATCTTCCTCTTTCACTCTAATCTGATGATAACCCGACCTCAAATCAATTTTACTAAACACACACACACCTACCAACTGGTCCATCAGATCATCAATTCTCCGAAGAGGATATTTATTCTTAATCGTCACCTTATTCAGCCGGCGGTAATCAATACACAATCGCATACTTCCATCTTTCTTTTTCACCAAAAGAACTGGAGCACCCCAAGGCGAAACACTCGTCCTCATAAACTTCTTCTCTAACAATTCATTCAACTGCTTCTTCAACTCAACCAACTCAGATGCCGACATATGATATGGTGCCATAGATACAGGTCTAGTACCAGGAACTAGATCTATAGAAAACTCCACCTCTCTCTCTGGCGTCACATCTGAAATATCCTCTGGAAACACCTCTGGAAAATCACACACAACTGGAAACATATCAAGTGTAACTTGACTCTCCACAGTCAACGATGCAAATAACCCGAACAACTGCGCTTCATCCGCCAAAAGTTTCTTCAACTCTTTGGTAGATAAGAAACTTGATTCCTCGTCTTCCTCAAGAGAAGGAAATCTTACCAGCTTATGATAACAATCAATATGAACCCGATTGAACTGCAACCAATTCATTCCCAGAACCACATCTAAACCCTCCAACAGCAAACACACCAAATCCATCTCAAAATCTTTACCATAAATGGTCAAAGGACAACTTAGACAAACCAAAGAAGTAGTTACCGACCCCATTGCTGGAGTATCAATAACCATCTCTCTACCCATCGAAGATAACAAAAGATTCAAACGCTTCGCGCACTCAGACGAAATAAACGAATGAGTCGTTCCGGTATCAATAATAGCAACTAAAGGCGTATTATTAATAAAACAAGTACCTCTGATCAGACGATCTGCACTAGTAGTCTGAGTTCATGCCAATGCAAATACTTTCCCTCTAGATTGAGCTTGCTTTGGTTTTAGACACTTCATACTAATATGACCAGGTTCACCACAGTTGAAACACTTCACCACATTCTTCTTACAATCAGCTGCGACATGTCCTAAACCTCCACAAATGGAACACTTCCTCATATCCTTTCTACATTCAAACTGACGATGTCCTAAGTCACCACACCTAAAACATCTCAGAGGATTAGACATACCTCCCCCACTTGGAATTTTGTCAAAACTACCCCTTTGCTTACCCTTGTCAGCTGGTGACACATAAGGACCACCACGAAATGGTTGCTTCCCTTTCCTTTCGTTCACACTCTTATAGTGAGTAGAACGAGCTTTGCTATCCTCCTCAAAAATTCTACAACAATCCACCAAATCCAAAAACCTTCTAATCCTTTGATAACCAATTTCCTGCTTGATCTTAGGATGCAATCCGTTCTCAAACTTCACACATTTGAAAAACTCCGCAGTTGCTTCAGCATAATGTGGATAAAACTGAACAAGCTCCACAAACCTAGCAGTGTAATCCACAACAGACATATTACCTTGTTTCAACTCCAAGAACTATATCTCTTTCTTTCCTCTAACATCTTCAGGAAAATACTTCCTCAAAAACTCCCTCGTAAACAAAGTCCAAGTGACCTCTTCACCTGCAGCTTCCCAAACATGACGCTTACTAACCCACCAACCATCAGCCTCCTCCTGAAACATGTGAGTACCCAGTCTCACCTTATGTTCCTCAGCACAGTCCATCACTCAAAAGATTCTTTCAATCTCCTTAAGCCAAATCTGAGCACCATCAGGATCATGTCTCCCTTTGAAGACAGGCGGTTTGTTCTTTCTGAACTCATCATTCCCACCAGCATTAGGTGCACCTCGTACAACCTGAGCCATAGCTTGCATAGCAGCAGCCAAAGCAGCGTCATTCCAACCAGCCATATTCTGTTCATTTCCAATAACCACAACTATGTTTAAACAAACAGCTCACCCAAACACAAAGACCGACACGGACTGGCACAAACTGACAGGACTGACAAAACTGGCTCTGATACCACTTAATGTAACACCCCTAATCTATCCCCTAATTAGCGATAACAAATATATCAGAGTATAATTAAAACATTCATGGCATAGACGGAGGCGTCACATCAATTGAAACAAAATACCACAACCTACTCATATAGATATGCAACAATCAGGTAGCACATAACAGAGGAACTCAGTTCCTAACACCCACAATTCAGATACAGAATAAAAGCGCAAAATCTGCAACTGAAATCTCATATATATATATATATATATATATATATATATTAAAAGTCTGTTTGTCATACACAGAGTCATACATGTACAATCCAAAAAGAACATATACATATACACATAATCACAAACGATCTCCTCGACTACCCGATGCTACATATCAGATCCGACCGACAAAATAATGAAGACCTAAGCTTCACAAAAAGACCTCTAACATCTAATCTGCAATGCCTCATAGAGCATTTAAAACAACAGAAGGGTGAGAAACACAATCATAATATAATTGCATACAATTATATAATAACACCAGAATACACATATAAAACATTCCCACCACAATGTATACCATAATTCGAATGCAAACCAACACAAATTATATCTCATACATCCATCACAAAGGCACATCAATCACGCACATTACATTTATCACCAATATATATATATATATATATATATATATATCTCAACTCACCAATTCCATTCACAATTCCACACAAAATCAATCCATTTATGATTTATACAAATGCAAAGAGACCGACACAACGACTCTATGCAAATACAATGTGGTACCATTCCATCCACCATTCTCATCATTAGTCCACTCAGGAACTATTAGAATCATCGCTTGTTACTTAGTGTAACTCCCCGTCGGGCAAATGATGTTCCCCGTCGCTTTAGGTCCTCTTGGTATAAGGCTCACGACGTTTATGGATCACTTTAGGTCCTCTCGGTATAAGGATCACGATCCGATCGCTTTAGGTCCTCTTTGTATAAGGCTCGCGATCGTCTATAATCATCGCTTTAGGTCCTCTCGGTATAAGGCTCACGATGTTATAGCGGATTCCCTCTGGAACTGTTTCGTCGCTCACACCCACTAGGGCACACGACATCACAAGAATGCATATCATGATGCTTAGCATACAATGACTCATGACATTCAAATGCACACATATACACATCCATAATCATGCATATACAATCAAACACAACACAATGTATTTTCTTGCCCTTAGGCCACAAACCATCATCACAACATTTCATCACATGCATTTATCTCATACAACAGCACAAAAGTCATACGGTATATATATGAAGCATATTGCATGATGAAACAACAATCACATACAATTAAGACGGTAAAAGTTGGCAAAACGACACATTTCCAAATTCCCGACATAATTAAATCAGCCAACAATCTCAAAACTATTTTAATAAGAAAGAACATTTTATTAGCTTTCTAACACACCCAACCGCACCTCAATCCGACTTACGGATCAAAAGTTATGAAGAAAACAAAATGGAACAATCTGTCATGTTCGCTATGCGAATCTCCTAGCGAGCATTCGCTTTCCTCATTCGCCGTGTGAAGCTCCAACGAACCGTGGCAGAGAAAAAACAGCATAAAGTTCACTTTGCGAACTGCTGGCGAACATTCGCCCACCCATTCGCACTGCGAAGCCCTGGCGAGCCTTCGCTTTCCTCTTCGCTGCTTGTTCGCACTGCGAGCCTGCGAATTCTAGGATTCGCAGCAGCACTGTTACTCATCCTAAATCACCATTTTCCCCATCAAAACCCAACCAAACCATATCATAATAAGCAGAACATATTACAATCATAACCACAAGTATTCTACCGCATTTATACCAATTTTCAACCGCTAAAACCTCGATTTCTCTCATTTTCTCTCAATCGACCTAAATTTGAAAACTAGAAAAAAACCAACAAACACATACATGATCATACACAACCATAGCATAACCGAGTTTCGCACCCTTACTCGATTAATCGCGCTTTCAAAAGTCGGTTGATTCAATTTCTTTCTCTCCAAGTTTTCTCCCTTTTTCTTCTTTTCTTTCTCTTTTCCTTCATCTATTCTTTTCTCTCTATTTTTCTCTCTATTTCTATTTTAATGAAAAACATAATATCTACCCAAGCAAAAGACCAAAATACCCCTACACTCAAATATCTCGCAAACGCTCTCAAAACGCGATAAAACATAATCACGACGAAAAATAATATATGGCCAAATAAAAGTAAAAAATAAAATAATATAAAGACCAAAAATAATTAAATCGACTCAATTAAATAACTCTAACAAAAACTGGGGAGTTACAGCCACCCCCAAAATAGCCTCCGGCCACCCCCAACCACCAACAACCCCAGATTTTCGGTGGAAGATCACCAGAATCTGCAACCGTGTTCATCTGGGTGATGAACATCAACCCAGGAACCTTTAACCATGAACCCTAACAAATTTAAGAACCCTAACCCTAAATGATGAACCCTAGCCCCAAATCTCAAAAACCCTAACCCTATTTACAAACAAACCCAGAATTTCCTATGTTCTTCAGGGTTTGTAAAGAACCCTAAGAACCCTAACCCATGAACCCTAGCGACCACCCAAGAACCCTAAACCTAGTTTGAACCCTAAACCCAATTTGAACCCAGAAATACCCTAAACTAACAAATCAAACCATACATCCATTAAAAAATAGTCACTCGCAAAAAATTAAGAGCTAAGTGGTTACCTCCTTGTCCGTTTCCCTTTCTATACTGCTCCGATTCCCTTTCCTGATTTCGAATCACTAACCCTCTTTCTTTTTTTTATTCGCAGATGATCCAAGGAGGCTTGGGAGATTCGCTGCGGCTGGATTAGTTCGTCTAACCTCCCCTCCTCTATGAAATTAGTCTTCGTTTTTATATCTTAGGAATTAGGTTAAGGAATTAACTTATTAGATTTTCGCTTTAGGAAGTTTTGATTCATTCGAAACAGATTTGATTTTGTATTCGTTTTAGGGTTTGATCTGATTGTAATTGAAGATTTGATGAGATTTCTATTGTAAATTACTCCAACAAATTAATGCAAAGGATTCAATTATGATTTGATTTTGTTTTCCATTGATTCTGCGCAAGATTTAGGGTTTGGAAACTTGGGGAAGGGGACGGCCCACTCGGGTCAACCAGTTTAACCCAAAAATAAAATAAAAAAACTAAAATAAATGATTAATAAAAAAAACGAAAAGGAAAAATAATTAGTAGCAAAAAAAGGATGATAAAGATAATAATAAGCATAATAGTGAAATAACCACCACCGGTCCCTCCTAAATCCAAATCTTAAATTAAAATGCATAATTAGTAAAAAATTAACCATAATTAACAATCAATAATACTTAATCTCTAGCTTAGACCTATTGAAAAATGTCTCAAATAATTCTAAAGACCTTTTAAATTAATCACAAGCAGCAAAATAAATAAACCAAAAGCAATGATCCTTATTCAAAAATATATACATTATTCTTCTTCTTAAAAGGTGATTAACTCTAAAATAGATGTCTCTAAAAAAATAGAACCTAAAAAATTATAAAAAGAATAAACTAGCTCCCCAACAAATAATAAAAAACCCTTTATACTAGACCAAATCCAAAATGGCCTAAGAACATTAGCAATCTCAGGAGCCCATTAACATCTAACTGACACCCTCTAATATCCTCAAAAATTCAAAAATAGTAACAACCCACTGGTCAAAAATTAGGGTGCTACAGTGTTAGAATTAATTCATATTCAGTAGTAGTATTAGTTTTGTTAAGCTTAAAATAGCTAGTGTAAGTTAGCATTTTCGCCTACAAGGCATTATTGTTTGTGTATATAAACAAGTGTTGTTTTCAATAGAGAGTAGGTCGTAACCATTTCACTATAACCATTTTGCAATATTAGTAGAAGTTTGTTATTCAATTCTCTCTCTTCTCTCTCTTTTCATCCATCTTCATCTTCTTGATCTTGTGCACCAACAATTTCAGGTAACGAGTTTCAAACACAATTTGAATTCTCTCTGCTCTTTCACATAATGACTTAAGCATCGGAGTGCTAACCTTGAAGGTACACCCTCTCTCTGCCGCATCAGAAGCTCTCCTCCACCACAACTTCCGTACCTCTTACTATTTCTAGTTCCAAAACAGAACAATGTCGCCGGCTGTGGGAATCAACTTTCGATTCCCGTGTTTTCCACGATTCTCTATCTATGCGTTCAGTTTTTCGTTGTGAAGTTTCTTCAACCTCAAAATGCAGATCTAGAAAATTAAGCGCATAACTCGGTTGCATTCAATCATTTCAAACTCTAAGCCAATTACAACTCACTGATTCTTCATATCTATGGATTTCCATATCTTTGATCTCTTAGATCATTGAAAAAATGGTTGGATTTAGCGCTACTTGTTCTGCCACCGCACACAAAGCCGCTCTAGCTATTGCCGACTTAACACAGATAACCGTCAACCAATAAAACACGACGCATCCTCCTCCTGGAGGAACGAATCTCGGCATTGATATTCCTCCACATCCAGATATAATTCTTCCTCCTATAAGAACATGAATTGTCCAAGAACCACAACTTGGAGTTCCAACTCCACTTCTTGTTGATTAACCTGAGATGTTGCATGGTTTCAACATTCTTAAAGTGAACCTAAGGACTTAAGGCGCGAATGAGTTGCTTAATGGTATCTACAACATCATTCAGCAATAGAACTCAAAGGCGATGGAGGAAAGATTCATTCGCTTAAAAGAATGCCTCTACCACACTCAACCCCGAGCGAACACGGTTTAAAAGGTTGCGTCTAAAAGGAACCACTCCGTCGAATTGGAGCCAACCGCTGCAAGGGGAAGCCAAGTCTAAAAGTAGAAAGATTGTTCGAAAGGCGGAAAACACAGTTCCCCTCCCTGGATGCCGGGTGGGGATAAAGGCAGACACGCTCTGTCCACAGATCATGGAGAACATCAGTCGACCAGGGTGCAACCTAAGCATCTCTTATGTGCCCGAATCTTAGAAAGAAAAATCCATAAGTTGATGCAAAAACTTCCCAAACTTGGGGAATACAATGAGAAAGGATACCTTGAGGAAAATGTTCAACTCATAAATGATCGGATAAACTATTATAGTGCAGACGAAGCTTCCAAATGTAAGCTACTAGCAATAAAACTTGTCAGACCAACTAGATTGTGGTTAAATGGCAACCAATCACAATAGCTTCCTTGAGCAGCATCGTGCAAGGAACTAAAAAAAAGCTTACTATTATCATTGATCGATTCAGGTGGCAGTGGAGTAGAGGGATTAGAGGAATCTATCCAATGTTGGGTCTTCGAAAACATCCTCTTTCACTACCATCCTTTTGCACCAAACTGGCAAAGAAGAAGGTAAAGACGACTTAGGATATGCTTAACCAAGCTCAATCATACATAACGTTGGAAGATAAATTGCATACTTCCTTAGACAACCCAGCTTCAACCTCCGATACAGGCCCCGACTGCTCGTTTGGGAAGGTGTCTCATTGGTGGAAAGAAGACGCGAACAGGGGGACGTACGGTCGGTACGACAAGTACAGACCTTTTAAAACTTCTCGGGATAAGATATACCAGGAATGTGATAATAGTGAGTTCTGGAAAGCAAGAATCCTACCTTGGAAAGAAAAATCCCTAAGTCGATGCAAAAACCTCCTAAACTTGGGGAATACGATGAGAAAGGAGACCATTACAAAAGTATTGTCGCTTTCACCAAGGGCACGACCATAACACAAACTATCATGTCAAGCTTAAGGATATGATTGAAGCACTGATTAAGAAGGGATGATTTTACGAGTATGTTAATGGTGGAAAATGAGACTGAGAAGAGTCTCCAAAAACCAAGTACCCTACAAAGGTTTCTAAAGTTGGTCCTATTGGAAGAAAAAAAAGAGAAACCAACAAGGGAAAATGCCTGCATATTGCTGCCATTACCAGCGGCACTCCCCGGGCAAACCTTTCTTCCAAAGGGATTGTCAAAAAGGGAAATTTTCAAGATGATAATCGTATAAAAAATGAGGGTGGCTTCACCAAGATCCCCGACCGATTTATGCTAGTTTTTTAGGACTCCGAGAAGTTTGGGGGAATTTTTAATGAATTGGTTCCCCTCGTAATTACGACCATTATATGACACTTCGATGTATCTCAGGCTTTGATCGACTGAGGAAGTTCATGTGATGGCCTAGATAGAGGAAGACTAATATCATATGATGGCTCATATCTACAAGCATTTAACAAGACAACCACTCGTCCTTGGGGATATATGGAACTTATGTTATTCGTATGAGAGGAAAGATACCTTTGATTGATCAACACCCAATTTCTGGTCATCCCATGCAAGAGCCTCTAATACTGCATTCTGGGTAGGCCCTTGACAGTAGAATTGGATGTTGTAGCCTCTCCCGTACACTTAAAACTCAAATACCACAACCTTCATGGGAAACTAACTGTTTTCCACGCCGACCTCCAAGGGACAAAAAATACACCAGACACTTCAAAGGGACCTATGAGAAGGCATAGTTATGGAAATTAACATGGATTCTGATCGCGACTTTATGAGTCTATCGGGATTACTAACTGCAAGCGCACAGTCTATCGCTTAGTTTTAAAAGATATCGAACCCACAGGGACCGATAATCAAACTAGTGCTATCGGATTGTTACTATGCTTAGCTAAGGCGGATGATTTTTAGATTAAGGTGCATTGGAGACTATAATTAAACTAGAATTTAGATTTGATTTGAAATATAACGGAATATCGGTACGTAATTCGTCAATCATCGGGAATCCAATAGATCGTCGACTTATTAGTCAAAATAGTTTTCAGTAGTGAAATATCAATTTAAAAGTCTTTACCTCACACTCTCGTGTTATTGACTCTGACTATACTCCTAAATCTGAATGTCTTCTCTCGCTAGCCCATTTGAGTTTAAAAATACTTTTTGAAAATTAATAAGTCCTAATTGGTTTTAAAGCGCTCTCGCTGTATTTAAAACCAATGTCCAGTTTCAGTTATCCGGTTAAAATCTCAAACTCCCGTTTTATTGATCGTAACCTTAGTACTTTCTTACTCTCGTAACAAAAGTTAATTAAAATAAGAAAACGGAACCAGAAAATTAAAGTGTCAAAGTTTACCTACAATCGATCAGACTCCTTTCCGATCAACTTAATTACATACCGATATAATTAATTTAGCCAGACATTTCAACAGACATACGCAAACTTAAACAATAAAACATTAATGCAGACAAAATAATTAAACGTAAATGGCAACTATATTGATTGAATAAAAACCTGGAAACAACAAATCTTAAGTACGCGATCCTTCACAAGCCGGCAGGACTTGCTTTGCTCGAACAAATAAAAACTTAATGTGAAACTACTACTAAGCTAACTAATTAATTCAAGTGCAATAGTTCCCCGGTGTAGGAAACTATTGCTTTGGAAGGTAAGAAAAAATGGGAAAAGTAATGCAAGGAATGAAAAGCTCTGAACTCAGGAAAAATGTCGTAAAAACTGGAAACGGTGGAGAAAGAGGAGAGAGCCCGTCTTGTGAAGTAACTGCTTTATTTATAGCCTTTGAGAGTTGATGTGAAACAAGGAGAGAAAGTCTCAGGCAGGTGCACAATTCCGAAAATCTTTGAGTGACTGGTTGATCGTGGATTGTGTTAAGTTATAACCGTTTGAGAAGCCACGTAGTTTAAAATTAATTCTGAGAAATTGGCTTGTGCCGGTCATCATGTCCGTGTACCGGTCGTCATAGCTTAATGCTCGTGATGGTCGTCATGCCTTGTGTTACGGTCGTGACACTTCCTAAATGCAAAATCTTATTTCTGCTGTCAAAACACCTTCTTTTCTTCTACTTTCTTCTGTTTTCCTCTTCTTTCTTCTTGCTGGTTGACTTAAAGAGAATACCTGAAAATGTGCTTAATACTCGCAAATACAATGTTAACAAACGAAAATAACGCAATAAATCAATGCAATTCAGGGCAAAATATACTATGTAATATCGCATTATCAATCTCCCCGATACTTGAATCTTTGCTTGTCCTCAAGCAAATAATCACTTCAAAAGCATTGATCCAGTGCACACACCTGACACTCCTCCGAATCGTACATAGTCGTGTGGCCTTTTGTTTGAAACGATAGATACTCAAACAAACACCGGAGATACTTTAATGACACAAAACACAGAACATGGTCATAAACCTCCCTTTTACATACCGGTCCGAATCATTCTATTATAGCTTCACCTAATGCTTCTATTTCGCCCGTCTTCATTCTGACGCAATCACATTAAGCCCTTTTCCTTTGCACGCACATAGTAGAGTAGCCTGTTAGCGATTTTGATCCTTTAAACGAGGGGTCTGGTACAAAAGTGCGGTACCCCTTTTTGTACATATTCTGCTTGCAAGTTGTGGGGGATCGAACCGTAGTTCACCCTACCGAGTTTAGTACCAGATACCTCTGAACCAACTAACAACAGATTTATATTGTCTTTTTGCATCACTTGCATTCTTTAGCTTTGGTGCATCTCTAATTCCACAATCAAAGGCGTAAAATTTTTAAATTTTTACAACTTGAGGTATCAATCACTTATCGTCATCGGCTCTCCACATAGCTTGTGCTTAGACGGTGCTGACTGCTAATATAAACTGCTGGGGCTAATTAGAATTTTCAGCTTAAGGTAATGGTATAATAGGTACTCAAACTGATGACGTAAATACGAGAGGTCTAGGGTGTCAAGACGGTATCAATTTTGTTCATACTTTCTCAAGTCACTAACATAGCCTGCACGTAAGACAACCTATATACTCTAAAGGTGTGTCGAGTTATGCATCGAATCAATGAAATTTTTTATGTTAAGGCAAAATAAAGTGGGGAAATTAAATAGTACGAAAAACATATTCATATACTAGCCTTGAAATACATTAAAGTTAACAAAAAGGAAATAACAACATAAACTAGTAAATAAACTAAAACAAATGTTTCCTCTCCCATACTGAGTCTAACATTGTCCTCAATGTTTCGAAATAGTGTAAAAAGAAAGGAACATCAAGACAAAAAAAGAAAAGAAAAACTATTGAGGTCCTCGTGATATGCCACGAGCTCGTCCCTGTCCACCCTGTGCATGGGGATGAGGCATACCCACATGATAGACGTAGTCATACAAGCTGTCCACCCTCATAGTCAAAGCGCCCATCTCATCGATGACGCTTGGCATTCTACGATCCATACGCTCTCCATGCTCGCGTTGGTCTGGTTGAATTTGTCGCATGAGACCCATCATTTCAGCGTGCTGAGTCTGGTGTCTCTAGTCTCACTGGGCATCTAACTCATTTCTCTGCATGATGGCCGCGAGGATGTCATCAGTAGTGGTAGGGGCGCGGTCGCTTCGTCGACGGCGTCGGGAGGTTGAGCTAGATGGTTACGTTTCAGGTGGCTAGGAGTCATTTTCAGGGAGGCCATGCTCCATCTCATCATAATCATCTCTGGCCTGACCTTCTGGTGCAGCCGTATCAGGCTCTGGTGCATCCAAATCAAATAGCCAGTTCAACATGGTTTTTGGATCTATTCGAGCAGCACAGGGCAAGACAATACTCTTCACTACCCTGTTTCATACCACAGGGTTGTATTCGTTGTCTTCTCTAAGTTTGATCAAGCGTGAGCTGCGACAATGTTCCAAATCCAGATACACCGTCGGTACAGAAGGTAAGTTAGCGAGCTTGTTCCCCAAATTCAATGCCAACGCGATAGAGGTAACTATTCCTCCAAAACAGAAATGAGTGGTACCTCTCGCACAACCTGAGCTAATGTGTGACAACAGGAATGAAATGGCGTTGACCGGTACGGGTGTAAATACACAATGCATAAAGAAAAGCTCCTTTGAATTTACCTTATGATTATTGATTCTTCCGAAGATGGTGTGCCCCAAAACGCGCTGATAATACCGTATAGCTGGGTTATGTATATATGTAGCATTAAGTCCGTCCCAGCTATCAATTCTTTTGCCTGTTAAAGTTCTCCAAATTTCAAATGCCATGTTCGGCCAGTTTGGGTCGCGTGGCACACGGTACTGCACATTGTCGCCTTGTGGAAATTTTAGCATGGTGGCCAGCTTGTCTTGAGAAAGCGAGTACTCGGTGTTGAACATCCTAAAAGAGGCAGATCCTGTGAGAAACTGTGCGTCGTCTGAAGGGGTGTTGTAGGAGAAGTAACTGAGGAATTCCAATGTCAGAGCTTCGTATGGCGGAAGGTTTTGTGTGCAAATGTGAGTTAGTCCCGAATTATGAAGCATCCAACGAACTCCTTCCAACAAGCCAAGCTCTTCTAGACAGGGAATGTCAAGATAGCGTGTGGGTTGGATAGATTGTTTGTGGAACTTGAGATACTGCTCCCTTTGATGATCACCTACTTGGCCATCGCGAAAAATGATTTGTGAAAGGTCAGGTTGTTGAGCCATTGTACATACAAGATTCTTTTTTAGGTTTGGAATGTGGGTTGGTTTCGGAACAGAGGTGGGATGGTGAATTTGGAGTGAATTGAGTGAGTTTTAATAGAGGAAAAAAATTTGCTGAGTGGGTGAATTAGTGGTGAATGAATGGTGATATTGAACGGTGTGGAGTTATGGTGGCAATGGCAATCAATGGTGAGTGGGACGGTGCAGGAAAAAAATGGAAGGAAGAAGGATACGAGGGGTCTGTTATGAATATAATAGGGTTTTAGTCTGTGACGATTGTCACAGATGTTATTTCGATCTTTATTCATGTGAGGCCTGTGACGGACGTCACAGAGCTGTCACGGTTGTAACGCCTCAATTTCAATAAACTTTATAAAATTCAACTAAACTTCCAGTATTGCATATATTTGGAAACGACACACAACATTCCACACAGTAAAATATAATTGAACTACACATATCATTCGCACAATAATAATATATTTGAACCACAGTAGTATGAAAATAATTGCAATAGACAAAGTATAAAATTAAATACCAAAGAAATGAAATTACATTAACTGAAGCAAAATTGTTCAGTATCCAAAAGTAACAGTAACAGATGCAAATGCATCAGTGAGTTTAATTTTAAATCCAGCAGTGAAAAATAAATAATACGAGGGAAAATGAAAATGCAGTGAATAAGTCAAAAACAGTAAAATCAGTTGAGTCCACGTCTCAATAATTTCCACCGCTTGGTTCAGGTGGTCCAGTTGTTCAACGGTGGTATCCATTAGACCGATAACGTCAAGACGGATAAGTTGAAGTTGGTCTCTCATGGCATGAAGTTCAGTGCGGAAAGCTTCAAGTGTAGCATGGATGTTAGCAGGATGGACAGTATTAGTATCACTCACGGGATGCTCAGGGAAATCATGATAGTGAGGAGGAGTTTCAGGGTCAATCTCAATATCATACACATGACTATCAAGTTCTTTTTTAGGCTGTGGCTCATCTAAATCATATAGCCAGTTGTGGCGGTTAGGCACACTAGTTCGCTCGTGATCAGGAAGTGTTAAATGTGATACAACTTCATTATTGATCAGGAGTTGAAACGGGGGTGGTCCAAGATTTCTAATAAGTCCTCGGTTAAAATAGAAAGTGATATTCATTGGCCTATATCCGCCTAGAGGGTTCACTCAGGAAAGACGTGTTCTAAATCCCATGGCTTCAGAAATTTTTGTTACAAGGCCACTGATCAAAATGGGACCATGATCAGCTTGAGCAATCCTGCGGAGATTATCAAGCATAAAAGTAGCCTCGTTAACGGGTCGGGACTGAAACACACAAAACATAATAAATAGCTCATCTCTAGAGACTAGGGTGTCATTCTCAGCTTTTCCAAAAAGGGTGTAGGCTAAAATCATATGAAAATATCCTATGGTCGGGTTGTGAATTTCAGTGGACACCATAGGGTGCGGGTCATGATACGGTCATCCTGAAATACTACTCCAGAAAAAGTTCAGTTCATCTTCCATTAATGCATCCTCCTGTGCCATGGAAAAAACGTCGGGTCCATTGGGGAAATACAACAGGTCCGCAATCTCTCTGATGTTGAAATGGCACGTGTACTTAAATATCCTAAAGGTTATCTTACCCCTATTAAATCCCATGCCATGGTTAGGGTCGTATGACAGTTAGCTTAGAAATTCTAGGGTCAGTCTGTGGTAAGTCGGGTGCTTTTTCCTAGCAAAACCTTCCCAGCCTATCTGGTTAAACATAAAGCCTATGCTATCTCCTATGCCTAAGGAAGTCATGGTAGGTCCATGGGGGAATTTGGTTAGGGCCATGGGTCTAAGAGAGAGAGCTTCATAGCGGTGCCATTGGACAACGTCCCTGAATAGCACAACTATTGTGTCTTCGTTATCTATCTTAACAATTAGTCAGAAAAGTAAAGCAAATGGAGAAGGAAGAAGGTAGAAAAAGATGAGAACCCTGGAGGCATAAATTGAGATAATCTGTACTGATTTTTAAAATAATTGAAAAATACCGCATCGGTAAGTAAAGTAAATTTTGACAAAAATGATAAGACAAAATAATAAGAAAAATAACGAAGTGAAAACAAAATAAAAGATAAAGATAAAGTAAAAAAGAAACAAAGTAATAAATAAAAACAAATTTCGTGGGTTGCCTCCCACTCAGCGCTTCATTTAACGTCTGGAGCTCGACAGTTTATATGAAGCATTAGTTTATGGGGAATGTAGGCATTTTTTCCAGTTTAAGAGCAGTTGAATAATCCCTATTGTCTACGCATTGATAGTGTTTTAAACGTTGTCCGTTTACGATGAACGGTTCACTAGATCTACCTTTTATTTCAACTGCGCCACTTAACAAGACTTTGGTAACCTCAAAGGGACCAGACCACCTAGAACGAAGCTTATCTGGGAAGAATTTGAGTCTAGAGTTAAATAAAAGCACAATATCTCCTATTTCAAATCCTTTCCTTGCTATGCGCCTGTCATGCCATTTTTTTGTTCTTTCTTTGTATATCCTAGCATTCTCATAGGCATCTAATCTAAGTTCGTCTAGTTCATGTAAGTCCAAAATCCTCATTTCGCCCACAGCGGTATAATTTAGATTAATAGTTTTGATAGCCCAATAGGCTTTATGTTCTATTTCTACCGGCAGGTGACAAGATTTGCCATAGACTAGTTTAAATGGAGTGGTTCCTATGGGGGTTTTGTAAGCGGTCCTATAGGCCCATAAAGCTTCATGCAGTTTAGAAGACCAATCTTTCCTAGAGGTGGCAACGGTCTTTTCTAGAATTTGTTTAATTTATCGGTTTGATACCTCTACTTGCCCACTCGTTTGGGGGTGGTAAGGTCTTGCTACACGGTGTTTGACTCCATATTTTGATAGAAGTTTCTCAAAGATTTTTGAAATAAAGTGGGAACCTCCATCACTGATTACCAGTCTCGGAACACCGAACCTAGGAAAAATTATGTTCTTAAAGAGCTTATTCACTACTCGTGCGTCGTTGGTAGGAGCTGTTATAGCTTCGATCCATTTTGAGACGTAATCGATAGCGACGAGTATGTACTTGTTACCAAAAGAGGATGGAAATGGTCCCATGAAATCTATTCCCCACACGTCAAAGACTTCTACTTCTAGAATTCCTTTTCGAGGCATTTCATCGCGTCTAGAGACGTTGCCAGTGCGTTGACACTGGTCGCAATTTATAACCGCGATATGGACGTCCTTCCATAGAGTAGGCCAAAAGAGGCCAGCTTGCAAAATCTTAGCACAAGTCTTTGAAGTGCTCGCGTGCCCACCTTAGGGGGCGGAATGGCAATGAGAAATTATATCTTCTACCTCATCTTCGGGTACACAATGACGGAAAATACCACCGGCGCCCCTCTTGAAGAGAAGTGGTTCGTCCCAATAATAGTGTTTAAGGTCATGGAAGAATTTCTTCTTTTGTTGATATGTTAGATCAGGTGGCAGTACTCCAGCTGCTAGATAGTTGACAAAATCAGCATACCATGGCAGCATGGTTTTAGTGTAAACAGATTCTACCACTTCATTAGTTTCTGTATCAGTATAAGTCAGAGATTGTTCAATGGTATTACTTTCTAACTGGGCTAAGAGTCTTTCATAAGGGAAATCGTCATTAATAGGTACTGGTTCAGGTTGGATGTTTTCCATTCTCGAAAGGTGGTCAGCTACTACATTTTCAGTGCCTTTCTTGTCTTTGATTTCCAAGTCGAATTCTTGTAGGAGTAGAATCCACCTCAGAAGCCTTGGTTGGGCGTCCTTTTTACTTAATAGGTACCTGATTGCGGCGTGATTGATATAGATAATTATTTTTGCTCCTACTAGGTAGGAACGAAATTTATCCAAAGCGAACACGACGGCCAAGAGTTCCTTTTCTGTGGTAGTGTAGTTCATTTGTGCATGATCCAAGGTTCTACTGGCGTAGTAGATTGCATGAAGTTTTTTATCCTTTCTTTGTCCTAGGACTACACGTACAGCGTAATCACTCGCGTCGTACATGATTTCGAATGGTTCATTCCAATCTAGGGGTTGCATAATGGGTGCTGATATTAACGCTTGCTTGAGTGTTCTAAATGCGTCCAAGCATTTGTGATCTAAGACGAATTCAGCGTCTTTCATTAATAGCTCAGTCAGGGGTTTAGTTATCTTAGAGAAATCTTTAATGAAACGTCGATAAAAACCGGCGTGTCCTAGAAAACTTCTTATCTCTCTAACGGTTTTCGGCGGCTGGAGATTTTCTATAACTTTGATTTTTGCCTTGTCGACTTCGATTCCTGTGTTGGATACTATATGTCCTAGTACAATTCCTTGTCGGACCATGAAATGGCATTTTTCCCAATTGAGCACTAAGTTGACACTTACACATCGTTCAAGTACCATTTCGAGGTTTGATAGACATCCTTCAAAACTTTCCCCACAGGCCGAGAAATCGTCCATAAAGACTTCCATTATACCGTCTAAGAAGTCCGAAAAGATGGACATCATGCATCTCTGGAATGTTGCAGGTGCGTTACATAATCCGAAAGGCATTCGCCGGTAGGCAAAGGTACCATAGGGACACGTGAAAGTAGTATTTTCTTGGTCGTCAGGATGGATAGGAATTTGGAAAAATCCTGAATATCCATCTAAATAGCAAAAATGGGAGTGTTTAGCCATACGTTCAAGCATTTGATCTATGAAAGGTAAAGGGAAATGATCTTTACGAGTGGCTTTGTTTAGTTTCCTATAGTCAATGCACATTCTCCATCCGATTTGAGTACGTTGTGCTACATATTCGCCTTTTTCATTATTGATGACTGTAACACCTCCTTTCTTGGGTACCACGTGAACTGGGCTAACCAATTCACTATCGGATACTGGGTATATGATTCCTGCTTCTAACATCTTTTGCACTTCTGTCTTAACGACATCACTCAGAATGGGATTGATTCTCCTTTGATGTTCTCTAGAGGTTTTACAGGCTTCCTCAAGCATGATGCGATGCATGCAGATAGAGGGACTTATTCCTTTCAAATATGAGATGTTATAGCCTAAGGCAGTTGGGTACTTTCTCAGGACATGTAATAATTTCTCGGTTTCTATTTGTCCTAAGTCTGGGTTAACTATAACTGGTCATTCGAGTTCTGTATCTAGGAATTCATACCTTAGATCTTTGGGCAGTGTCTTTAATTCTACAGCTGGTTTCTTTGGACAGGGCATAGGGTCAGGAGTGAGTGCGAGACATTCACTTAGATTATTATCTTGGTATTCACCACGCCAATTATCATCTTCAAAAATTGGTGGCATCGGAATTCTCATGACTTCAGAATACGAATTTTGGTGTTTTTCCATTTCTTTAACGCATTCATCAATCACATCTAGGAAACAGCACGAATCTTCTATAGCAGGTGATTTGAAGAATTATGAGAGGATAAACTATACTTTTTCTTCTCCAACCTCGAAAGTCAGTTTTCCTTTTTTCACATCTATGATGGCTCCGGCGGTGGCTAGGAATGGTCTTACTAAAATGATAGGGATGTTTGAGTCTTCCTTAATGTCCATGATTATGAAATCTGTAGGAATATAGAATTGTCCTATGCGTACTGGAACGTTTTCTAGCATTCCTAGAGGAAATTTCACTGATCGATCAGCTAGTTGTACATACATTCTTGTTGGGCTCAGTTCTCCCATGTTGAGCCTTTTACAAATAGATAAGGGCATTAAGCTAATGCTGGCTCCTAAATCGCACAGGGCTTTGTCTATGACAAACTTTCCAATCACACATGGTATAGAAAAACTACCAGGGTCTTTTAGCTTAGGAGGAATGTTGTTTTGGATTATAGCGCTACACTCTGCAGTAAGCATAACGGTTTCAGTATCCTCGAGCTTTTTCTTATTAGTTAATATCTCTTTTAAGAACTTAGCATAGGAGGGCATTTATGTGATTGCTTCTGTAAAAGGTATTGTGACATTCAATTGTTTCAGAAGTTCAACGAATTTCTTAAATTGCCCTATGTTTTTAGATTTAGCGAATCTTTGGGGATATGGGATAGGTGGTTTATAAGGTGGCGGAGGCACATATGGTTCTTCTTTCTCTTCGGCCTCTTTACCATCATCTTCCTTTTCGTTTTCCTTTGGTTCGCCTTCCTTTTCAGACTCCTTACTAGGCTTTTGGTACATGGCTGGATTTTCGATCCTTGGGTCAGTGGGTCCTTCTATTTCCGTTCTGCTCCGAAGTGTTATAGCATTTGCATGTCCCTTCGGATTAAGTTGAGTTTGTCCTGGAAGATTACCAGCTGGGGCAGCGGTAACCGCTTGTTGTTAAGCCACTTGTGAGATTTGTGTTTCTAACATTTTGTTGTGAGTGGCTAGAGCGTCAACCTTGTTGGCTAATTGTTTGATTTGCTCATTAGTGTGGACATTCTGGATAAGGAACTCCTTGTTTTGTTGAGCTTGTGCAGCAATGAAGTTCTCCATCATCGTTTCAAGGTTGGACTTTCTAGGAACGTTAGCAACGGGTTTTTGATATCCCGGCGGCACAGCAGGCACTTGGCCAGGTGCATACAGAGCGTTATTATTCTTATACGAAAAGTTTGGATGATTCTTCTAGCCAGGATTGTAGGTATTTGCATAAGGGTTTCCTTGAGCATAATTCACTTGATCAGCGGAGACTCCTGTCAAAATTTGACATTCGGGGGCAGCATGTCCAGGTACTCCGCATAGTTCGCAGTTTGGAGCTACAGCAGCCACGGTGGTTGCGGGTGTTATGGTCAAGTTGTCTATCTTTTGAGAAATGGAATCTACCTTAGCATGGACATGATAAAGGCTACTAACTTTGTACATCCCACCTTTCGTTTGGGCTTTTTCCACTGGCGTTCTTTCACCTCCCCATTGGTAATGGTTTTGAGCCATACTTTCGATGAGTTGATAAGCTACGGCATAAGGTTTGTCCATAAGTGTACCACCAGCGGCGGCATCTATTGTGATTCTTATATTGTACAAGAGACCATTGTAAAACGTATGGATGACTAACCAATCTTCAAGACCGTGATGCGGACACATCCTCATCATATCTTTGTATCTTTCCCATACATCGTAAAGAGACTCAATATCTTTTTGCCGAAATCCATTAATTTGGGCTGTCAGCATAGCTGTTTTGCTTGGTGGGAAATATCGTGCTAAGAATACCTTTTTCAACTCATCCCATGTAGTAACGGAGTTTGATGGCAAGGATTGCAACCAAGCCCAAGCTCTGTCTCTTAATGAGAAAGGAAAAAGACGTAGTCTTATCGCGTCTGGGGTCACACCATTTGCCTTCATTGTGTCTGCGTACTGCACAACCTTGGTCAAATGTTCATTAGGATCATCAGTAGGATTTCCAGAAAATTGATGTTGTTGTACGGCTGACAACAATGAGGGTTTCAGCTCGAAATCGTTTCGGTTGATAGCAGGGGAAACAATGTTGTTATGTGGTTCTTGCTGAGAAGAAGTAGCATAATACTTAAGAGGACGGTTCTGTGGTCCATCAGCCATGTCTTCTTCTGATTCTGACTCAGAGTCAAGTTCTGTTTCAGATTCGGATTCGGATTAAGATTCAGGTTCTGATAAAGGAAAAGGTATATCGTGGTTTAAGCAGTATTCTTGGATTCATCTTTTTACGCTAAGAAGACGTTCGGGTTCGTCCGTCGGTCGTGTCAGGTCTTCGCCTTTTGAGCGAGTACTTGGCATACAACCGACAAATATGGGAATTTGTTGCCTTAGTCTATACGACGCAACAAATGAATTGCACTATTGACTAAATCAGTCCCCAGTAACGACGCCAAAAACTTGATCGCAACTTTATGAGTCAATCGGGATTACTAACTGCAAGCGCACAGTCTATCGCGTAGTTTTAAAAGATATCGAACCCACAGGGACCGATAATCAAACTAGTGCTATCGGGTTGTTACTATGTTTAGCTAAGGCGGATGATTTTTAGATTAAGGTGCAACGAAGACTATAATTAAACTAGAATTTAGATTTGATTTGAAATATAACAGAATATCGGTACGTAATTTATCAATCATCGGGAATCCAATAGATCGTCGGCTTATTAGTCAAAATAGTTTTCAGTAGTGAAATATCAATTTAAAAGTCTTTACCTCACACTCTCGTGTTATTGACTCTGACTATACTCCTAAATCAGAATGTTTGCTCTCGCTAGCCCATTTGAGTTTACAAATACTTTTTGAAAATTAATAAGTCCTAATTGGTTTTAAAGCGCTCTCGCTGTATTTAAAACCAATGTCCAGTTTCAGCTATCCGGTTAAAATCTCAAACTCCCGTTTTATTGATCGTAACCTTAGTACTTTCTTACTCTCGTAACAAAAGTTAATTAAAATAAGAAAACGGAACCAAAAAATTAAAGTGTCAAAGTTTACCTACGATCGATCGGACTCCTTTCCGATCGACTTAATTACATACCGATTTAATTAATTTAGCCAGACATTTCAACAGACATACACAAACTTAAACAATAAAACATTAATGCAGACATAATAATTAAACATAAATGGCAACTATATTGATTGAATAAAAACCTGGAAACAATGAATCTTAAGTACGCGATCCTCCACAAGCCGGCAGGACTCGCTTTGCTCGAACAAATAAAAACTTAACGTGAAACTACTACTAAGCTAACTAATTAATTCAAGTGCAATAGTTCCCCGGTGTAGGAAACTATTGCTTTGGAAGGTAAGAAAAAATGGGAAAAGTAATGCAAGGAATGAAAAGCTCTGAGCTCAGGAAAAATCTCGTAAAAACTGGAAACGGTGGAGAAAGAGGAGAGAGCCCGTCTTGTGAAGTAACTTCTTTATTTATAGCCTTTGAGAGTTGACGTGAAACAAGGAGAGAAAGTCTCAGGCAGGTGCACAATTTCGAAAATCTTTGAGTGACTGGTTGATCGTGGATTGTGTTAATTTATAACTGTTTGAGAAGCCACGTCGTTTAAAATTAAATTCTGAGAAATTGGCTTGTGCCGGTCGTCATGTCCATGTGCCAGTCGTCATAGCTTAATGCTCGTGACGGTCGTCATGCCTTGTGTTACGGTCGTGACACTTCCTAAATGCAGAATCTTATTTCTGCTGTCAAAACACCTTCTTTTCTTCTACTTTCTTCTGTTTTCCTCTTATTTCTTCTTGCTGGTTGACTTAAAGAGAATACCTGAAAATGTGCTTAATACTCGCAAATAAAATGTTAACAAATGAAAATAACGCAATAAATCAATGCAATTCAGAGCAAAATATACTATGTAATATCGCATTATCAAACTCCCCTATACTTGAATCTTTGCTTGTCCTCAAGCAAATAATCACTTCAAAAGCATTGATCCAGTGCACATACCTGACACTCCTCCGAATCGTACATAGTTGTGTGGCCTTTTGTTTGAAACGATAGATACTCAAACAAACACCGAAGATACTTTAATGACACAAAACACAGAGCATGGTCATAAACCTCCCTTTTACATACCGGTCCAAATCATTCTATTATAACTTCACCTAATGCTTCTATTTCGCCCGTCTTCATTCTGACGCAATCACATTAAGCCCTTTGCCTTTGCACGCACATAGTAGAGTAGCCTGTTAGCGATTTTGATCCTTTAAACGAGGGGTCTGGTACACAAGTGCGGTACCCCTTTTTGTACATATTCTGCTTGCAAGTTGTGGGTGATCGAACCGTAGTCTGCCCTACCGAGTTCAGTACCAGATACCTCTGAACCAACTAACAACAGATTTCTATTGCCTTTTTGCATCACTTGCATTCTTTAGCTTTGGTGCATCTCTAATTCCACAATCAAAGGCGTAAAATTTTTAAATTTTTAGCAACTTGAGGTATCAATCATTTATCTTCGTCGGCTCTCCACATAGCTTATGCTTAGGCAGTGCTGACTGCTAATATAAACTACTGGGGCTAATTAGAATTTTCAGCTTAAGGTAACGGTATAATAGGTACTCAAACTGATGACGTAAATACGAGAGGTCTAGGGTGTCAAGACGATATCAATTTTGTTCATACTTTCTCAAGTCTCCAACATAGCCTACACGTAAGACAACCTATATACTCTAAAGGCGTGTCGAGTTATGCATCAAATCAATGAAAAATTTTATGTTAAGGCAAAATAAAGTGGGGAAATTGAATAGTACGAAAAACATATTCATATACTAGCCCTGAAGTACATTAAAGTTAACAAAAAGGAAATAACAACATAAACTAGCAAATAAACTAAAACAAATGTTTCCTCTCCCATACTGAGTCTAACATTATCCTCAATGTTTCGAAATAGTGTAAAAAGAAAGGAACATCAAGACAGAAAAAGAAAAGAAAAACTACAGAGGTCCTCATGATCTGCCACGAGCTCGTCCCTGTCCACCCTGTGCATGGGGATGAGGCATACCCACATGATAGACGTAGCCGTACAAGCTGTCCACCCTCATAGTCAAAGCGCCCATCTCATCGATGACGCTTGATATTCTACGATCCATCCGCTCTCCATGCTCGCGTTGGTCTTGTTGAATTTGCCGCATGAGAACCATCATTTCAGCGTGCTGAGTCTGGTGTCTCTGGTCTTGCTGGGCATCTAACTCATTTCTCTACATGATGGCCGCGAGGATGTCATCAGTAGTGGCAGGGGCGCGGTCGCTTCGTTGACGGCGTCGGGAGGTTGAGCTAGATGGTTGCGTTTCAGGTGGCTAGGGGTCATTTTCATGGAGGCCATGCTCCATCTCATCATAATCATCTCTGGCCTGACCTTCTGGTGCAGCCGTATCAGGCTCTGGTGCATCCAAATCAAATAGCCAGTTCAACGTGTTTTTTGGATCTATTCGAACAGCACAGGGCAAGACAATACTCTTCACTACCCTGTTTTGTACCACATGGTTGTATTTGTTGTCTTCTCTAAGTTTGATCAAGAGTGAGCTGCGACAATGTTCCAAAACCAGATACACCGCCGGTACAGAAGGTAAGTTAGTGAGCTTGTTCCCCAAATTCAAAGCCAGCGCGATAGAGGTAACTATTCCTCCAAAACAGAAAGGAGTGGTACCTCTCACACAATCGGAGCTAATGTGTGATAGCAGGAATGAAATGGCGTTGACCAGTACGGGTGTAAATACACAATGCATAAAGAAGAGCTCCTTTGAATTTACCTTATGATTATTGATTCTTCCAAAGATGGTGTGCCCCAAAACGCGCTGATAATACCGTATAGCTGGGTTATGGATATATGTAGCATTAAGTCCCTCCCAGCTATCAATTCTTTCGCCTGTTAAAGTTCTCCAAATTTCAAATGCCATGTTTGGCCAGTTTGGGTCGCGTGGCACACGGTACTGCACATTGTCACCTTGTGGAAATTTTAGCATGGTGGCCAGCTCGTCTTGAGAAAGCGAGTACTCGGTGTTGAACATCCTAAAAGAGGCGGATCCTGTGAGAAACTGTGCGTCGTCTGAAGGGGTGTTGTATGAGAAGGAACTGAGGAATTCCAATGTCAGAGCTTCGTATGACGGAAGGTTTTGTGTGCAAATGTGAGTTAGTCCCGAATTATGAAGCATCCAACGAACTCCTTCCAATAAGCCAAGCTCTTCTAGACAGGGAATGTCAAGATAGCGTGTGGGTTGGATAGATCGTTTGTGGAACTTGAGATACTGCTCCCTTTGATGATCACCTGCTTAGCCATCGCGAAAAATGATCTGTGAAAGGTCAGGTTGTTGAGCCATTGTGCATGCAAGAATTTTTTTGGGTTTGGAATGTGGGTTGGTTTCGGAACAGCGGTGGGATGGTGAATTTGGAGTGAATTGAGTGAGTTTTAATAGAGAAAAAAAATGTGGTGAGTGGGTGAATTAATGGTGAATAAATGGTGATATTGAACGGTGTGGAGTTATGGTGGCAATGGCAATCAATGGTGAATGGGACGGTGCAGGAAAAATGGAAGGAAGAAGGATACGAGGGGTATGTTACGAATATAACAGGGTTTTAGCCTGTGACGATTGTCATAGATGTTATTATGATCGTTATTCATGTGAGGCCTGTGGCGGATGTCACAGAGCTGTCACGGTCGTAATGCCTCAATTTCAATAAACTTTATAAAATTCAACTAAACTTCCAGTATTGCATATATTTGGAAACGACACACAACATTCCACACAGTAAAATATAATTGAACTACACATATCATTCACACAATAATAATATATTTGAACCACAGTAGTATGAAAATAATTTCAATAGACAAAGTATAAAATTAAATACCAAAGAAATGAAATTGCATTAATTGAAGCAAAATTGTTCAGTATCCAAAAGTAACAGTAACAGATGCAAATGCATCAGCGAGTTTAATTTTAAATCTAATAGTGAAAAACAAATAATGCGAGGGAAAATGAAAATGCAGTGAATAAGTCAAAAATAGTAAAAATCAGTTGTGTCCGCGTCTCAATGATTCCACCACTTGGTTCCAGTTGCTCAACGGTGGTATCCATTAGACCGATAACGTCAAGATAGATAAGTTGAAGTTGGTCTCTCATGGCATGAAGTTTAGTGCGGAAAGCTTCAAGTGTAGCATGGATGTTAGCAGGATGGACAGTATTAGTATCATTCACGGGATGCTCAGGGAAATCATGATAGTGAGGAGGAGTTTCAGGGTCAATCTCAATATCAGACACATGACTATTAAGTTCGTTTTCAGGTTGTGGCTCATCTAAATCATATAGCCAGTTGTGGCGGTTATGCACACTAGTTCGCTCGTGATCAGGCAGTGTAACATGTGAAACAACTTCATTATTGATCTATAGTTGAAACGGGGGTGGTCCAAGATTTCTAATAAGTCCTCGGTTAAAACAGAAAGTGATATTCATTGGCCTATATCCGCCTAGAGGGTTCACTCGGGAAAGACATGTTCTAAATCCCATGGCTTTAGTAATTTTTGTTACAAGGCCACCGATCAAAATGGGACCATGATCAGCTTGAGCAATCCTGCGGAGATTATCAAGCATAAAAGTAGCCTCGTTAACGGGTCGGGACTGAAACACACAAAACATAATAAATAGCTCATCTCTAGAGACTAGGGTGTCATTCTCAGCTTTTCCAAAAAGGGTGTAGGCTAAAATCATATGAAAGTATCTTATGGTCGGGTTTTGAATTTCAGTGGACACCATAGGGTGCGGGTCATGATACAGTCGTCCTGAAATACTACTCCAGAAAAAAGTTCAGTTCATCTTCCATTAATAAATCCTCTCGTGCCATGGAAAAAACGTCGGGTCCATTGGGGAAATCCAACAGGTCCGCAATCTCTCTGATGTTGAAACGGAACATGTACCCAATTAGCCTAAAGGTTATCTTACCCCTATTAAATCCCATGCCATGGTTAGGGTCGTAGGACAGTGAGCTTAGAAATTCTAGGGTCAGTCTGTGGTAAGTCGGGTGCTTTTTCCTAGCAAAACCTTCCCAGCCTATCTGGTTAAACATAAAGTTTATGCTATCTCCTATGCCTAAGGCAGTCATGGTAGGTCCATGGGGGAATTTCGTTAGGGCCATGGGTCTAAGAGAGAAAGCTTCATAGCGGTGCCATTGGACAGCGTCCCTGAATAGCACAACCATTGTGTCTTTGTTATCCATCTTAACAGTTAGTCGGAAAAGCAAAGCAAATGGAGAAGGAAGAAGGTAGAAAAAGATGAGAATCTTGGAGGCATAAGTTGAGATAATCAGTACTGATTTTTAAAATAATTGAAAAATACCGCATCGGTAAGTAAAGTAAATTTTGAAAAAAATAATAAGACAAAATAATAAGAAAAATAACGAAGTTAAAACAAAATAAAAGATAAAGATAAAGTTAAAATAAACAAAGTAATAAATAAAAACAAATTTAGTGGGTTGCCTCCCACTCAGCGCTTCATTTAACGTCGGGAGCTCGACAGTTTATATGAATCATTAGTTTACGGGGAATGTAGGCATTTCTGCCAGTTTAAGAGCGGTTGAATAATCCCTATTGTCTATGCAGTGATAATGTTTTAAACGTTGTCCGTTTACGATGAACGGTTCACTAGATCTACCTTTTATTTCAATTGCGCCACTTAACAAGACTTTGGTAACCTCAAAGGGACCAGACCACCTAGAACGAAGCTTACCTGGGAAGAATTTGAGTCTAGAGTTAAATAAAAGCACAATATCTCCTATTTCAAATCCTTTCCTTGCTATGCGTCTGTCATGCCATTTTTTTGTTCTTTCTTTGTATATCCTAACATTCTCATAGGCATCTAATCTAAGTTCGTCTAGTTCATGTAAGTCCAAAATTCTCTTTTCCCCCGCAGCGGTATAGTTTAGATTAAAGTTTTGATAGCCCAATAGGCTTTATGTTCTATTTCTACCGGCAGGTGACAAGATTTGCCATAGACTAGTTTAAATGGAGTGGTTCCTATGGGGGTTTTGTAAGCGGTCATATAGGCCCATAAAGCTTCGTGCAGTTTAGAAGACCAATCTTTCATAGAGGTGGCAATGATCTTTTCTAGAATTTGTTTAATTTTTCGGTTTGATACCTCTACTTGCCCACTCGTTTGGGGGTGGTAAGGTGTTGCTACACGGTGTTTGACTCCATATTTTGATAGAAGTTTCTCAAAGATTTTCGAAATAAAGTGGGAACCTCCATCATTGATTACTAGTCTCGGAACACCGAACCTAGGAAAAATTACGTTCTTAAAGAGCTTATTCACTACTCGTGCATCGTTGGTAGGAGCTGCTATAGCTTCGATCCATTTTGAGACGTAATCGATAGCGACGAGTATGTACTTGTTACCAAAAGAGGACAGAAATGGTCCCATGAAATCTATTCCCCACACGTCAAAGACTTCTACTTCTAGAATGCCCTTTTGAGGCATTTCATCGCGTCTAGAGACATTGCCAGTGCGTTGACACCGGTCACAATTTATAACCGCGATATGGACGTCCTTCCATAGAGTAGGCCAAAAGAGGTCAGCTTACAAGATCTTAGCACGAGTCTTTGAAGTGCTCGCATGCCCACCTTAGGGGGCGGAATGACAATGAGAAATTATATCTTCTACCTCATCTTCGGGTACACAATGACAGAAAATACCATCGGCGCCCCTCTTGAAGAGAAGTGGTTCGTCCCAATAATAGTGTTTAAGGTCGTGGAAGAATTTCTTCTTTTGTTGATAGGTTAGATCAGGTGGCAGTACTCCAGCTGCTAGATAGTTGACAATATCAGCATACCATGGCAGCATGGTTTAGTGTAAAGAGATTCTACCACTTCATTAGTTTCTGTATCAGTATAAGTAAGAGATTGTTCAATGGTATTACTTTCTAACTGGGCTAAGAGTCTTTCATAAGGGAAATCGTCATTAATAGGTACTGGTTCAGGTTGGATGTTTTCCATTCTCGAAAAGTGGTCAGCTACTACATTTTCAGTGCCTTTCTTGTCTTTGATTTCCAATTCGAATTCTTGTAGGAGTAGAATCCACCTCAGAAGCCTTGGTTTGGCGTCCTTTTTACTTAATAGGTACCTGATTGCGGCGTGATCGGTATAGATAATTATTTTTGCTCCTACTAGGTAGGAACGAAATTTATCTAAAGCGAACACGACGGCCAAGAGTTCCTTTTCTGTGGTAGCGTAGTTCATTTGTGCATGGTCCAAGGTTCTACTGGCATAGTAGATTGCATTAAGCTTTTTATCCTTTCTTTGTCCTAGGACTGCACCTACAACGTAATCACTCGCGTCGCACATGATTTCGAATGGTTCATTCCAATCTGGGGGTTACATAATGGGTGCTGATATTAACGCTTGCTTGAGTGTTCGAAATGCGTCCAAGCATTTGTCATCAAAGACGAATTCAGCTTCTTTCATTAATAGCTCAGTCAGGGGTTTAGTTATCTTAGAGAAATCTTTAATTAAACGTCGATAAAAACCGGCGTGTCCTAGAAAACTTCTTATCTCTCTAATGATTTTCGGCGGCTGGAGATTTTCTATAACTTCGATTTTTACCTTGTCGACTTCGATTCCTCTGTCGGATACTATATGTCCTAGTACAATTCCTTTTCGGACCATGAAATGGCATTTTTCCCAATTGAGCACTAGGTTGACACTCACCTAGTTTGTTTGATTTCTTGCTTGCTTGGGTGTTTATCTTTTGCGATTCATTTGCTTTATCTTTACGCTTTACTTGCTTTATATTTATTTACTGCATTTCTTTACTCCTTTAAGTATTCATATGTTGTACATTCTGGATATATGCTATTTTCTGCTGTTGTTGGGATAGGTAGATATTATTGGAGAGATAAGTCCTAACACCGGGCTTGAGCATGTACATAGGCTAGAACATGGATAGTCATGAGGCCTGCGTTTTGCGCATTGGGTTATCACGAGAGCCACATCCCAAATCGTGATTCGCTTGAGAATACTTCCGTCCTGCGAGAATTTGCTACGGCGGGGGGTTTTCATTCTGAGTCCTATGGTTTAGGCGACCTTTCTAGGGACCACCTTGTTGTGTCTAGATCACACCTGTGAGTGGGATATGGATTTTTACAGGAAAAAAAGCTACTTCATACCTTTGTTCTCTCACACACATCAGATTATTTTGCACCAACAAAGAATTATATATGCAGATATCCAGATTGTTCAGATTTGATTGTTTAGACATTGCTGGCTTTTTTATTCTTGTGTTGCATATCATTTCATCATGTAAATTAATTTTTGCATGTGCATTTCCAAGATATTCGAAGGCTTATTCTTTGTTGACATTATCATAGAGATGAGTACTGGTTGCCGAGGTATCTTTACCTACAAGTTTGTGGAGCCTAAGCTGAAGACTTTGAGAGGTTTAGCATCCTGTGTGGTTGAAGATAACAAAGGGGTTTTCAAAGATGCTTATGGTAATTTGTTGTCCATCCTCAACACTGAAGTCAACATCACTGCCATTCATACACTTATTCAGTTCTACGACCCACCACTTAGGTGCTTTACATTTCAGGATTATCAGCTAGCACCTACACTTGAGGAGTACTCTCATATCTTGGGGGTTGAGATTAAGAAGCAGGTTCCTTTTGTCTACACCAGTGGTTGTTCGAAGTTTCCCCTTATTGCGGATGCTCTTTGCATTAGTAAGAAGGATGTGGAAACTAATCTCAAGACCAAAGGGAATGGTATTCGAGGGTTTGCTTCGAAGTTTCTGGTTGACAAGGCCACTTCCTTTGCTACAGAAGGAAACTGGAATACTTTCAACGCCATTCTTGCTTTACTGATATATGGGATTGTCTTGTTTCCGAACATGGAGGATTTTGTAGATCAGGCTGCCATCAGTATCTTCTTGTCCAAGAACCCTGTTCTGACACTTCTTGCTGATACCTATCATTCTATTCATTCGAGGAATGAAAAAAAGAAGGGAACCATTGTCTGTTGTGCTTCTTTGTTGTACTGATGGTTCATGTCTCACCTTCCACAGAAGGGTCCCTTTGTTGAGAATAAGGGCAATCTCAAGCGGTCTCAATGAATCATGTCTCTTACTGCTGATGACATTTCTTGGTATTCTCGAGTCTACGACGATACTAAGATCATTCTTCATTGTGGGAAATTCTCCAATGTGCCTCTCTAGGGTACAAAGGATGGAATTAACTACAATCTGAGATTTGCCTTCCGACATTTGGGATATCTTATGGTTGCCAAGCCAGATCTTGAGGTAGTGGAAGAGTTCATCTTCCATGAAGGGATTGATGACATGGGATTACTGAAGAGGTTTAGTGCCGCTTGGACTCAGATTCACCTTGAAGGAAGGGCCAATTTGGGTAAGAATAATTGCATAGTTAAGGAAGCTTACAAACTTTGGGTCAAAGAGCGAGTTAAAGAGATCTTGTTGCCATTTTCTTCCGAGCCTTCCATGAATGTCAAGCTTCCTGAACTTGTCATTGTTACTCCATCTGAAGTCAACCAACTCAAGCAGACTATTGAGATGTTGAAGAAGGAGAACTCTGATCTTCATGTCAACCTTGATAGAGTCACATCCGAGAAGGAAATCCTACAGACTGAGCTCCATCAGAAGCGAGAGCGCATGTTCAAAGAGGTGGAATCTGAATAGAAAGTGAAGGAAAATGGGTGATGCTTTGAAGAATACCTATGAGGGACTTACTTCCACGAAGAGATAACTCACCGACACTCAGTATCAAGCCTATAAGGATTAGTTGAGCTACAAGAAATAGCTTGAAGAACTTTGAGGGAAGTTATCAGAGTACAAGACAAAGCTGCAAAGTGAGCAAGACCGTGCTAACCAGTTGGAAAAGGACTTTTCTCAGTGTCAAGCCAAGCTCGACAAAGCCTTCGATGAGATCTAGAAGCTGCAAGATCAAGCACATTAGAGCCAAGAGCAGATCAGTCAACTCAACTCAGAGAGTACTCGTTGGGAGCGCCAGAGCTGTCATTTGTAAGTCCTCTTGGATCAGAAAGAGGCCTTTCTTCAAGATATGCTTCAGGGACCTAACCATTCTTTGTTGTGCAACCTTATGAAGGATGCGAAGTATTGGAGTGAGAGACATGGTCGTCTAGCCATATTCGCCGAGCACGCACTCGAATACTTGCCTGGGTTGTTGAGGGATGCATATGCTGATGTGTTGCTGCACAAGACTCTTTGGGCTGTTTTTCATTTCTTATCTGTTTGTAGGGTGGTTTTTTATAGGATCCAGTCCGATCTTGTTGTAGACCAGAAGGCAGATATTTGATTTGTACTTGAATTGTATTTCTTTCCCTTCGTTGAATGAATGAAGTTTCTTGCCAACTTTATCTTTGCACCTTTACTTTCATGCTTTATGATTATTGTTGACAAAGATAAGTTTACGAATTCCTGGATTTTAAAAATTTATTTTTGCATGCATTGCATACATTCATGCACACATATGCACGTCCCTTCGTCCGAAAAACCATTGCTTACCTTGTTCATCTCCGCCTTGTAGCAAGACGACGACTCGACATCGGTATTTCACTCGCTCGAGCAAATCCAAGATCATGGCTAACTTCAAAGCTGAGAATGCTGCCTATAAGGAAACTCTGGCTCAATTTCAAGGTCGGATGGATCAGTTTCAAACCAACATGGATGTTATTATGGAATTCCTTCATGCTCAGAAGGACGTCGCTGCTGTTGCCACTGTCGTTGCAACTGCCACTAATGCAACCATTGTTACCTTTGTTGTGACTGTTCCTCCTGTTGTTACGGTTGTTCCTGTTGTTGTTTCTTCTCGTGCTATAGTTGAAGTGTCGGTTAAGCTTGTGATTCAGACTGTTGTTCATCCGTCAAACTCTCAATCTGGTTTGAACAAGATGCCTGCTGCTTTTCCTTGGGGCATGCCTCCGAATTTCATTCCTCAGATCGCAAATGGTAGTGCCTTCATACCATATCAGCCTTTGGTTGTGCTCATGCCTAATGGAAATACTGCTGCATATCCATGGGGTATGCCTACTTCAGTTCCACCTCTGGTGGTGAGTGATGATCATGAGAGTCTTCAGGTTCAGACTCGTCACACTCCTGTGTTGGCTGACATTGAAACTCCTGATGACGATGAGCAGGTGTATATGGGTCCTCCTATTCATGTTCTGGTTTCATCCCAAGCTACTCAAACTGTTGTTCAGAATGTTCATTCTGGAATGCTCTACCCTGGGGCATCTTCAACTGCTGTGGTACCTCCTTCGAATTATCCGTTTGGTGTTCAAATGAGTCAGAATGCTGGTCAGATGGTTAATCAGGGATTGGTATACCCTTCTCAGTTTACTACTCCGCAAGTGCATGCCCCCGCCGTATCTCAGCAGCCAAATCCTCAGATCCTTGTCAGGAATGCTGATCAAGATAAACATGTTGATTATAAGTTATTGAAAGACCGTATCAGAGCTATTGAAGGGTTTTCTGCTTTTGGCATGGAGGCCAAGGACTTATGTTTGGTTCCAAATGTTGTATTTTCGCAGTAATTCAAGATACCTGAGCTTCCAAAGTATAAAAGTTTGAGTTGCCCACGTAGTCACATCACTATGTACTGCAGGAAGATGGCATCTTATATTGATAACGATGAATTGCTAGTCCATTGTTTTCAGGATAGTTTGTCTGGTGCTTCATTAGATTGGTACATGGGCTTAGAACGCAGCAAAATCCGTACTTGGAGGGATTTGTCTGAAGCATTCTTGAAACAATACAAATATAATCTTGACTTGGCGCCTACCAAATTGCAGTTGCAAAACCAGTCTCAGCACTCAACTGAAACATTTAAAGAGTATGCACACAGATGGCGTGAAATGGCATCTCGTGTGGGACCTGCTCTCTCTGACAATGAGTTGGTTGACATCTTTATGGGTACATTGCCAGGGTCTTACTATGAGAAAATGGTGGATAGTTCGTCATAAAACTTTGCTGACATTGTAACACTTCGTGAAAGGATTGAGAATGGGATGAAGATTGAGAAAATTTTTGGAGCTGCTTCCCAGCAGCCGGCTAACAGAAAGTCTCAGAATAGTCATTCAAAGAAAAAGGAAGGTGAAGCCAACGTTGTGACAGCTAAAGTCTCTCCTCAGTATCAAGAACCAATGGCTCCCATGCCTTACTATCCATATCTGTACATTGCTGCTACACAATATCAACAACCGCCATACCAATATCACCCGCAACAACAGGTTCAGAATGCTCAGAATCAGCAACAACCGCAACGTCAACAACAGACTCAGCAGAATAATAAAAATCAACAGAATTAAAACCGGCAAAACAAGAACCATCAAGGAAATCGTAAGAGTCTAAATTTCGACAGAATTCCAGTGCCATATACTGAATTGTTCCCTTACTTGGTTCATCAAGGGGCAATTGTTCCCAACGAGATTGCACCCGCAATTCCTCCATTCAACCCAAAGCATAATCCAAATGCATCTTGTGCTTATCACTTTGGATACATAGAACATGCGTCAGAGGACTGTATTATTTTCAAAACCAAGGTTCAGGAGCTCATTGATCGAAAGATTTTGACTTTTGCTGAGGAAGGTCCTAACATTCAGCGTAATCCATTGCCTAATCACGGTGGAACTGCGGTTAACATGATTGAGGATAATTCAAAGGCTGAATTGATCATGGATGTTGATGAGGTAAAGACCCCAATGAGTGTGGTTATCTAGAGATTGAATGAGCATGGGTTATTGAAAGGGCTGCACGGAAAGTGTCAGATTTGTGATGATAATCCCAACCAGTGTCGAAGGCTAAAGGGTTGTGTCCAAATTCTGATGAATCGAGGTGAAGTTCAATTTGCCAGATCTAAGCCTGTTGAAGAAGTTGCTGCTATAGAGCCATTCACCATCATTTATAGGAAGGTTCCTGTTGAATCTCCCAAAAAGAAAATACAACATATCGTTGTTTTCCCACCAAAGCCATTTTCGTATCAGAATTCTAAGGAGGTACCTTGGAGGTATGGGTCTACTGTGTTTTCTGGAGGTCAAGAGATAAGGTTTGCTGACTCTGAGATTGTGAATGTTACAACCACTGGAGGTATGACTCGTAGTGGACGGGTGTTCGCTCCGAAGGTCACTACAAAGCCTGTTTAAGTCCCAACTGTTGTTCCTCCCAAGGAGAAACCTGCATCTGCAAACCCTGTTGTTCAACAAGGGGCATCTATTACAGTATCAGTGCCATCCATTCCGTCAGAGGATGCCATAAAAAGTAAGGAGATAATTGATGATCAAGAGTTCCTTAAGCTGATCAAGAAAAGTGACTTTAAAATTGTGGATCAGCTGGGGAAAACTCCCTCAAGGATATCAATCTTGTCCTTACTTATGAGCTCGCTTGCGCACAGATCAACTTTGTTGAAGGTTTTGAACACCGCCCAAATAATTCATGATATATTCGTTGTCGAGTCCGATGATATAGTGGCTAACATAACTGCAAGCGGATACTTGGGCTTTAATGAATCAGAATTACCTCCTGAAGGAGCTGCCCACAATTAAGCCTTGCACATATCTGTAACCTGCATGGACACCTTATTATATCGTGTTCTTGTAGACACTGGTTCTTTCCTCAATGTGATGCCTAAGGGCACATCGAGTCAACTACTGGTGGAAGGGAACGAGATGAGACCGAGCGCCATAATCGTCAGAGCCTTTGACGGTTCTCGAAGGCAGGTCATTGGAGAAGTGCATCTACCCATTAAGGTTGGACCGTATTTGTTCACCATTACTTTTCAAGTGATGGATATCAATCCTGCATACAGTTGCCTATTGGGTCGCCCGTGGATTCATGCTGCAAGGGCAGTTACTTCCACTTTACATCAAAAATTAAAATTCATGTTTGACGATCCGTTGGTCATCGTCTGTGGTGAAGAGGATCTGATTGCAAGCGAATTGTCGTCTTTCCGGTACGTCGAGACCGATGAAGGCATAGCTGAAGTGTCATTGCAGTGTCTTGAGTTCGAAGATGTCAGCTCCGCTTCAACTAGTCAAAGTAGATCACCAAAAATAACTTTGTCATCCGCCAAGAGTGCTAAAGAGACCATCGAGAAAGGTGCCTTGCCTGGCTGGGGGCATATGATTGATGTGGTTGAAAAGCATGATCGCTTTGGATTAGGTTATCGTCTTGGTCGACAGTCCAGTTCACAAGGTCAGAAGCAGTGCAATTTGATCAAGTTCAGTAGCGCAGGTTTTCAAAAGGGTGACATCGTGGCATCCATTGATGATGCTGGTCCTAATAACCAGATTTCAAGCTTCGTGCGCAAGTGCCCACCGGGTTTAAAGCTCATCAACTGGACATCTACTGTGATTCCTGTGGTTTTTCCCATAAACATGTAATGCATTTTGTTTTCTCATTCCCTCGTCCACGCCCGAGACGAGTGAATAGCTTGTAAAGGGCCTCCCGCTTTTGCAATATTATGTGATCAATAAATGAAAGTTTTTTTGCATTCAAAATCATGCTCTATTTTCTTTTTTTATTTTAATTTTTCACAAACAAATTGCAAAAGTTTCTTTTTATTTTCACTTTTCAAACAACTCATTCTAAACATATTCATAAACATGCAGAACAAATAAATGCATTGATAACCACATGGCAAACATCCATTGTAATTCTGGGATTCTAATTAACCAAGCCGAAGAAGGTGGTGAGGAAGATTGTGAATTACCGGCTGAACTACCAAGGCTCTTTTAGCACGAGTAGAAAGAGATTCAGCCGCACAAAGAGCCAAGGGAAGTTGTCAATCTTGGTACTGATGATGTCAGAAGAGAAGTCAAGGTTGGCATATCCCTCGCAAAGCATATACACTCCGAGTTGGTCAAGTTATTGAAAGAGTATGTTGATATCTTTGCATGGTCTTATCAAGATATGCCAAGGTTAGATACCAACATCGTTGAACATCACTTGCCACTCAAACCCGGATGTCCTCCTGTCAAGCAGAAACTCAGAAGGACTAGACCCGACATGGCACTTAAAATCAGAGAAGAGGTAAAGAAGCATCTTGACGCTGGATTCCTGGCCACCTCCGAATATCCTGAATGGATCGCCAACATTGTCCCAGTTCCAAAGAAAGACGGGAAGCTCAGAATGTGTGTGGATTATCGAGATATCAACAAGGCGAGCCCAAAAGATGATTTCCTTTTGCCTCACATTGATGTCTTGGTAGACAACACAGTGTTGTTTTCTGTCTTTTCCTTCATGGACGGTTTCTCAGGATATAATCAGATCAAAATGTCCCCAACTGATATGGAGAAGACCACATTCATCATGCCTTGGGTACATATTGCTATAAAGTCATGCCATTAGGTTTGAAAAATGCAGGGGTGATCGGAAAAATAGCAAGTGTACTATTTTTACCGAAGTAGTAATAGTCCGGGTTATCCCTAGAATCGATCTCTCGAGGACTGCGTGTAATTGTAAGTACAGGTGTTATTTCAATTAAACAAAAATATCCTTTGGGGGTTTTGTTTGGTGGTTTTGAAATAATTCTAATGACAGAGAGAAATAAGCAGAATAATAAAATGACTTTAACAATTATGAGAAAATATGCTAGGAAAGGTGTATGAATTGCTCAGTAAGAATCCTAAATTATTATCAAAGTGACATGCCTCAAAACCTTAATTTTACTGAACCTCAATAATATTTTTCTTAAGTTCCTTAACCAAAAAACCTTTGAAATTCTCCCTTGACCCTAATTCCTCAGCAGTCAAAGAAGAACATCAAGTAATAGTTCTAACAAGGTTTTATCAGTCACTACAGGATATCCCCATTCCTAGGCAATATCTACCGTAATGTTATTACGCAAAAATAATAGATTGGTTTTTCAGGCCGAATCCCTAATCGTAAATCGTTCCCAAATTATACGATCGAAAAAATGTTAAATAATTTGCATAACAAAAGATTAAGGTAAGAAAACATAGTCTCATTGAATAATTCAAAAGATGTTCATTACATAACAATTCAGGGACAACCCCTAGCATTGGGGGGTTTATCCTCTCATAATATTCAAAACAAAAACAAAAACAAGATTAAAAGTAGACATTACAATTTGATCGGAGTAAGAATGATTCTTCAATCGCTTCCGCTCATGAACGATCTTCTTCTCCAAATCTCCTTGATCGCATAAAACTATCATAAATTATTCGAGAAAGTAAAAAAGTCTTTTTTCCTTTTTTTCCCAACCTTGCCTAAGTAATTCCAAAACAATTATAACAATGCGAAATTCCCAAAATACCCCTCAGGGCACTAAA
Source organism: Lathyrus tuberosus (assembly GCA_022829125.1). Lineage (NCBI taxonomy): Eukaryota > Viridiplantae > Streptophyta > Magnoliopsida > Fabales > Fabaceae > Lathyrus > Lathyrus tuberosus. The sequence continues at coordinate 6,788,487 of JALAZF010000007.1, read as the reverse complement.
CTCAACAAATGAGAAAAAATCACAAATTTGGTACTCCCAGGTGTCATACCCCAAATTTTGACCACTTAGATTTCCCACCATTGGGAAAATCATCACCACAATATGGGTAAACCATCATACCTCATCAATCTCCCCAAGGATGGGTGAGCATTCACTAATATAAAAAAATTAGGGTTTCAAGCCCTCTCAGAACCTTAGACAAAGGATCAATCAAGAATTGACATGATCTTCAACTTGTCTAACCTCTCAAACATCCACAATGGATCAAGAGGACTCCCACAGCAAGAATCAAGCACAATGTTGCAGCATTCCATGTGGATTAAGCCTCAAGATCGCTAGTGTCACCAAATTAAGGTTTGGTCGACCAGGGTCTCCAGATGGAAATTTTCCTATGGGTGTAACACCTCAAAATTTGCCTTGTTGTTTTTAGATAACTGGCTTATGTTTCTTTTCATTTCTTGCATTTGCATTGTGCATAGCATTTGGTTCTTAGCATGGGATCGAGGTATTTGGTTCAACTCAAGGGCAAAAGCTTCTTATGAGCCCCATAAGCTTCTCACATCCTTATATGGTGGCCCAAGGGCATTTCAATGAGGGATTCTCCAAGTGGTTATATCAAGGGTTGGTGTCCTTACACTGATGACCAAAACTAGGGTTTTATGGTTAAGGGTCCTAAGCTCAAGGAATTGATTCAAACCTTTCACCAAGGTTCTCCATATGTCAAAACAAGTCTAAGGATGGATTTTGAGCCAAAAATTCACCATGGAAGGCCTCAGATGATTCAGTAGCTTACAGATGAAGTAATCAGTCAAACTGGTCAACTGAAAAGTCAAACTAGGGTTTTGAGAGGTCCTCATCATGGTAATTAAGTCAAGAGACCTTTATTTGGTCTATGGAAGGCTTTCATGATCACAATTTGCAAAAATCAAGCTTTGGTAAAAAGTTGCTAAATTGGGAAAGTGACTTGTAATTTCAAGTTACTATTTTTGGCATATTTTCAACCAAATTTAACCAAACTTTTCATGATAAAAAATGCTTCAAACGAATTTTTGCCCAACATCAAAGTTGTAGATCTCTTTCTCCTCTTTCCAAAGAGTGGTGGACCATGATCATGTCATTTTTAGATCAAGAGTTATGGGCATTTGAAGTTCAAGAGTATTTGGTGTCCCACCATGCATACCATTTTGATACAACTTGCAAGATGCATTCTAACTCACCAATATGGCTTCTAATTGTTCAGTTCACCTCACCACATTCCAATGCACCTCATTTAACATCATTTTGAGCCAAGAATGGAATGAATCCATGGATTACATAGTCATAATTCATCATTATGCAATTTTGCAAGTTCACTTGGAATTCATAATTCAGTTACTCTCCAGCCCCAAGATCAATCCAAAGGTGGTCCTTGCATCAAAAGGAAAACAGTCATGCACTTTTCATCAAGAATGCACGAGTAGAATACCTCATGTGTATACATTTGTGAATTTACAAAACAGCCCAAAACTCATTGCTCTCAAGTCCTTGAAGTTTCAAACCCTAAACAGTAGCATTTGCACACTATATAAGCTAACTCACACGAATTTCTCAACAGCTACTATTCATTTTCATCACTTTTCAATGTTTTTGCTCTCAAGTTTCTCTCCTTCGATTCTCCCAATCCTTCAAGGTTCCTCCATTTTTTTTGGTTGGTTTAGGATCAGTGAAGCACAAGGAAGAGAAATCCACCACTGTTTTGACGTTTAAGCAAGGAATTCATCAAGTTGAGTTCAGAGTTTTAACCTTCGGATTCAAGGATTCAGGCCAGTTTGAAGGTCTAATTGCATTTATTTTGCAATTAGACGGTTGAAGGAGTTGATCTGCAGCTTATCTTGGAGTTTCTTGACGTATTTCCAGTTCTGCAAATCTCAGGTGAGCTCCAAATTCATAGATCTAGAAATGATTTTTGTTGTGTGTTTAATGTTCATATTGATGTGCTGAGCTCATATATGTGTTTGGATTTGATTTTCAACGTGAATCATGGCTGGAATTTAGATCTGAAATTTTCAGATCCAAACTTGTTTTGTTTGATTCTTGAAATATAGGCATGCTAAATGATTTTGAGTGGCATATTTGTGATCTACGTGAGTTGCTGAACATTTTGATGTATGATTTGTTGTTTTTGGTTATTGTTTGAAGTTTGGTGACCGGAGAGTGGCCGGAGAAGATGAACGGCGCTTCTCCGGCCGGTGAGGGTTTAATTAGGGTTTGTGGCTTTCCAGTTTGAATCTCATGCGTTGGATTGTGATTAATTTTCCAGTTTGATTCTCGTGCGTTGGATCTTGATTATGTGGTGTTAATTAAGTTAATTAGGGTTTAGTGGATCTGGTTAAGTCATGACCGTTGGATCTCATTTAATTAGCAAGTTTGAATATGGACCATCAGATCGTTGACTTTGCTTCGTTTGACTTTGAATGGGAGCCTGTGGATCTGGATACTTTCCCTTGTTTGACTCAATCTGAGTCGTTCGCTGATTCTAAATGTTGGAAGGAATTTGGGCCTCTTTTGCTGTTCACACCCCCGTTTCTGAGCCCATGCCCATTTGCACGCGTTTGGATTTCTTTTTGCACCCCTGTCTTCATTTCATTTTCTTTTTATTTTCTATTTTCATACCATTTCATAATCAATTGTTAAAAATACTTGCATGTTCTAAAAAATTCTAAAAAAATTCATCATTCCTCCTCATTATTAAAATTAATTTTTCACATTTTATTTTATTATTTTTGCATTTTAATTGCATTAAATATTAATTTTCCAAAGTATTTTTTCTCACTTGCATTTCATATTGCATACTTCATGTTGCATCTTTTATTTCTCTCATTTGAAAAGTGATTTGATCCTGATTCTTTTTGGGTTGTGTTCTTAACATGTTGAGGTATGTTTGAGATTTTTGGTATGATTTTTAGGTCTTGTTTGGATGACTTTGGATGTGGTGCTTTGAGCATGAATGTATGAAATCCTATTGATGCTTTGACCTAATTGTTGAATGACTTTGGTTTTGATTCATTGATTGTGGCTTTGATATGTCAATTATACATGTTTGAGATGCTTGAATACTGGATGACATAATTTTTGAGGCATGTTTGTTATTTCTTTGAAGCATGAACTTTAACTTGTCCAATTTGTGAATGTATGCTTCATGTTTGGTTTGCTTGATCATGAAGGCACTTGTGCCATAATTTGGGGTCTTGTTTGAGAATTGATAACATGTTAATTGACTTCTGGTTGTGATATTTGGATCTCATCTTTGCATGTTTGATGTTTGCCTTGCACTTTAAGTCACTTGTTTCACAAGAATGAATCATGCTTCACTTCACTTCACTTCTTCTTCTTTGCTTCTTAATTAATTGTGAAAGTGTTTGTATGACTTGAATGATGTTTGAAGATCTTGTTTAGCCACATATTTAGGATTGTGTCACTTCTGGACTTGGTTTACTTTGTGGAATTTTGACTTGGTTGCTTCACATGATCACTTCTTTTCATCTCACTCCTTCTTTAATGACTTGAATGGTACTTGAGTGACTTCTCCCTTTTCTTTTTGACTAATTGTGCATGATTAATATTAGAGGTCAGTAGGACCATTAGGTTCTGAACTTGATGTTTGATTCACCTTAGAACTTGTTTCTTTATTGCCTTATGCTTGTTTGAGTTTCATTTTGTCATATGTGAATACTTCTAACACTTTCAGGGGCAAATGGTAAGTTGTTTGAGTGTGGATATGCTTCCACATTTTACTTTCTTCCTTTATCTTCTAACTTTCATACTTGTGTTTGAAGTGAGCTTAGGCCACTTGTGTTTCACTTCTCTTTCTCCTCCTTCTCTTTCACTCTTTTCATCCCTCGAGTCTCAAGACTTGTTTAAGTCTTGGATTCTCTCCCTTTAGAGCTACCTAGTCCAACTTAATTTTCGATTAAGCTTGGAGTAGGATTAGCATTAGGTTAGGTAGTCGTCTCTCCTAAACCTCACTAACCATAGGACATCCATGCATGATAACATTAGGACTCTTAGTTTCCCTTTAGAGTTTCCTTTTGTGTCGCTTCTCTTCTCATCTCAAACTTCTTGAAAACACTTAATAAAATATAACGTATATTGCGCTCGAGCCTTAAGTGTAGGAAGTGAAGAACGAGGGGTCTCCTCTCTTCTTCTAGGGTGTTTAGCATACGTCTCATTTGGGGGGCGACCATGCGACTCACTCGTTCCCGCATGGTAGACTTTGGTGCAATGTAAGTTACGAACTAACTCAAAACACTTCTGTCTAAAAAACACAAAAAAAATTCAAATCTTTTTTATCCTTCGGGATTGTTGGGTTTCAAACTTCTTTTTTTCAGAAAAGAGCTCGTCGCTCACGTAAAAAACACTTACCCATCCGTGGTCGTACCCACGAACTACGTCAGCTCTGATTCCTCTCTCTCGTCCGATTGAGGATACGTAGGCACAAGACAGCGATTGTCTTGGCGAGCAACCTTCCCCCACAGTTCCCGTCCGAACTACGTTGACTCTGACTTTCCCATTGCACTGAGGGAGTACGTAGGCCTAGGACAACGATACCGTCCTATCGAGTCACTTCTTTTTTTCTTTTCTTCTTCGTTCCTTTCCGTTCCCGTTCCTTCTCCTTTCCAGTAGCAGTGGAGCTCCAGACGACGACACCCTTTGATCGTGACAACAAGCGTGGATCCCATCGAGTACGATGGACGTGTGGGGTGCTAACACCTTCCCTTCGCGTAACCGACTCCCGTACCCATTCTCTTGGTCGTGAGACCATGCTCTTTCCCTTCTTTCAGGTTTACGCAGTGTTCCCTTTCCCTCTCTTGGGATAAATACACTTTACTGACGACTCTGTGTTCTTTTGCGCCACTCTCGCGTTTGTACCGTTGGATGCGAATCTTTCGGGAGCGACAATGGGCATGAGCCAATGCTTCAAAGCATAACATAAGATGCTACAAGGGACATCATAAACCCAATCATCAAGTCAATTTTGCCTCAGGGGATGTATTCATAAAAAATCAGGAATTAGGGTTTCTTGACCAAATTCACCCCTAAGTTGACTTTTGGGACAAATCATGAGCCAAGACCTCAAGAGAGGATTTGAGGGTCTCTAATAAACGACATTGATCCATTTGCAACAATGGATTGGTCTAAGAAGCTTGGGCAACAAGTTTCAATTTCATCAGAACCACAATTAGGGTTTCGCGGGAAAAGTCAACTGTACCTTTGACTTTTGACCAAGGCATGCTCCCAAACCCTAGGACATGATTCAATACACCCTATGACACCTATGAAATTAATCCATCAAGTTTGATTTAGGTCAAGGACTTGATTTCATAGAGGATCACACAGTTTAGAATTCATCTGACAAAAAGTCAACTGTGCACAAAAGTCAAACTTTGACTTTTTGAGATTTTTCACAATTATGGTTCTTTGACCCTAAAATGATGTTAATGTGTGATTTGGATCATCATTCATCAAGAAAAATCAAGAAAAGTGGGATAACTTGTAAAAGGGGTAACCATAAAAACTTAGAAAATTTTCTAAGTTATGGAACAAAGTGGCTAGGGTACCAACTTTGGAGGATCATAACTCCTAAACCACAAGGCCATTTTCCCCCATCCAAAGCTGGATTTGTAGCTCTCATGGCCCTCTACAAAAGCTTCAAAGACAACTCATTCCAATTCTCCATGGATTTTAAGTTATGGAATGCTCAAAATCATAAAAAGTGAAAATGTCACTTTTTCCAACACTTGGTGAAATTTTCACTAAGTCAGAATCTGCCTTCACTTTTTTCCAAATGTAGGGGAATTTTTAACTTGGATCCAAAAGGTATCAAAACCAACTATGATCAAACAGTTGTTGTATCATATGAGGGCTTTCCAAAATGGCCAAGAACTTCATCAAAGTCCACTTGAGCCATGAGATATGACAATGCCAATATGCCTTGCTACAAACTGTCATGGCAAGACATATTTGGGAGTTTTGCTTGATTTGCTCAAATTTTGAAAAGGGAAAACAAATATATCCATTTGAACACCTCAAGGGGAGACCAAGGAGGGATAAACACTGATCCATCAGCCTCCCAAGTCTTTGGAACCAAAAGTAGCATGCCAAACCTAGAAATGCCTAAAAGAGGGACAAGACTCCAATTTTGGATTGGAACATTTAATGGATGCACCAAGGTGGCATAGACTGAGCCATTTTCAACTGAGTTCAATCAAGACTTATACAAGACCAAGGGAACCAGCAGCCTGTGCCCTAACCTCTAGTCAATGGCTAGAGGAGACTTGGATTCTCATTGCTCAACATTGGCCAAACTTATGTTGTAGTTGCCATTCACTATTGCAGCCAAAACAAACTTGCTCTACTATAAATAGAGCTCAATTGTGTTCAGTTTGAGTACACCAAAGCACTACAACATTTGCTTTCCTCAAAATCTCTTTCTCTAGGCAAAAATACCTTCTTTAGCAAGGTAACTCTGATTTTTTGAGTTAGAGAGCAATTCCACCACAGCTCATGATCCAAACGCATCCAATATGTCATATCTAAGCTATCTAAACTCTCACAAGTGACCTGTAACACCAAAATCACAAAGTCACCTCTCAAAACCTCAAAATAGGACTTTTGTGCATTTTTCAAGCCATGTCTTGATTTAGTCACTTTACAAATTAGATAAAACCTCAAACACACTCCAAATATCACCCTTGAGCTATCCCAAATGGTTCCACACATCTGGAACACCATTTGAGGGAGTTTCTATTTTGGTCACTTTTGCCCCTATTGCAAGAAAGAGCTCAAACTTATTCCTGAGGTTTCCAGTTGATTCCAACCATCCTAAAAGCTTCTAAGAGATCATTTGAGGGTGTCCAAAGCATCAAATCATTTCTGGAACAAGGTGCTTGGCAGATTGCACAAAAGCTCCAAAAAGAGGTAAGCATCACAACTTGGATTCTTTGAATCATGCTTTCTTTTGATGTCCACTGATCATGCATCTCTTCTACATGTTATATGTGTTGTGTTTACACCAATTTATCATGTAATTCATGCTTGTACCAAGAGATGGTACATAAAATGCAAATCATGGCCTATTTCAAAACTACTATCGGGTTTTTTAATAGGAGCATGATATGAAAAAATACACCACCACCATTGGATTCCTTGTGAAATTCTAGGCAGGATAGACCTAAATTTTGTCTCAATCCATGGAGAAATGAGAAAGTTATGGCCTTCACGTTTTCAACCAAAATCTTGCCTTGCCTTGCCTTGGGCCAGGCCAAAAACAAGGCAAGCCTTGTATATTTGTGGTTGTGTTTCAATCAACGGATGTATCACCACCCCAGAGGTAAGGCGCGCGCCCTATACACAAGAGGTCTGGGGTTCGAATCCCCCTCGCCCCAGATCCTCTTTTTTACCACTTTTTCATATTTTATTATTTTTCTTATTATTTTTAATGATTTGAAAAATTAATAACTCCCTCAATTTTAATTATTTTTGATTGGTTCTTTTTGAAAAAAATCACAAAAATATTGAAATATTTTATTCCACAAAAAAAATCAGATTTATATTATTTATTTAATATAATTAGTATTTTTGTGAATAAATTCATTTTTAATTGTTTTTAAACATTTAAAAGTGAATATTTACTTTGAAAATCAAAACCAAATGAGTTCTAAATCATCTTGTGATTAAGACCTCATTTTTCAAACCTTAAACAAAAATCACAAGTGGTTTATTCAAACTTATTTGGTATTTTTATCATTTTATTTGATTTTCTTTAAATATTTACTTTTAAAGGAAAACAAAATTAGGGTTTCTTTGATTTTCACTCTCACAAATCATTTTCAAACACTCGTGGGCCTCTATTAGAGTGTAAGACCCAACCCCTTTGTAAATACACCACCTTTTTGGGCCTCAGTCATTGTATAAGTCCCCCTGTATTTTCAAAAACAACGGCGCGATCGTCGCCTTTTTTTAGTAAAACCAAATGGGCCTACCCTTGTGTTATAAGCCCCATGTCTTTTCTTTGGGCCTCTAATAGAGTGTAAGGCCCAACCCCCTTTGTACATAAACATTTTGGGCCTCTATCATGGTATAAGTCCCTGTACTGCTTTCAAAATAACGGTGCGATCGTTGTTTTTTTCATTGGGCCTCTCTCTGAGCTGTAAGCCCCAACAATCTTTTCAAAGCACTTTCTCCTTTGATTTTGAATACAATCTTGTTATCAAAGCTTTCTTTGTTGAACAACTAACAAAACAGCATGGAAGCTCTACAATCGAGTGAGTGTTTATCCGCTTTCATTTACTGCTTTCATATATATATATATATATATATATATATATATATATATATATATATATATATATATATATATATAACTGTATTGTGGGGATGCTCACTGTAAGTCTTCTTTCACAAACTTTTATATACTTGTCAAATATCAACTGTGTAATACTAGTATAGTTATTTAGAGTTTTCACCGGCAACTACGTCTAGCACTAGGTAAAGCCCTGTTGGTCACTTTTGAATACAAACAAAACTAGATCCCCATAGGATTACCAGATACAGTCTTCCCTCCTATTGGGGTTAAACAATATGGAGACGTGAAAGGCAGCATTATCGGTGAACCCTTTCTCAAACTGTCACTCTTAGAAATTGTCAAAGAAACTCTACTCCCCAGAGTTGATCTATTCTCCATGAATAGCATCTCTTGAGTTTCTTCCAAATTCTCGGACTTTCCTGACTTGATCTATTCTTTGTGAATAGCATGTCTTGAACTTCTCGGGGTTTGGGGACCCACAGGCTTCTTAAAAGCATCCATGCCTCCTCTTGGGCGTTGTACAAGGACCCTTCGGCTTCGTACAAGCTTTCATGCCTTCTCTTGGGCTTAATACAAGGACCCAGAGACCTCTACAGGTATAGGAATAAAACCTAGTCAACAATTTGCTAGAGCTGTCTTTCTCAGTCGTGTCAGACCAGTTAATGGGTTGACCTTCATCCCTTAACATACCAGCCTTCTCTTGGGCATCATACAAAGATCATTCACTATCTGAGAATCAATTTCTCAAAACACCAGTAGACTTGGACAGTCTCAATACTCTTTGGATTTCCCATTTCCTTAAAAAATAGGAAATAACCCTGATCCTCTGATCAGTACCAAAGCACAGCCTTACCCTTAATCGTTCCCTTCATAAGAAGTGATTTTCTCTTTTATCCAACACACTGGACCTGTCACTAAACTGAAACAATCACCAGCGCAGTTAGGCTCCTCTTGGGCTTTGTAGCAATGATTCTCCCCAGCGGAGCTAACCTTTTCAGACTCTCTTGTTAAGTCAAATCTCCTTTTAGCCTCCATCTCGGGCTTCGTACGAGATATAAAACACTCTCTTGTTGAGTATAAAAGACTCTCTTGTTGAGTCAATCAAGTTTTAGCCTTCGTATTGGGCTTCGTACAAGACACATATAAAAAATCTATCTTATTGAGTCAACCTTTTTAGCCTCTATCTCGGGCTTCATACGAGACAGATAAAAAACACCCACTTGTTGGGTCACTAGCCTCCTCTTAGGCTTGGTATAAAGAAACCTCGGTTGAGTTAATTAACCTTTTAGCAAATCTGTTCCTTGCTCATAGCATATAAACATCAACAACTCATTTTCCTTCATCTAATTGCTGTAAGCGGAAAGCCTCTGGATTATTTACATCCACGCAACTGTCCCTCTTTTAGCATGAGAAATTCCTAAGGAAAGATAGCATTGCTCTACACTAAGTTAAAGTCTTCTCCTTCAGGTTAAAATCCCCTATAAAGGAAATGATGGCATTGCTAGATTCACATATCCCAATTAAAGTAATTCTCCTTTATAATCAGTCACCCAACAGTTGTGATCAACAGACCAAACACCCCTCTTTAGAGATGACAAATTCTCTCTAAAGTCAAAATCCTCCAGCTTCACATCTTGGGCTTCGAACAAGATACAAATCACCTTTAGCTTTATGTCTTGGGCTTTGAACAAGACACCAAAACGACCTTTTTCCTCCCATAGAATAGGAGGAGCTACGATCACTATGATTTCCCTGTTTCGTCAAACGGGAATACGTAGGCATAAGATTGAAAAATCTTAGCGAGCATACTAATCAAAAACCCAAAATCCAGTATCTCCACCAAATCAACCCAAAAGCAGCAAATCTAAATACAGTATCAAAAACCTCACCAATAGTCTAAACACCGTGTTCTCAAGCGAAATAACCGAAAATTGGGCCCCGCCTACACATAGCATCTGTAACCTAACAGACCGCTATTCAAACTCAGTATGCAAGCAGGGTTAATTGGAGACATCTATTTCCCTTCCTTAATTAGCTCAATAGGATAAAAAAATGAATCGAACTGTAGTACCCAAGCGATCGTGACTCAGGACCACAAAAATCGCGCTACAGAAAAAAATGGCGCCCACCGTGGGGCACGTCTTCTCTTTCTTACCGTCTTCGGTAGAAACCCTGAGTTCTCAAAGTGTCACGAAAATGGTGACTATGTTGGGGAACCATTGTCTGTATAGGATCATAAGATTAGAGGTCTAGGATGATTAATACAAATATATATACTTCTTTTCCTAATTGATATCTGTGTTTATTTTTCTACTAATGGGAATGCATGTGATGCTGCATGTGGAAAGATTGAGTATACACCTAAGATATGTGATGGCAATGCGGGTAATCTTACGGGGAGTGAATCCCAGTTAAGAGCCCCCGATCATCCATCAAACTCAGTGGAGACTCCCTTTGCAGATACATTACCTATACGACTCCGGTTGTTGAAAGCAGTGTGGTCGACTGGGTTATCTGAGAAGCTGAGGTTTTTAGTAGACATAAGCCATTTTGTAGTGCGGAAGCTATCGGAAATAGTTATCACGCGATACTACCCTCATCTGAGATCATTCTAGGATGCATCAGCTCGCTGGCGATCCGCTTGTTGTTGTCATCCCAAGAGGGGTCAATGATTTTGCGGACAGGTACAAAAAATCACCAGTATAAACCTTTGGCGGGGTAGAGCCTTGACATCATGACACCGACCCTTTGACCCCATGTTTTTTCTATGTTTTTGTGTGTTGCATTCATACATTCATTTAAAAAACATTTAAACAAAGAAAATCTTCTCTTCTAGTCTCTCTTTTTCAAATTAAACTAAGACAATGATTGCAAATGTCAGAGAAAGGAGATTGCGCTAATAGATTTCGGTAGAAGGAAAACTCATAAGTACACCTTCAAGGTTCCAAAGTTAGAGGATTTGAGAGGTTTGGCAAGAATGATCACCAACCACGAGGCTTTCAGAGCCAAGTATGGGGGACTACTATCTCTATTAAGGGTCCATGTAATAGAAGGAATCTTGTCCACACTAATCCAGTTCTACGATCCAGTTTATCACTGTTTCACATTCCCAGATTATCAGCTAGCACCAACGTTGGAGGAGTATTCTCACTTGACTGATCGGCATATCACTGATCAGGCCCCCTTTTCTAGACTGGAAGAAATTCCAAAGGATCAGACCATTGCAAGAGCAATTTATTTGGAAGAGTCAGAAGTCAGGACTCACATGACCACTAAGGGTGGCATCCAAGGTTTGCCAGCCCAATTCTTGATAAAGAAAGCCCTGTACTTTGCCAGTATAGGGAATGTGGCTGCTTTAGAGAGCATCTTTGTTTTGCTCACCTACGGGTTATTTTTATTTCCCAACATTGATAACTTCGTAGATATCAACGCCATTAAGATTTATCTGATTGGCAATCCTGTACCGACCTTACTCACAGATACGTATCATTCTGTACACTTAAGGAATTTATATAGAGGAGGAATGATCACGTGTTGTGTACCCCTACTGTACAAATGGTTCACTACCCATTTGCCAAAGTCTGCTGCATTTTGGGATCAAAAGAATACTTTACGTTGGTCGCAGAGAATCATGTCTCCTACCAACTCCGACATCGATTGGTACAATCGAATCTACGACGGGATCAGAATCATTGACCGTTGTGGAAACTTCCCAAATGTACCCCTTATAGGAACTAAGGGGAGAATCAATTATCATCCATGTCGTACCTCAAATTTTGACCACCCGTCTATTCTTTTTTTGCTTTTTGTATTGAGGGGTTTATTTATTTTAATAGCAGGGGTAGACTCAATTATGATGGCGTTATGAGTTAAATAGGGTTAGATTACTGTTATCTTTATATATAGGGATTAATTAGGGTCATATTAATTTTTAATCGAATTATACTAGGGTCATAGTGGGGTTATTAGAGGATTAATGTTAATATTAATATTATTATTAATATTAATATTATCATTGAATTATTATTAAAATACCCGCTAGTGTTGTTTTATTTTGAATAAATAAAATGGTACAGTTGGTAGCAAGGGGAGTATAGGGAGTTACAAGGCGGAGAGGTTGTGAGTTCGAATCCCACCTTTTTCATTTTTAATGTTGTATTTGTTTTATCTTTACTACTAACTCTTTTTTATTTTTATTTTTAATAAAAAATCACAAAAATATCATTTTTTAATATTTATTTTTTTAATTTTCGTATTTGTATTTAATGCAATTTTAAAAATATGATTTTTTTCATTAAAATCAATATTTTATGGAAAAAATCTCAAAAATCATAAAAATAAAAATAAAAATCAATCAAATCTTTTTTTCTCATTATCATTATTAGGATATTTATTTTATTTAAAATATTAATTTTTTTATTTAAATTCACCAAGCCATGAATCCATCCAGATTCATTTGCTTGGGCTCCAAGAAATAGAGGAAAATCAGGTCAGATTAATAAAACCTTCCTAAACTGAAAAATTTTATTCAATGACTGACCTAATTTTTATCTATAAATAGAACTTCTTTTTCTCATATTTTCCTCTCCCACTATTCACATATTCAATCCCCAAAGTTGTTATTCTTCACACTGAAGAACAACAACAAATAAACCCTAGCCTCAAAAGGGAGCAGCAAAGGATACGCGAAGAACGCAAAATAAGGTGGCAGAAAGGATAAAGAAAGGAGAGGAAGGGAAAGCAGCAGCTTAAGTGGGTCACGACACTCTAGGTTGGTGTCTTCAAACTTTTAGTTATCATTTGTATATATTTATTATCGAATTCCTGTTTGTAAAAATATATATGTTATTGCTTGTTTGTTTCGATTGATTGTTCAAATTTTGAGTTTTTGGGGTATTAATACTAGGGTACGGATTATTTTTAATAAAATGATTAAATTAAAATAAAAAATAAAAAATATAACCATTTATTAATCTTTTCTTTTAAAATGAATATTGAAAAATATAAAATAAAATAAATATGGATTAGATTTTTTTTAACTTTTACTATTCATGATTAGGAAATTTAATTGGATTTAATAAAAATTAATTAATTAACATAATCAAGAATAAGGGGTTTAACCGTGTAATAAAATAAAATAATTTATTAGCTTATTATTATATTTTCTATAATAAAAAAATGTGGGTTTATTTAAACTTGTAATTTTTGGGTTCAATTTAAAATTTGGAATTTATTTATAAAAATTGGGTTTAATTTATATTTTAGAGTTTATTTATTTTGTACAATATAATTTTGGGGTTGTTATAATTTGATTTTTATCATAATAAAGTTTGGATTGATTTATATTAATTTATACAAATTTGGAGTTTTATTTTGGGTATTATAATAAATAGGGGCTCATTTATATAAATTTATAATTTGGGGTTATTATAACTTATCTATCTTTATAGGTATTAATTTGGGTTTATTTATTGTTATAATTAATAAATTTTGAATTTAACATTTAAATTTGGGATTGTTATAATTCGGTGGATTTATTTATTTTAATATAAATTTTGGGGTTTATTATATTTTATTTTGGGTTTATAAATTGGGGTTTATTTACATAAATATAAGGTTTTTATAATATAATTTTGGGATTTTATATGATTGGAATTAAAAAATAAGGGATTGTTCTATTTTTTTGGGTCTTTAAGATGATAATTACATTTATTTTAATTTTAAAAAAGGGATTAATGTTTTTTTATGAGTTTAATGCTAATATAAAATTAGGGATTTCATTAATGAATATTAAAATCATTTCTGGGAGTGAATTTATTGTTATTTTCTAAAGGGGTTTCATTATGGAATATTAAAATTATTTTTATTACTAAATGGAGCTAATTTTTTTGGGATTGAATTTATTTGAATTTTTTAAAGGAGATTAAATTTATTTTATTAAAAGGAATTAATTTATGTTGGGATTGAATTTATTTATTTTATGGGATATTAGGGAAAATTGGGATAAAAATTTGGGATAAGGGATAAATATTTGGGATAACACTTTTGATATCCGAGAGTATAAATAAATGGATTAGGATTTTGGGATAAAACTCTTAGGTTCCAAGAGTATAAATATAGGCCAAGGGATTAGGATTTTGGGATAAAACCCTTAGGTTCCAAGAGTATAAATATAGGCCAAGGGCTAAAACTCTTGATATCCGAGAGTATAAATAAAAGGATTAAGGGATAAAACTCTTCCGTCCGAGAGTATAAATAATGGATAGGGTTTTAAGGGATAGAACTCCTCATCTAGGAGTATAAACACTAGATTTAAGGGATAGAACTCTTTATCCAAGAGTATAAATAGTGGATTGAGATTTAGGGACAGGTTTTGGGATTTAGAAATAGGATTAGGGGATAGGAATAGGGGAGGTGAACTACGGTTACTCTGATCCTTCAAATTGAGGGTACGTAGGCATAGGGTTGCAAACCAACCCTAACGAGTATAATTAATAAAAAACTCAGGTTTTCCTATAACTTAGACAAACAAACATACCCTAGAACTTAAGGAGGATCCCATTGAGTACAATGGAGGTGAGGGGTGCCTAACACCTTCCCCTCACTTAACCGACTCCCGAACCTTAAGAATCTCTACCCATGGGATTAGGATTTTAGGTTTATCATTATTTTCCTTTAAAAAATATGGTGGCGACTCGAATATTTTAGCCGGCCGCGACAGCTGGCGACTCTGCTGGGGACTCCTTCCTAGTGAGAGTCAATCCTAGCCTTAGAATTTATGGATTTGTTTGTCTTGGATGTTATTTTGGTTTTTTTTTTATTTTTTTATTGTTATTTATTTATTTTTATTTCATATATTTATTTATTTAACATTTTGTTTCTTGTATTATCATGCAAGAGATTGGGACATAAAAAAAAGGAGTGAAGCTAAAACCCAAAGCTTGGAGGATAACCCTAGAACCTAAAGTGGAACGAAAATGTTTTTGCGGGGGACGCAATGTCCCCTAAAATGCATTGATGCCACACTCAGAGTAGATCCTTCCAAAGTCGTCCTCACGAAAGGGCTAGCCCCTCTCGTAGTGGAATGATTTGGATGTGGTCCGTGACTCTGAGAACCTTGACCTACCCCACACCAATCTATGGAGACCCTATGTATTCAACCCTCAAGGGCTGTTACTAGGCTCCTACCCCAAATGAGACTTATCTCGAAGGATTACCATAGGAAGGCTTGCTCATTCTCATGGTAAAACAAGGGTATAGTCTAAACATTTTGGGGCCGTTATGCTGTCCAAATTTTTATATCCTACATGTGAGGGGATTGGGTAGATAAGCTTTAGATCTAAACCTATCATAGGGAGCTTACCTTGCTAGGGCATGCTTGCATTTTCACCTTACCCTAACCCAAAAAAAAAACAAAGTGTCCATGTCATCATGCATTTAAAAACTTTTTTTGCATATATGCATTTTTGTGGAGAATTTCAAGATATGTTGTATGAATATGGGAAAGATTGATTCAAATAAAAGGGCTACCCTACGCATCAGAATGCTAAGTGCTGATTTACAAAGTCTCAAAGGCCTTTAAGACTTAATGCCAAATCTGCCCAAGGGATGGTTATACATAAGCATGGAAGGATCCTCGATCTCTTAGGGACTCCTAGAAAGGTAGAGGCCATAATTACTCTTGCACAATCCTCCTCTACGTGACTTCCCCTTCAAGGATTTTCAACTAGCTCTTACGCTATACTTGGATTTACAAGGAAAAAAAACTTACAAGTGGCATGAAAAAAAAAAGTGTAAGACCCGTATATTTTAGTCCGTATGATATTATGATGTTTTATCATTTTAATCTGTTTTTCTACTAAATTTGGAGTAGCGAGCAGATTATACCCGATATTTTTAGGGTGTTCGGTTGTGGTCTGGATTGATCCACGTGGTTTCTTTTTAATTCAATCAGACTTTTTCTATTGGCACGGTAGTTATATTGGATTACCAATGTTTCTATGTTTTCGAAATTTCAAAAATGTGTTTCTGCCGATTTTTGGGAAAACGGGCAAATTATACCCGTCGTTTAAAATTTCACGGACTCCGATTGTCGTCAAAATTTAAATGGGAGTTTTATATCGCCGATATTGAGAATTTAATCTCAATATATCTTTCTGAGTTAAGGAACATAAATTTATTCGGAATAAAATTTATTCGAAAATTTTGGGTGGTTTTAATTAAAATGCGACGGTGAAATTTTTCGGTTTTCATAAAAAGTTGTTCGTGAGCGAGTTACGACTCGTCTGAGTCAGAACATTTTTTTAAGTGTGAGTCATTAAATATCTAGATATTTTTGGGTTATACTATTATTATATGTTTTTAAGATAAGATCATTTAGATATTTTTTTGTTGAGATATTATTATTAAATCCATTAGTTATTTTGTTGAGATATTATTATTATATCCATCAGATATTTTTTGCGGGTATATTATAATTTTATTCTTGACTTTTATTTTATAATATATCTTTTTTCATCGATGTTTTCGTTTGATCGCGTTTTGAGAGCGTTTAGGAGATATTTAGGCGAAAGGGTAAAACGGTAATCTTGCGGATTAGATATTTTTGAAAAGGATATGATGGGGATTAAGTGGAAAGTTTAGATTATATATATAGAAAGAAGAGAGAGAAAGAGAGAAAATAAGAAAAATGGGTTAAGAAAGTGGGAAGAGAAAGTGAGAGGAAAAAGAAGAAAAAAATGGGAAATCGTCCGAATCGGAGCCGGATCTCCGATTAAATCGGGTAAGTTTACTAAACTCGATTATCCTACGATAGTATATGTATATGTAGGTGTGTGTTTGGTTGGTTTTGGTTAGAAAATGTTAGGTTTTACATATTTGAGCAAAATTGGTAAAATCGATAGAAATCGATGTTTTCACGGATGAAATTCGAAATAAATTGCGTAGTTTAGTCGAGGAATATTAGGCCGTGATTATTGAAACTTGTAAGATTGAATTCGAGTGATTTCGTAACTTTTGACATTTTTGAGAAATGAGGGTTTTAAGAATTGAATCGAAAACGGACGTCGTAGAAATCGTGTTTAATGGTTCTAATTCACTGCTATATGTTAGGTGAGTACGAGTATGTGGTTATTTCGAAGAAAATAATTGAATCGGTCGGATTTTTGGGTGGAAAGGCCAAAACCCGTAGGTTTTCAAGGCAAAAGGGGGGTTTTCGGCGAAAACTTCGAAAATTCATATCTTTTGATCCGTAAGTCAGTTTTGATCCCCGTTCGAAGCGTTGGAAAGCTAACGGGATGTTATTTCTATTAAAAATGGTTTGGAGGGCAAGAGATGATTTTAGTTTTAGTGGTTTTGAAAAAGTGTTGGGTTTTATCACGTAAAGTGTGTGCGGTCGGTGTTTTACTGTGTGTTGTGCTTTTGTTATATAACGTGGAACCAGTGAGCTGTTATATGATGTACTGTGGGTGGCCTAATGGCGTGAATCCTAGATTTTTGGAATTCAAATTGTTGTTCAAAATAAATAAATTTAAATTGTGTGGGTTTTTCTATAGAGCGATTAGGTTAGTAATCGGGGAGTGAAAACCTAAAGCCCTAATTGTTTAGGTTAGCGATCAAGACCCAGCCTTATTGTAGATGTATCTGAGTTGGTTTTAACATAAGTCCTTTGTGTATTATAAAGGTTTACAGTGGGATTCGGTTACGAAGTTTCATCGTGAGGGACGAATTGATCTGACGTAGCGTAAGTTGTTTGGGTTGGAAGCTTGCTCAGGTAAGGGCACTTTCTAACGATATTATATGTGATTGAATGCGTGTATGCTTGTATTCATGGTTGTGTGCCCAATTGGGAATGTGTGATGCTTGTGTGCCCAGTTGGGGATGTGTGTTTATATTCATGATTGTGTGCCCAGTTGGGGATGTGTGTTTATGCTATGACGCTAAACTTGTGATGTGCATTCATATGATTTGTGATAAATATATGTTTTGCTGTTGATGTGTATGTCGAGGAGGACAACACGAGGTGTGTCTGAGCCACCTGTTGGTAATGAGAATTATTCATATGATTTGTGATAAATATATGAATTGCGGTTGATGTGTATGTCGAGAAGGACAACACGAGGTGTGTCTGAGCCACCTGTTGGTACTGAGAATTGTTCATATGACCTGTGATAGATATATGAACTGAATTGTGAATTGTGAATTGTGTTTATACATATTGTGTTTATATAAACTGTTGCATTTGCATGTGTGAGTCATGCATACTATAGTTGCGTGTAGGTAGTTGGCGCCGAACGGGCCAGGGTGATGGGTTCTGAATCATCACCTAATCCCGAAGGGAATTCTACTGCACCAGGTGATGTGACTGAGCCGTCATCGATCCTTTGAGATCAAATTGAGTCAGGAGAATGCGAGGGAGGCAACTCCGGGTGTTTGCAAGGGCAACACTTTTGTGTCTGCGAGGCAGCACGGTTAGTGAGGACCCAAGGGGGTATCACGACTCTCTGCGGAGAGGTTAAATTCCAAAATTCATGCATGGTGAGGGTACCCGACGAATTGGGACCACCAAATTCATATAGGTCTGCATTTAGGATGTGTGTGCATTGCATTTGTGTGTTAAATTAAATGTTTGTGCATTGCATTTGTGTGTTAAATTAACTGTTTGTGCATTGCATTTGTGTGTTAAATTAAATGTTGTGATTGTTACATATATCATACTGTCACCTCATTTATGTTGCTCTGCATATCATATTGTCATCCTATTCATGTTGCTATGTATATCATGTTCTGCTGGCATGTGTGTATTCTTCCATATATGCTGTTTTTAGATCGTGACCCTCTACTATTATTATGATGTGGCTAACGACCACCCAGGTTTAGAAGTTGTGATAGTTAAGGTATCCAGGTGTCGTGAAGGCTTGTAAGATGCGATGTCTTGGGGCTAGGAATTCAAGATCAGCTTAGGGTCATGCTTGAGGTTGTCCATGTTGTTGTTGCTGTTATTATTAAAGCTGAGTGCTTATTTTTATGTGTATGGACAAATATTTATACTAGTGGGCATTACGCTGGTCCTATGTATGGAAAAGACTTAGATCAAAAGCTCGTACTCTGATTAATCATTTTTATTATTTTCCTGAAAAGACGGTTATCAATATTATGTATGGCATTCAAAAAAAAAAAATATACACTCCCGCTGTTAAAAATCGGGGTGTTACATTGTGGTATCAGAGCTTTGGTCTAAGATTTTCATGGGGTTGTGAGTCGGGTGTCCTAAGCTGATCAAGTGTCGGGTTTAATGGGAGTAAATGTGTGGAGTCCTATGTGTTATGTGGTTTGTGTCTTGAGTCCAGCATGATATGTGCCTGGGTAATCGTTTGTTTCTTAACTGAAGTTGAGGTCTCCCATAATACTTCAGTAAGAAGCATAGTTAAACCCCTTGAGCATTTGTCGACGTTGGTCGACATGTGTCTCCGTTTTCTTTAGAGGTAGTGAGCTAGAGGTGGTGAGATTGAATCGAGTAAGAACTATAAGGTTTTCTGCAGTAATGTTATGGATGAGAGGTTTTGTTTGTTCTTATCACTTTGAGGTATTGAGTAGGGATGAGTGGAAGTCAAGGTTTCACAGGATTGTAAGTAAGGACTTGATTTGGAGGACCTTTTGAGAGAAAAATGATTGGATGTTCATTCTGGTGAGTTCCGAATGAGATGAGATGAAGTTTATGGACTATGAAAAAGGTGATATTTCTTTGGAATCAAGGAGCAGTTATAGATGTCGTTTGGAGACAATTACTATACATGGAGATTAATGGGACATTTTCTCTAGGAAGAAAGCGGGTTACACGTTGAAAGTGGCCGAAACCTAGGAATGTTAGAGGAAGGTTATACGATCAGTAGGTCCTTGAGGGTTTTTTTTTTTGTTTTTCTAAGCTATGTTAGGTAGGTAACTAAATCCTGTAAGGATGAATCATGTGATGTTAAAGGAAGGAAACCAAGTATCACATGGATAAGTTTTAGTAGAAGTGACCATCAGTGGAGTTGTCTTCAAAAATTAGAAGTAGGAGGTTGGGAGAGAATGAGTATTACGGTTTATAGGATAAAAAGGTTGAAGTATTACCATGGATCTAAGTAATCATATGAGTAGAGTAGAGAAGTGCTAAAGCAATTCAAGTATGGGGGACATGGTTTTGCTAGAAATATCATACCGCGGGTAGACAATGGGTTGTTAGAAGAGTGATAAGACGCTGAAAGTTAATATCTGGAAGGACACAGAGCCATGTATAAAGAATTAATGAATGGAGTTATATGGTGTAACAAGTATATGGATTTCGTGAAGATCAAAGTTAGATTTGGATTTAGGGATCGAACTTGAGAATAAAGAAAAGTTAGCAAAGAAATTTTGATTGGGTAGTTGCTCTTTAAAAGTCAAGTGTTAAGATTTGAGATAAGTGCTCAGTGACTAGATGGAGGAGTAAGATATGTCTGTTTTGGAAGGATGATTCTTTTAGAGTGTTAGATCGTAGAGGAACACATTGATTGATACCTTAGAAAAAGCTAGGATTGAATAAGAAACTGAGGAGTGAATGGATGTGTCCTGATGTTTAGCAAGAACTTATGCGAAAGAGGATTGGGTTGTGTTATAAAAGGATATTATGACCATTGGATAGTCATAAGCAATTGAAGATAGATAGAACAACAAAGAGTAGGTTGGATAGGACGAACATTGATTTGGAACAAGGATATTTAGATTGGGTGAATGAGAGTAAAGACGTGGGTTGAAGTTGACAAGATAGAGGTCATGGTAGGTTGGGAAACGACTATAGGCGTTTGGTTGCTAAGATTTTTGAAGTTGGAAACTCCTAGATGTTATAAGAGGATCTAGTATAAGGGACTTTGGAGTTGCAGTATCGTAAAGGTGGTTACAAAGGAAGAATAAGGTTGTATGCAAGCAAGAAAGTGCTCAGGTAACACATATTTTTTTAATAAGAAGGTTGACTACCTCGTTCCTTAGGAAGGACTACCAAGGATATGGCCCAAATGGAAATGGGAAGGATACTAAGCATTTCCTCAAGAGTGTATGCTATAGATGATGGGGTTGCGCTCGGACGTAAAGTTGATATTTAAGAAGCGGTATAAGTGGTACGAGAATAATCCTGCGGTTGGAAATTTTGATATCACAAGGTTAATGAGTAGTGTATTAGTGACTAGATGGGTGGTTATATTCAGAATTAGGATGATGAAGTTACTAAGTGAAAAGCCTGTTGGAGATTCCACATGAGACATGAGAAGACTGGACGAGGTTAAGTACATTATGTCATTGATGAACGAATGGGTGGAGTGAAAAGATTGGTTCTGGGAAATAGGCGTTAAAACAAAGTGTGAGAGGAACGGTTAGAGAGGTGGATTAGGGCGATTTAGAATTCGTGCAAGAAATGACCTCGCCCATGAACCGGAAAAAGTAATGGTAAATGTATGCTTAAGAGTTGAAGGTACAACTAGATTGGGTCACCTAAGGTGCATTGGGTATATTCGGAAGTAGAGAGGATTAAACATTTGCCTATTTGGACGAATCAAGGATGAAGTGGAAATGTTTGGCGGAGACTAGTAAGGCTTGGATTCGTTGTACTTGTTATAATGAAGACTAGAGAAGCATAATGGAAAATAGGCATTGAGAAATTATTGAACATCAGAGGTTGACATCGAGAACAGTTTGACAATAGAAGATGAGATAGGGGAACAATCAAAAATGGTTTAATTGATGAGCTCTTTGAGGAAGAAGGAATATGATTGTAAGAGAAAAAGAAACAAAATGGATTTCTGGAAGCTGATGTAGGATAATACGAAAGACGTGGGATGTCAAATGGGGATAGCCAACGATGAGGAACATTTAATGTTAAGGCATGCGAGAGTAAACTAAGTAATGACTTGGAACTAAGGTAGTTATGTTAGAGTGTGATCCAATAGTTTAAGTCTGGGGTAAAGGGTTTGTGTGTTTTGTAGATGACATAGTGGGCACGTGAAAGAAAATTTAGGGAGGTTTCAATCACCAACCGGACGTTGGGATGGTAATATTAAGATGGTAAGGGGAATGAATTTGGATGGGAACATATATAGGTCGCCATGGTATTGAGATGGAAGGAATAACTAAGGAATTATGGACCTTGGGAAAAATGTGGAGTTCTCTACTTAGATGACTACTTTATTTGGAGTGAAATAGGTTGAATTTGTACTCGGGTATTAGCTTTTACTGTTTTGGGAGGATACTCAATGGTTGTTCCGAGCCAAGTGAGCGTGAGAGGAACCGTAACTTGTTTTGGGGAAATTGTGTCTCACTTTAGAGAGCGAAGTAGCAGGAGTTGGGAGGAAATATTTAGGAAACCTCGAAGCAATTATTGGACCCTTGTGCCTCGCATATATTTGAGAACAAGATGAGGAGAACACTATTGTAGTTGGTAACGATGGTTTATTCCACCATCATGGTTGTCGCCTACCTATTGACAAATTGAGGAACTGATCATCCTTAATCTGTTGTTGATAGTAGACAAGATTGTGTTGAATGGAATGAATGATTCTTGTCGGCTTAGATAGTGTGCGGTTTTAGCATTGCGTCCAAAGTCCGAGTCACTGTGACTTTGTAGAGGGTTACAATAGGTGCGCGGTCGTTCTGGTGAGTGTGTTAGTGATAAATTGGTAAGTTGTTACATTTACCTCGAGTTTCGAGGACGAAACTCCTTTTTGGTGGGTAGTAATGTAAGACCCGTATATTTTAGTCCGTATGATATTATGATGTTTTATCATTTTAATCTGTTTTTCTACTAAATTTGGAGTAGCGAGCAGATTATACCCGATATTTTTAGGGTGTTCGGTTGTGGTCTGGATTGATCCACGTGGTTTCTTTTTAATTCAATCAGACTTTTTCTATTGGCACGGTAGTTATATTGGATTCCGAATGTTTCTATGTTTTCGAAATTTCAAAAATGTGTTTCTGCCGATTTTTGGGAAAACGGGCAAATTATACCCGTTGTTTAAATTTTTACGGACTCTGATTGTCGTCAAAATTTAAATGGGAGTTTTATATATCGCCGATATTGAGAATTTAATCTCAATATATCTTTTTGAGTTAAGGAACAAAAATTTATTCGGAATAAAATTTATTCGAAAATTTTGGGTGGTTTTAATTAAAATGCGACGGTGAAATTTTTCGGTTTTCATAAAAAGTTGTTCGTGAGCGAGTTACGACTCGTCTGAGTCAGAACATTTTTTTAAGTGTGAGACATTAAATATCTAGATATTTTTGGGTTATACTATTATTATATATTTTTAAGATAAGATCATTTAGATATTTTTTTGTTGAGATATTATTATTAAATCCATTTGATATTTTGTTAAGATATTATTATTATATCCATCAGATATTTTTGGCGGGTATATTATAATTTTATTCTTGACTTTTATTTTATAATATATCTTTTTTCATCGATGTTTTCGTTTGATCGCGTTTTGAGAGCGTTTAGGAGATATTTAGGCGAAAGGGTAAAACGGTAATCTTGCGGATTAGATATTTTAGAAAAGGATATGATGGGGATTAAGTGGAAAGTTTAGATTATATATATAGAAAGAAGAGAGAGAAAGAGAGAAAATAAGAAAAATGGGTTAAGAAAGTGGGAAGAGAAAGTGAGAGGAAAAAGAAGAAAAAAATGGGAAATCGTCCGAATCGGAGCCGGATCTCCGATTAAATCGGGTAAGTTTACTAAACTCGATTATCCTACGATAGTATATGTATATGTAGGTGTTTGTTTGGTTGGTTTTGGTTAGAAAATGTTAGGTTTTACATATTTGAGCAAAATTGGTAAAATCGATAGAAATCATGTTTTCACGGATGAAATTCGAAATAAATTGCGTAGTTTAGTCGAGGAATGTTAGACCGTGATTATTGAAACTTGTAAGATTGAATTCGGGTGATTTCGTAACTTTTGACATTTTTGAGAAATGAGGGTTTTAAGAATTGAATCGAAAACGGACGTCGTAGAAATCATGTTTAATGGTTCTAATTCACTGCTATATGTTAGGTGAGTACGAGTATGTGGTTATTTCGAAGAAAATAATTGAATCGGTCGGATTTTTGGGTGGAAAGGCCAAAACCCGTAGGTTTTCAAGGCAAAAGGGGGGTTTTCGGCGAAAACTTCGAAAATTCATATTTTTTGATCCGTAAGTCGGTTTTGATCCCCGTTCGAAGCGTTGGAAAGCTAACGGGATGTTCTTTCTATTAAAAATGGTTTGGAGGGCAAGAGATGATTTTAGTTTTAGTGGTTTTGAAAAAGTGTTGGGTTTTATCACGTAAAGTGTGTGCGGTCGGTGTTTTACTGTGTGTTGTGCTTTTGTTATATAACGTGGAGCCAGTGAGCTGTTATATGATGTACTGTGGGTGGCCTAATGGCGTGAATCCTAGATTTTTGGAATTCAAATTGTTGTTCAAAATAAATAAATTTAAATTGTGTGGGTTTTTCTAAAGAGCGATTAGGTTAGTAATCGGGGAGTGAAAACCTAAAGCCCTAATTGTTTAGGTTAGCGATCAAGACCCAGCCTTATTGTAGATGTATCTGAGTTGGTTTTAACATAAGTCCTTTGTGTATTATAAAGGTTTACAGTGGGATTCGGTTACGAAGTTTCATCGTGAGGGACGAATTGATCTGACGTAGCGTAAGTTGTTTGGGTTGGAAGCTTGCTCAAGTAAGGGCACTTTCTAACGATATTATATGTGATTGAATGCGTGTATGCTTGTATTCATGGTTGTGTGCCCAATTGGGAATGTGTGATGCTTGTGTGCCCAGTTGGGGATGTGTGTCTATATTCATGATTGTGTGCCCAGTTGGGGATGTGTGTTTATGCTATGACGCTAAACTTGTGATGTGCATTCATATGATTTGTGATAAATATATGTTTTGCTGTTGATGTGTATGTCGAGGAGGACAACACGAGGTGTGTCTGAGCCACCTGTTGGTAATGAGAATTATTCATATGATTTGTGATAAATATATGAATTGCGGTTGATGTGTATGTCGAGAAGGACAACACGAGGTGTGTCTGAGCCACCTGTTGGTACTGAGAATTGTTCATATGATCCGTGATAGATATATGAACTGAATTGTGAATTGTGAATTGTGTTTATACATATTGTGTTTATATAAACTGTTGCATTTGCATGTGTGAGTCATGCATACCATAGTTGCGTGTAGGTAGTTGGCGCCGAACGGGCCAGGGTGATGGGTTCTGAATCATCACCTAATCCCAAAGGGAATTCTACTGCACCAGGTGATGTGACTGAGCCGTCATCGATCCTTTGAGATCAAATTGAGTCAGGAGAATGCGAGGGAGGCAACTCCGGGTGTTTGCAAGGGCAACACTTTTGTGTCTGCGAGGCAGCACGGTTAGTGAGGACCCAAGGGGGTATCACGACTCTCTGCGGAGAGGTTAAATTCCGGAATTCATGCATGGTGAGGGTACCCGACGAATTGGGACCACCAAATTCATATAGGTCTGCATTTAGGATGTGTGTGCATTGTATTTGTGTGTTAAATTAAATGTTTGTGCATTGCATTTGTGTGTTAAATTAACTGTTTGTGCATTGCATTTGTGTGTTAAATTAAATGTTGTGATTGTTACATATATCATACTGTCACCTCATTTATGTTGCTCTGCATATCATATTGTCATCCTATTCATGTTGCTATGTATATCATGTTCTGCTGGCATGTGTGTATTCTTCCATATATGCTGTTTTTAGATCGTGACCCTCTACTATTATTATGATGTGGCTAACGACCACCCAGGTTTAGAAGTTGTGATAGTTAAGGTATCCAGGTGTCGTGAAGGCTTGTAAGATGCGATGCCTTAGGGCTAGGAATTCAAGATCAGCTTAGGGTCATGCTTGAGGTTGTCCATGTCGTTGTTGTTGTTATTATTAAAGCTGAGTGCTTATTTTTATGTGTATGGACAAATATTTATACTAGTGGGCATTACGCTGGTCCTATGTATGGAAAAGACTTAGATCGAAAGCTCGTACTTTGATTAATCATTTTTATTATTTTCCTGAAAAGACAGTTGTCAATATTATGTATGGCATTCAAAAAAAAAAATATACACTCCCGCTGTTAAAAATCGGGGTGTTACAAAAAGGGAAAGAAAAAGCAACAAAAAAAAACATAAAAAGAAAAATGGTCAAGCTTTAAAAAAAAACTCAGTTGTACCCCTTGAAGATCCATCATCTCACTACAAGGAGGATAGGGAAGTGCAAGGGCTTAAGAAAGGATACTTGGAGGAGTTTAAAGCTCATTTGAAGAAGGCATTGGGGGCATCCACTTAGTTTACGCCTTCTTAAGTTCAGGAGCTTCCATCTTGGGATTATTATTTTGGGTTTTCCCGAGGAATTATTGTTATAAGGCATTTTGGATTTGGGATTGGCTAATGGATTTGGATTTGATATTCTAGGTGTATGGGTTTCATCCTTTGGATATATTCATCTATGACTACAATGGATTTTGAAATTCCCCCCAAATAAAAATTTTAAAAATTATTTAGCATACATCATGCATATTCATACATTCATCACCAACATGCATTCAATATAAGGAAAAATAAATAAAAAATCATTTTTTTTCAAACTTCGTCTCAGGCATAACAATCTAACTTCCCGACCTCGCACTCGAGCGTACCAAAGGAAAGCTATAGATCAGATGGAGAAGGATATGGTTACTCTAAGAGGAGAAATGGATATTGTCAAGGAGAACGTGGAAGAAATGAAAAGCCAGATTGATCAACTAACACTTGCCGTCCAAAATTTGATAGCCAGAAGAACCAAGTCAAGCCAGCGAAGGAAGGTTCCTACTCCTACCTCCTATGTTGAAGACAATAACACCCTACTAGGGTTTGTCCATGATCTAGAACATGAGGAGACTGAAACTACTAAGCACAAAACTGTTAACCAACCTCTCGAGGGAACCGTCTCTCCACATATTTCCAATGGGGCACCTCGTACTACTTACAGACCTACTCCACAGGAGAACTACGCATACGAGGATGAAAATCCAAGACAAGTGGCCCTCGAAAATAAAGGAACCACTGTTAGGGAAAGGAGAGGGATTGATGATAAGTACAAAGCACTTGAGGAAAGGTTAAAGGTCGTGGAGGGACTCAATGTTTTTGGAGTGGATGCTTTGGAAATGTGTCTGGTGCCCGATGTGGTCATGCCTCCTAAGTTTAAGACACCTAACTTCGAGATGTATAAAGGAGTTAGTTGTCCCGAAAATCACATCCGGATGTTTTCACGAAAGATGGGGGCTCATGCTAAAAATGAAAAGCTGATGATGCATGTTTTCCAAGACAGCCTTAGTGGGGCATCCTTGGATTGGTACATGCAACTGGAAAGGACTTACATCAAGAACTGGGAGGATCTGGCAAGTTCCTTTATAAGGCAATACCAATATAATGTAGACATGGCCCCTGATCGCATACAATTACAAAACATGTCTCAAAAAGGGAACGAATCTTTCAAGGAGTACGCCCAGAGATTGAGGGAGTTAGCCTCTCGTGTTCAACCTCCATTGCAGGAAAGCGAGCTAGTAGATACATTCATGGGAACTCTGCAAGGACTCTACTATGAAAGGATGATTGGGGCAGTCTCAACGGGATTCACTGACTTGGTTATCATTGGAGAGAGGATTGAGAACGGTTTAAAGACAGGAAAGATTGGGCAGTCATCCTCCGACCAACATAACAATAAGAGGTACCCCGAAAACAACTCAAAGGAAAATGATGTCAGTGTTATAGACCCTGAATATCCAAATCTGGGAGATAATGCGTTACTGGGGCACATTGGGGCAACAATCAATGCCATGGAAGAGATGGGGGATGGATTCCTTATTAGTAAGGAAGACATGACAAACTGGGGTAAACAATGGGAGTCACCTGAGGAGAAGGATTTGTTTGGGCTGGGTTACAAACCGGCTAATGAAGGATTAGAAGAGAATTTCCATGGCGTGGGATTTGGAATTGGGGGCCATATGGCTGCAATGGAAGAGGAAGAAAGGAATGCCTAATTTCAACAAGTGGAGAACCATCGGGATTTCTGAGACGATTTTTGTTTCGAAGTAATTTACTTTTTCCTTAAAATAATAATAAGTCCCTTGCTATGCCCAAGGCAAATGGACAAAGCTTTGTAGGGCCACCTGTTATTTCATTGGATTTATTTCTATCAATAAAATTGCATTTTGTTTTCAATCAAGATCTTTTTCTTTCATTTTCTGTTTATTCAAAATGGCAATATACCTTCTTTCGATATTTTCATTTCTAGCACTTCATTCCAAAAAAAAAAAAGAAAAATCCTCCTCATGCAAATTTAAAAATGGACCTATTAAAAATAACACCGCTATAATCTCGAATGACTCCGAATTACCGATTAACCAAGCGGAAGAGGGTGATGAGGACGAGTGTGAGCTTCCCGAAGAGTTAGCTAGACTGTTGAGGCAAGAGGACAAGGAAATACAACCTCATCAGGAACCAGTGGATGTGATCAATCTGGGAACTGAGGAAGATAGGAAAGAGGTCAAAGTCGTGCTTCTCCAGATAAGGATATAAAGGAAAGACTGATCGAGCTATTGCAAGGATACTCTGACGTGTTTGCATGGTCATACCAAGAAATGCCAGGGCTTGATACAAGCATCGTCGAGCATAAACCACTACTTAAACTAGAATGCACGCCAATCAAGCAAAAGCTGAGGAGGACTAGATCAGAGATGATCCTCCAGATCAGGGAAGAAGTCAAGAAGCAATTTGACTTTTTGTCACAAGGTAACGCCTGTTGGGCTAAAGAACGTAGGAGTAACTTACCAAAGGACTATGGTAATATGGGGCATAAGGAGATAGAGGTTCATATGGGTGATATGATTACCAAGTCACAAAAGGAAGAAGATCACATAACTAACTTGCAAAGTTGTTGGATCAGTTAAGGAAATTCAAGTTACGACTGAAGCCCACAAGGTGTACTCATGGAATCAAATCTGGAAAAATACTAGGGTCCATGGTCAGTCAAAGGGGAATAAAGGACAAAATGAAATTCGTTCAAGGGATGATAGCTCCAAGGATAAAAAAGTAAGTTCATGGATTTTTGGGGAGATATCTCCCACCTTACAGCTACTTGTGAGCCAATCTTCAAATTACTCAGAAAAGGACCAAATCACTGAATGGAGTGAAGATTGTCAAAAGGATTTCGATTGGATCAAGGAATATTTGCAAAAGCCACCTATATTGGTGCCACCAGTCCCAAGGAGACCACTCATAATGTACTTAACAAAATTTGAGAATCCCATGGATTGTGAAACTTTGGACTCCTATGAAGGACCTAGACCTGGATCTCGAGGGAAACTTATATTTGCATAAGGACAGGGGCAATCAATAGGAATTTAGGATCATGAAGGAAGCTAATATGGATAAGGCAGAATGGGTGCAAACTAGGCTCGATCAGCTAACCTCGTATAAGGGAAACGTGTGGCTGTGGGCAGTTATATCCACAGGGAATTAAGAAAGCATTTGACAAAGAGATTCGTCCTCGCCTACGCGAAGAGGGAGACTTGGGGTTAAGGAAAATATTACCCATCCATAAAGACCACCACGTCAAATGGACCCCACCCTATGAAGGGCCATATGTCGTGAAGAGTGCCTCCTCTGGCGGAACACTAATATTAACAACCCTGGATGGAGCGGATTTACCACGACCGGTGAACTCCGATTCGGGCAAAAATGCTATGCCTAGAAAAAGAGGATAAAAGCCCGCTAAGTCGAAAACCCTAAAGGGCGACTTAGGCAAAAATTAGGGCGTCCCGGTGGATTGAAAACTCGAAAGAGAAATCCAGGCAAAAATTAGGGATTCGGATAAAAATGATACCCGACAAGTCGAAAACCCTAAAGGGCGGCTTAGTCGAAAAAATGGTATATCATCCAGGTGGACTAAGACTCTAAATAGAGCGGTTCAGGCAAAAGTTAGGGATATCCAAAAGGCATATGACTGAAAACCCTCAAGTCACCCCGTAACAGGAATTCAGAAGGGAGCGATCATTCCAGCCGTCATCTTGAGAAGCAAAGTGTCGTGATCTTGGAGTCTTAGGGATATTAGATGGTGTTAAATTTAATAGGATCATAAATAAATTTGTTTTCTTATTGCCATTTTACATTTTTTCTGGATTTTCGGTAATATCTCCTTATGAGAATTACCCTCCTTGCTTATCATTGCCCATTTGCGGGCCAATTCTCAATAAATTTGCTTTTCAAATACGTTTCTTTGCCTCCTAAAATTATTCCGTTTGATTACAAGGTGTCGGTTAATTGTGAGATAATGCATTGAAATATCAGGTATAAATAAAAGCTTTAAAAAGGGAAAATGGATTTTACTTCGGTTTTTGGAATCATCAAAGGAATCATATTCTTCCAAAGCAAGATATAGGGTCTATACACTGACAGGAATGTAAGTTACAATCTAACCAACATGGGAGGTTCTTTAACGGCATGTTAAACAGGAATCAAGAGTATCATGGCTCACTACGATTATCAAGGTCTCAAGGGTCAGGGAGTCAGGACGTTATGGAAAGTTTTATTTCGGACAACACATGCATTGCATATCATAAAAGAGGCGTTAGCCCAAATCATGCATCAGTCATGTCGCTACACTCTAGCATCTAACATGCACTCATAAACTCAAACATGCATACATGCGCTCATATACCCAAACATGCATACATGCATAAGGTTCATATTTACTCTTAGGGGTTTAATTCCCGACTGGGCAACATGGCCTTCATAAGGGATAGGTTTCATCAGGTATCTAAGGATTTTCATCAAGGGTTCCACTAAGGGCTTTTTTTTCAAGGGTTCTATTAAGGGTTCTACCAGAATGTTATTAAAGGATTTCACCAATGTCTTATCATGGGGTTTCATCAGGGTTTTATTAAATGGTTTTATTAAAAGGTTTCACTGGGGTCTTATCAAGGGGTTTTCTATCAAGGGATTTCGTCAAAAGGGTTTTTTCCAAAATCTCATCCAAGGGATTCCAGCAAAAGGGTTATACCATATTTTAACAAAGGGTTTTACCAAGGGATTTATCAAGGAGGTTTGCGTAAGGGATTTTATTAAGGGTTGTCAATAAATTTTAAGAGATTTCATCAAAAGGAGTTATCAAGGGGTTCCACTAAAAAAATTTCAAAGGGGTTCAATCGGGTATTTCGTCAAGGGTTTATTACTTGGGATCTTAGGATGATCAGCGTAGTACCTACCGGACTCTGTGGTTAAAATTAGGGTCTTTCTTATATTTAATCGTCTCCGCAACAAAAGAGGAAGACTCATCAACATCCTCTTTCTGATTCGAAGACGATTAAATAGGGGCATCTGTCGTACCCCAAATTTTGACCACCCGTCTATTCTTTTTTTGCTTTTTGTATTGAGGGGTTTATTTATTTTAATAGCAGGGGTAGAATAAATTATGATGGCGTTATGAGTTAAATAGGGTTAGATTACTGTTATCTTTATATATAGGGATTAATTAGGGTCATATTAATTTTTAATCGAATTATACTAGGGTCATAGTGGGGTTATTAGAGGATTAATGTTAATATTAATATTATTATTAATATTAATATTATCATTGAATTATTATTAAAATACCCGCTAATGTTGTTTTATTTTGAATAAATAAAATGGTACAGTTGGTAGCAAGGGGAGTATAGGGAGTTACAAGACGGAGAGGTTGTGAATTCGAATCCCACCTTTTTCATTTTTAATGTTGTATTTGTTTTATCTTTACTACTAACTCTTTTTTATTTTTATTTTTAATAAAAAATCACAAAAATATCATTTTTTAATATTTATTTTTTTAATTTTCGTATTTGTATTTAATGCAATTTTAAAAATATGATTTTTTCATTAAAATCAATATTTTATGGAAAAAATCTCAAAAATCATAAAAATAAAAATAAAAATCAATCAAATCTTTTTTTCTCATTATCATTATAAGGATATTTCTTTTATTTAAAATATTAATTTTTTTATTTAAATTCACCAAGCCATGAATCCATCCAGATTCATTTGCTTGGGCTCCAAGAAATAGAGGAAAATCAGGTCAGATTAAAACCTTCCTAAACTGAAAAATTTTATTCAATGTCTGACCTAATTTTTATCTATAAATAGAACCTCTTTTTCTCATATTTTCCTCACCCACTATTCACATATTCAATCCCCAAAGTTGTTGTTCTTCACACTGAAGAACAACAACAAATAAACCCTAGCCTCAAAAGGGAGCAGCAAAGGATACACGAAGAATGCAAAATAAGGTGGGAGAAAGGATAAAGAAAGGAGAGGAAGGGAAAGCATCAGCTTAAGTGGGTCACGACACTCTAGGTTGGTGTCTTCAAACTTTTAGTTATCATTTGTATATATTTATTATCGAATTCCTGTTTGTAAAAATATATATGTTATTGCTTGTTTGTTTCGATTGATTGTTCAAATTTTGAGTTTTTGGGATATTAATACTAGGGTACGTATTATTTTTAATAAAATGGTTAAAATTAAAAAAAAATAAAAAATATAACCATTTATTAATCTTTTCTTTTAAAATGAATATTGAAAAATAGAAAATAAAATAAATATGGATTAGATTTTTTTTAACTTTTACTATTCATGATTAGGAAATTTAATTGGGTTTAATAAAAATTAATTAATTAATATAATCAAGAATAAGGGGTTTAACCGTGTAATAAAATAAAATAATTTATTAGCTTATTATTATATTTTCTATAATAAAAAATGTGGGTTTATTTAAACTTGTAATTTTTGGGTTCAATTTAAAATTTGGAATTTATTTATAAAAATTGGGTTTAATTTATATTTTAGAGTTTATTTATTTTGTTTAATATAATTTTGGGGTTGTTATAATTTGATTTTTATCATAATAAAATTTGGATTGATTTATATTAATTTATACAAATTTGGAGTTTTATTTTGGGTATTATAATAAATAGGGGCTCATTTATATAAATTTATAATTTGGGGTTATTATAACTTATCTATCTTTATAGGTATTAATTTGGGTTTATTTATTGTTATAATTAATAAATTTTGAATTTAACATTTAAATTTGGGATTGTTATAATTCGGTGGATTTATTTATATTAATATAAATTTTGGGGTTTATTATATTTTATTTTGGGTTTATAAATTGGGGTTTATTTACATAAATATAAGGTTTTTATAATATAATTTTGGGATTTTATATGATTGGAATTAAAAAATAAGGGATTGTTCTATTTTTTTGGGTCTTTAAGATGATAATTTCATTTATTTTAATTTAAAAAAAGGGATTAATGTTTTTTTATGAGTTTAATGCTAATTTAAAATTAGGGATTTCATTAATGAATATTAAAATCATTTCTGGGAGTGAATTTATTGTTATTTTCTAAAGGGGTTTCATTATGGGATATTAAAATTATTTTTATTACTAAATGGAGCTAATTTTTTTGGGATTGAATTTATTTGAATTTTTTAAAGGAGATTAAATTTATTTTATTAAAAGGAATTAATTTATGTTGGGATTGAATTTATTTATTTTATGGGATATTATGGATAATTGGGATACAAATTTGGGATAAGGGATAAATATTTGGGATAACACTTTTGATATCCGAGAGTATAAATAAATAGATTAGGATTTTGGGATAAAACTCTTAGGTTCCAAGAGTATAAATATAGGCCAAGGGATTAGGGGATAAAACTCTTAGGTTCCAAGAGTATAAATATAGGCCAAGGGATAAAACTCTTGATATCCGAGAGTATAAATAAAAGGATTAAGGGATAAAACTCTTCCGTCCGAGAGTATAAATAATGGATAGGGTTTTAAGGGATAGAACTCCTCATCTAGGAGTATAAACACTAGATTTAAGGGATAGAACTCTTTATCCAAGAGTATAAATAGTGGATTGGGATTTAGGGACAGGTTTTGGAATTTAGGAATAGGATTAGGGGATAGGAATAGGGGAGGTGAACTACGGTTACTCTGATCCTTCAAATTGAGGGTACGTAGGCATAGGGTTGCAAACTAACCCTAACGAGTATAATTAATAAAAAACTCAGGTTTTCCTATAACTTAGACAAACAAATATACCCTAAATTCAAAGGTGGATCCCATTGAGTACAATGGAGGTGAGGGGTGCCTTACACCTTCCCTTCACTTAACCGACTCCCGAACCGTAGGAATCTCTACCTTAGGATTAAGATATTAGGTTTATCATTATTTTCCCTTAAAAAATATGATGGCGACTCGAAAATTTTTGCCAGCCGCGACAATCCAATTTTAGTTCGTCGTCAATTTGGATACCCGATGAGGCATGTCCCGCGTAATGCTCATCTGGAAGGTCTTTTCTTCAAGGAAGGAGAAAATGACAGGGCACTAAAGACAGAAATAGTGCATGCCTGGAAACACGTTCATAGGAAAGGACGAGAGTCTCTAGGAAAACCGGACTGTGTCTCGGTGGAGCCTTATCTCCACTGGGTACAAACTAGAGCTCCCAAGCTGAGGATGCCTTACCCTCGTCAGGAAGTTCTTCCATTAAGGGACTCTGCCCTTTATTTTATGTCTGAGACGGAAAAGCTTCAGGTTACTCTCAGCAAAGTTCAGCAGGAGAAGAGGTCTTGGAGGAACAAGTACCGTATTCTCAATGAGGAGTGTAAGAAAATACAGCAGTTATTAAGAGAAAAGGATGCTCTGATTGAGATTTTAGAGCAACATGCTGTAGAAAATCAGGATGACCAAAGGAATTTGCTCGCTTCTTTCACTTGGCAAAGGAATGACAACCCGACAATGGCTGAAGAGCCCCGGTCAAAGAAAAGGAAAGTACCAGAACCAGCACCTGAGGTCTCTTCAGAGAGGACTCAGGATCCATTAGTTTAGGTTTCCTTTTTCAGCACTACGTAAATTACTGTATTTCCATTTCCGCAATCCTTTGAATTCAATAAAACGGGGTTTCCCCACTGTTTGATATTTGCAATCTAATTGTCGAAGTTTACTTTGAATAAACAAAAACATATATAATCATTGCATATCATTCATCATTCTCGCATCACGCATTCTTCTCACCTACGAATCTCACGTTTGTGTCTCGATTCTAGAGTCAAACTGTCTCATTCGTACAATACTCGGGCCAATCGTCAGAAAAAGATGGATGATCTCGAGGAAGAGAGCAGAGAGTTGAGAGAAGAGATCGACACTCTGAAAGAGGATCTGAGAAAGCTTCACAACGACATGCAAGCTCTAGCAGAGGCTCAGATGCAACAACAAAGGACGGTGATATCAGAGATCACATCTACGCCCATAGTGGAAAAGGTTGATCCTAGGTATAAAATGTCGAAAGATTGCCCTGGGGCTTGCCTATTAACTATATCCCGGAAGGATATGTTCCGCCGATCGCTGAGGATCAGGGAACCGCAGCTGGAACCGCTGGGCCTGAAGGTTACAAACTTCGGGAAAGCAAAGATGCCAGGGGCATAACAGTAACTCCTGAAGGTTACAAACTTCGGGAGGCACCGAGAGTCTCAGCCATAATGACTATACCACCGCCCGTGGTACACACTGTCTCGGAAGGACAGATTCCACAGTTACCTTCTGGTGGAAACGACAGCATATTCGACAGAATGAACGAGTTCCAGGAACAGTTCCTGGAAATGCAGAAAGAACTGCAAGCCCTTCGCGGTCAGGATTTATTTGGAAAGGACGCCGCAGACCTTTGTTTGGTCCCCAATGTGAAAGTCCCGCACAAATTCCAGGTGCCCGACATTGAAAAGTACAAGGGTAACTCTTCCCTCAAAGTCATTTAGTGATGTACGCTCGACGAATGTCAGCTCAGACAAAGAACCAGGAGCTACTAATTCACTACTTTCAGGATAGTTTAACCGGTGCTGCACTAAAATGGTACATGGGTTTAAATCGCGCTACGATCGGCACGTTCAGAGATCTTGGCGCTGCTTTCGTCCAACAATATAAATATAATTTGGACATGGCACCGGTAGAGATCAACTCAGATCGATGTCACAAAAGGACAAGGAAACCTTTAAAGAATACGCTCAGAGATGGCGTGAAATTGCCGCTCAGATTTCTCCACCTCTGGAAGAAAAGGAGATGACAAAGATCTTCTTAAAGACCTTGAGCTCATTTTACTACGACAGAATGGTTGCCAGTGCGCCCAGTGACTTCACCGAAAGTGTGGGCATGGGAGTTCGTCTTGAGGAAGCGGTCCGAGAAGGACGTCTAGTTAAAGACGCTGGATCATCAAGTAGTACAAAACGATACGGTAGTGCTCTCCCTAATAAAAAAGAGCAAGATATTGGGAATATCTCTCTCGAAAAGCAAAGGCGACATTACCAGCCTGTAGCAGCTGTAACTCCTGCTATTAACCTGACGCCTGTTCCTACGTATCAACCTCAAGTTGCGCAGAGCCAACCTAATCAACAGCAATATCAGCAAAGGACACAACAGCCTCTTCAACAGGCTCGTCCTCCGTACAACAACAACCGTACAACACGACCACCAGGGTTCGACCCTATACCAATCTTGTACGCAGAACTGCTTCCACTCTTACTGGCCAAGGGGCACGTCCAAACTAAGTCTCCTCTTACGGTACCGGAAAATCCGACTTTTTGGTTCAAAACAGATCAGACTTGTCCTTACCATCAAGGAGGACCAGGGCATAACATAGAAAATTGTCTCAGTTTCAAATCTGACGTACAAAAGCTTGTTAGGAGCAGGGTCTTATCTTTCAAATATACGAATTCGAATATTCTCACGAATCCGCTGCCACAACACGAGAAAGTCGCAATCAATTTGATAGAGGGGGAGGCTAACAAAAGCTATAAAATTCACGATGTACTCTTATTAAGGGCCAATTTGGTCAAGATGCATTGTAGACAGAGCGGGTATGGCCATATACCACCTCACAATTATCACCAGTGTGATGTCTGCTCTAAAGACAATCAAGGATGTTCTATGGTGCAATCAACTCTACAGGAACAGTTGGATCTCGGGTGGATCCAAGAGCATTGAGTTCGTGGAGTTAACATGACTTGTACGAATTCCAACATCATTCAGAATCACGACATCCGTGCGATGAATGTCAACTTGATGGCAATGCACTCAAGGCAAAGCCAGTATCATAATCGGTCGCGACACGATTACAATTCCTGTCTGATTTGCTCAGTAAACAATCAAGGATGCTCTTTTATACAAGAGGCCCTCCAGCGTCAGATGGATCTTGGGTGGAACCAGGACTACCATGATAGAAATCCTTATCAGATCAACATGATCTAAATCTTTGATATTTGTTTGATGAATACCATCCTGGTGGAGTTACATGCCAGGCAAGTCCAACTCGGTTTTTTCACTTTTCACGATTATCAGAACTGTAAAGGATGTAGTGAGAGTAACCAAGGGTGCGCTCTCGTTCAAAGAACTTTGCAACACTTATTAAACCACTGGTGGCTTCCAATCTATATGGATGAAGACACACAACAAGTCAGTGTGCTTAATGGGAACCCTACTCGGCGTCAAAGTCAGGATGTCCGATCTATGGAAACCGACCTAGTAAGGTTACACTGTATTCAAAGCGGACATGGCCAGGTGCCACCGCACAACTATGAACATTGTAGAGTCTGCTTGGAAAATAGCCAAGGATGTTACCTTGTGCGGGCAGCTCTTCAAGGTCAATTGGATCGTAGAGAGATTCACCCATGTCCGAGTTTCGAGCCAATCAGCTGGACGCCGGACTACTTCACTGATCAAATCAAAGATGTGGTTGTAATCTCTGATCCTGAGAGGACCAAGGATGTTTGTGCCATCATCCCTCTACTGGACGAATCAAAGGTTCCTAGCTAGGAACTGATTGAAGTTACTTTTGACAGTCAGAAAAATCAGAAGGCTCCTATAGTGATCTATTTGCCAGGACCGTTACCGTATGAATCAGCTAAGGTAATCCCTTACAAATACGGTGCAACGATAATTGAGAATGGAAAGGAAATTCCATTACCCTCCGTCGTGAATATTGCAGACATCAGTCGAGTAAAGCGGAGCGGTCGAATCTTCAACCGAGGAGTTGGAAAACATAACAAAGAAAAGGAACTTCAGACAGAAGCTCCCAATCCACTAGTCGGTCAGTCCAGTGATCCCGACCTTTCGAAAAACAACGATGAGATGCTAAAGCTCATCCAAAGGAGTGAATACAACACTATTGATCAGCTGTTACAAACTCCTTCAAAGATCTCGGTGCTATCACTTTTACTTAGTTCTGAAGCCCACAGAGAGGCTCTACAGAAAGTCCTAGAGCAGGCCTTTGTGGAACAGGATGTGTCAATAAGACAGTTTGATAGCATCATCTCTAACATCACTTCCTGCAACAACATAGGATTCAGTGATGTGGATTTGCCAGAGGAGGGCAAGGGCCACAACATGGCGCTCAATATCACAGTCAACTGCCAGGACGATGCTTTAGCCAGCGTACTGGTAGACACAGGATCGGCCATCAATGTTATGCTGAAGTCCACTTTAATGCGACTATCATTCAAAGGATCCCCGATGAGGGGCAGTGAGGTTATCGTCAAAGCATTTGACGGGTCTCTGAAAGTAGTTACCGACTAAGTCGATCTTCCCATAACTATTGGTCCTCACACTTTCCTAATCACTTTCCAGTTCATGGACATTCGGGTAACATAAAGTTTCTTATTAGGAAGACCTTGGATACACCAGGCTAGAGCAGTCACTTCAACGCTGCACCCAAATACTGAAGTTCGTCAAGAACGATCAACTCGTCACGGTCTGTGGAGAACAAGCCTTGCTCGTGAGTAACCTGTCATTATCTACTTGTATAGAATCCGAGGAGGTTGTTGGGACTCAGTTCCAAGCACTTTCGGTGAGCAATGAGAATCAATCAAAGAAAGGAACCTCTATTTTCTCATAAAAAGATGCCCTCGAGGCAATTAAAAGCAACAATACGAAAGGATGAGGGCAACTTGTCACTCCTACTGATAATAAAACAAAGAAGGGTCTTGGTTTTTCCGTGACCTGCATCCAGACAGCTGCTAACGATAAAAGTTTTCATCCCATTCAGGACTTCTTCCACAGTGGAGGTTTCCTTTACCCAGTGCCTCAAGCAGTACATACCATCAACAAGGGAGATTCCCCCGACACAGATGAAGAATGGAAGTCCTATCTTAACGAGGATGGTGATATGTCTCAGGAAGAGGTGCCTACGCCATTTTGCTATCCCGCACAGAGTCCGAGATTTATACCGAGGTCAGACGTCGAAATGATATATGGAGATTGTGATCCGGAAGGATGTCGTGCTCCACCAAACTCATTAGAGGAGGACACTCTGATGAAAGACAACTTTAACCACGACTACTATGGCCCAATGGATGACCTGCCTATCTGGCAGCCGTACCCAAGAAACTCAGGGCAAGAAAATCATCCGAACAATGAAAATCAGCTGAGCATCATTGAATAGAATACATGTGTCCCCACCATGTCATTGTATCATTACTCAGGGCAGTCCGAAAATATTCAGTACGACGATGAATTGGCAAAGCTTGCTGGACTAGAATTCATCAACTATGCTTTTCCTGAGGTCAACGTCATCGAGAGAGATGACTCCTCCAATTCCACAGAAGTGCGGGACACCTTAGGACAGCCAAGTGGAAAATACGACTATATGGTCAAGTACACTGCACCTGAGAGCTCTCGTATCAGGCTCGAAGACATCCATCCAATTGGATGGGGTGATTTACCTAAGAGCACGAATCCTATGCAAAATACAACTGAGGAATCCTCCTACAACAACTCTGCCTGGGAGACAGATTCCAGTGATTCTGCTCCGCCAAAAATCTGCGTTATTTCTGAAGAAAAATCAAGGAAGGTATCGGACTTTGTGATTCACCGAGGAGTTCGCCACCAATGGTTTGCTGTCGATGTCCCGAAGATTGCTCATAAGTCAAAGTAATTGTCATCTTTAACCTTTCACCCTGCCCAGGTGAAACGGATGTTTTGATAGGGCTCACTTTCTGTAAATTTCCCTCTTTGCTTTGCCCAAAGCGACAGAGTTTTGTTTTATAGGGTTGTAGTTTCAAGAATCGACTTGTTCATAAATAAAATAAACGTCGTTCTGTAATTTCCGCATTAATTATTGTTTTCTCTTTTCATTTTTCAGAAAATGGTAATCCTAAAAAACAATTCAATAATAAAAACAAGCATTTTCCCAAGAAAATACACTGCACACACTCTTGCATTCTCTCTATCTCTTCTAAACACAAATCATCCCGTCATGCAAATTGCTTGTTTTAAACCCAGTTGAAACATACGATCCGATGCCTTCTCCCAACTTTGAGTTCGCGGTATTTGGGGTTGAAGAAGAAGTTGACAACGAAATTCCATAAGAGATCTCCCGACTACTCAAACAGGAGGAAAGGTCCATTGAACATCACAAAGAGCCGTTGGAAACAGTAAACTTGGGTTCGGAAAAAAAAAAGAGAAAAGAGATCAGGATTGGGGCACTGCTTAGTCCAACTGCCAAAGAGAGTTTGACAAAGCTTCTCAAAGAATTTCCCGATGTATTCACTTGGTTCTATCAGGATATGCCAGGGTTAGATACCAGCATCGTGGAACATCATCTACCGTTAAGGTCGGAATGTCCGCCGGTAAAACAAATTTTGAGACGGACTCACCCGGACATGGCCATCAAAATCAAGGAGGAAGTCCAAAAACAGATAGACGCGAGTTTCCTCGCCACGTCAGAATATCCTCAATGGTTAGCGAACATCGTACCCGTTCCGAAAAAGGACGGAAAGGTCAGAATGTGTGTGGATTACAGAGATCTAAACAAGGCTAGTCCAAAGGATGACTTTCCTTTGCCACCCATTGACATGTTGGTTGACAGTACAACAATGTTCAAAGTCTTCTCCTTCATGGATGGATTCTCGGGCTATAATCAGATTAAGATGGGGCTGAAAGACATGGAGAAAACTTCGTTCATTACCCCATGGGGTACCTTTTGTTACAAGGTAATGCCGTTTGGTTTGAAGAATGTCAGGGCAACCTATCAAAGGGCCATGACTACTCTGTTTCATGACATGATACACAAAGAAATCGAGGTATATGTTGATGACATGATTGCCAAATCTAAAATAGAGGATGAGCATGTGACCCACCGGTCAAAACTATCTGAGCGTCTGAGAAAGTATAAACTTCGCTTGAATCCCAACAAGTGCACATTCGGTGTCCGTTCAGGGAAACTCCTAGGGTTCATCGTCAGCTAGAAAGGAATTGAGGTTGACCTTGACAAGGTCAAGGCCATTCAAGAAATTCCTTCTCCGAAAACTAAAAAACAAGTCAGAGAATTCCTGGGACGGTTGAACTATATTTCCAGATTCATATTCCTTATGACCGCGACATGTGCACCGATTTTCAAGTTACTCAAAAAGAATCAGGATTGCATTTGGACAGAAGACTGCCAAACCGCCTTCGACAGTATTAAGGAGTACCTGTTAAAGCCACCGATTCTATCACCTCCAGTGGAAGGAAGACCACTGATCATCTACCTCACAGTCCTAGAGGACTCAATGGGTTGTGTACTTGGCCAACAAGACGAAACAAAAAGGAAAGAGTCTGCCATTTACTATCTGAGCAAGAAATTCACCGACTGCGAGGCTCGGTATACTATGCTTGAGAAAACTTGTTGTGCTCTGGCTTGGGCAGCCAAACGTCTTCGCCAGTACATGATTCGTCACACTACTTGGTTGGTCTCCGAAATGGATCCAATCAAGTATGTATTTGAAAAGCCTGCTCTCACAGGAAGGATTGCCCGTTGGCAGATGCTGTTAACAGAATATGACATAGAGTACCATGCTCAGAAAGCCATTAAGGAGAGTATTTTAGCCGATCATTTGGCTCATCAACCGATTGACGATCGAGAGTCAGTCGGATTTGACTTCCCAGAAGAAGATGTCATGTATCTAAAGATGAAAGATTGCGATGAGCCGCTACCCAGTGAAGGGCCAGAACCAGGTTCCCAATGGGGACTTATCTTTGACGGAGCCGTCAATCAATATGGAAACGGAATTGGGGAAATCATCATAACCCCACAGGATACCCATATTCCTTTCACCTCCAGACTTACGTTCAAGTGAACGAACAACGAGGTCGAATACGAACCTTGTATCATGGATCTCGAGGAAGCGATCGACTTAAGGATCAAGAACTTGGATGTATATGGCGACTCAGCCCTGGTTATCAATCAGATCAAAGGAGATTGGAACACATACCAATCAGGACTGATTCCTTACAAGGATTATGCAAGAAGGTTGTTACCTTTCTTCGATAGAATCGAGTTTCATCATATCCCTCGTGAAGAGAATCACACGGCTGATGCATTAGCCACTCTCTCTTCCATGATTAGTGTAGGTCAATGGAGCAACCTACCTAAGATCGACATAATGCGCCTTGAAAGGCCCGCTTACATCTTCGCGATTGAAGCAGTCATAGATGACAAACCTTGGTATCACAATATCAAATGTTTCCTTCAGAAACAAGAGTACCCACCTGGGGCATCCAGGAAGGACAGAAAAACCCTCAGAAGACTGGCTGGCAGCTTCTTCCTGAGCGGTGATACACTTTATAAGAGAAATTTCGACATGGTCTTACTCCGATGCGTAGACAGACCAGAAGTAGACATGCTAATAAAAGAAATTCACGAAGGATCCTTTGGCACTCATGCCAACGGGTACGCAATGGCGAGAAAAATTCTGAGAGCAGGGTACTACTGGTTGACCATGGAATCCGACTGCTACAAGTACATGAGGAAGTGTCACAAGTGTCAGATATACTCAGACAAAATCGATGTACCTCCAACGCATCTCAAAGTTCTTTCTTCTCTATGTACCGAAGGCTTCAAACGGACATCGGTTCATTCTGGTAGCCATTGACTACTTCACCAAGTGGGTCGAAGTAGCGTCATACACTAATGTAACCAGACAAGTAGTGATCCGATTTATCAAAAACAATATCATCTTCCATTATGGTGTTCCGAGCTAGATCGTTACAGATAATGGATCTAACTTGAACAACAAGATGATGAAAGAGTTGTGTGCTGAGTTCAAGATCGAACACCATAACTCATCTCCCTACCGACCCAAGATGAACGGAGCGGTAGAAGCGGATAAGAAGAACATCAAGAGGATCGTTCAAAAGATGGTTGTAACCTACAAAGGCTGGCACGAGATGCTACCCTTTGCTCTTCATGGTTATCGAACATCTGTCCACACTTCAACATGGCCAACCCCTTTCTCTCTAGTATATGGCATGGAAGCAGTGCTTCCCGTAGAAGTAGAGATCCCATCAATCCGGGTATTGATGGAAGCTAAGCTTACAGAAGCCGAATGGTGTCAGAGTCGACACGACGAAGTGAATCTGATCAAAGAAAAGAGAATCACGACACTATGCCACGGTCAATTGTATCAACAAAGAATAAAGAGGGCGTTTAACAAAAAGGTCCAAAAGGAGACCTTATGCTAAAAAAGATACAATCATTTCTCACTGACTTTTGGGGCAAATGGACTCCGAATTATGACGGCCCCTATGTGGTCAAGAAAGCTTTCTCAGGCGGCGCCTTGAGACTTGCAATCATGGATGGAGAAGAATTTGCCTACCCCACAAATGTTGATGTAGTCAAGAAATACTTCGCCTAAATAAAAAAAAAATGTCTCGGTGGATTGAAAACCCGAAAGAACGGTCCATGCAAAAATTAGAGACTTAATCAAAGATCATCCCGATGGATTAGAAATATCAAAGTACAATCCAGACAAAAATTAGAGATAATGGCAAGTAACTATGTTCAACAGGGGCAAATCTCCCAGTAGCAGTTACACCATCCATCGAAAGAAAACTCCAGTCAGGGCCATCTTCGACAGAAGCTCAGGATGCCCAGAATTCAAAGTTGGTAGAAGGACAGTGGTTGTTATGTTTCAACGTAGCCCTTTTCCCTTAAATTACCATTTTCTAACTTTGTAAATACTCCATGGAATCACGCGTTTGGCTGATTTCCATCCTATCAATAAAATTTGAGCCCTTGTGCTTTTGTTTGCAATTCTTATTTGTTTTAGCTTTACAGAACGACGTTTTAACATGATTAACGATTCTTGAAACGAAACAAAAATGCATTTAATTGTTAAAACTTTTCTGCTTTTAAAATAAAG
Organism: Lathyrus tuberosus; assembly: GCA_022829125.1. NCBI lineage: Eukaryota > Viridiplantae > Streptophyta > Magnoliopsida > Fabales > Fabaceae > Lathyrus > Lathyrus tuberosus. Next base: position 6,743,829 of record JALAZF010000007.1, on the reverse strand, counting down.
ATGGCAATTTCTTTTGATTGTTGAACATCGAAAGAGCATCGATCGCTTCTCCAGAAGTAAGCAAGCTTCAAAGTGCAGAATCAAAGTACTCCTTCTGAACCAGTATGCCTGAATGAAGGATCACTTATGTCAGAGACCATGTTCCATCTGACACCCTCGGCCGAGTTTTTACCTCCTAAGCCCGACCAACATAGCTCCCAACAGGGACTATCTCTCCTAAGCAAGGCAGAATTGCTACTTTTGGACCAGCAATATTATTCCTCCCCCCGCAGTGGCCGAGTATCCCGTCGTGTTCATCCATTAGTTTGTATGTCGCGTCAGTTTTGTCAGCATATACATACATACATCATGCATTATTGATTTACATTCATATTCATATTGCATCAATATCACTCTAGTTGGTCTTATCCCGTAGTGGTAACCGTCCTCTCAATCGAGTTGTCAGTTCTTTCCTCGTCAAGAAGTGTTGCGTCTGAACAATCTCGCCTCTAGTTTATTTTTGGGATGAAGTTGGTCCTCGACCACTTTGATAACGTGAACCTCTGAAAGACAAGAAAACCATCGATGAACATCACTCTTCGCCATTGAAGATGATATCCTCGCTTTCCCGGATTAAGGAAAATCCCCAAAGAAAGCCTCTTAATCAGAGATTCGACAATGCAGCAGTTTTTCTCCAAAAAATCCGCTGACGAAAAGGTCATCAGCACCTCAAAATTAGATCATATCATATGGCCTTTCTCCAAGAAGATCTCCGAGGAAAGTATGATGTAATATCCCCAAGCTGGAAGCAGTCTCTCAAGAGACCTGCTTTACCCAGTAGAGCCGACAAATGGCGTCTCCAACAGAGAAGTTTGTGCACCTCTACAACTCAGACAACTGGGTTCCCCAGCAAGTCTGACATCAAAAAATTTTCTATCAAATGGCATCTCCCCAGGAAAATTCGGCGAGAAGTTTGAGGAAAATCGCTACACATAGCGTCCCTTGTCAATAAAGTTTATTGACAAAAGAAACTTAGACCAGTTCCGTGGTAGGAAACTAGGATCGAGGGGAAGTTTACATAAGAAACTGAGACCAGTTCCTTGGTAGGAAACCAGGATCGAGGGGAAGTTTACATCAGAAACTTAGACCAGTTCCTTGGTAGGAAACCATGATCAGGGGGAAGATTATTTCAAAAGAAAACTGAGACCAGTTCCTTGGCTGAAGTCCAGGATCGAGGGGAAGTTTTTTACCTTTTCTAAGCATCATTGCTTAGCAAAAGAAGAAGGATGCGTGAACTACCATTCTTAACCACCATCAAAATTTCAGGTATTTCGATATTTAAACCTCTTGCACCCCGAATGCCCGAATACCTTCGCCATTCACACCTTCGGGTCTAAGAAGATTAAATAGGGGCATCTGTCATACCCCAAATTTTGACCACTTAGATTTCCCATCATTGGGAAAATCATCACCACAATATGGGTAAACCATCATACCTCATCAATCTCCCCAAGGATGGGTGAGCATTCACTACTATAAAAAATTAGGGTTTCAATCCCTCTCAGAACCTTAGACAAAGGATCAATCAAGAATTGACATGATATTCAACTTGTCTAACCTCTCAAACATCCACAATGGATCAATAGGACTCCCACAGCAGGAATCAAGCACAATGTTGCAGCATTCCAGGTGGATTAAGCCTCAAGATCGCCAGTGTCACCAAATTAGGGTTTGGTCGACCAGGGCCTCCAGATGGAAATTTTCCTCTGGGCATGAGCCAATTCTTCAAAGCATAACCTAAGATGCTCCAAGGGATATCATAAACCTAATCATCAAGTCAATTTTGCCTCAGGGGATGCATTCATAAAAAATCAGGAATTAGAGTTTCTTGACCTAATTCACCCCTAAGTTGACTTTTAGGACAAATCATGAGCCAATACCTCAAGAGAGGATTTGAGGGTATCGAATAAACCACATTGATCCATTTGCAACAATGGATTAGTATAAGAAGCTTGGGTAACAAGTTTCAATTTCATCAGAACCACAATTAGGGTTTCGCGGGAAAAGTCAACTGTACCTTTGACTTTTGACCAAGGCATGCTCCCAAGCCCTAGGACATGATTCAATACACCCTATGACACCTATGAAATTAATCCATCAAGTTTGATTTAGGTCAAGGACTTGATTCCATAGAGGATCGCACAGTTTGGAATTCATCTGACAAAAAGTCAACTGTGCACAAAAGTCAAACTTTGACTTTTTGATATTTTTCACAATTATGGTTCTTTGACCCTAAAATGATGTTAATGTGTGATTTGGATCATCATTCATCAAGAAAAATCAAGAAAAGTGGGATAACTTGTAAAAGGGGTAACCATAAAAACTTAGAAAATTTTCTAAGTTATGGAACAAAGTGGCTAGGGTACCAACTTTGGAGGATCGTAACTCCTAAACCACAAGGCCATTTTTCCCCATCCAAAGCTGGATTTGTAGCTCTCATGGCCCTCTACAAAAGCTTCAAACACAACTCATTCTAATTCTCCATGGATTTTAAGTTATGGAATGCTCAAAATCACAAAAAGTGAAAATGTCACTTTTTTCCAACACTTAGTAAAATTTTCACTAAGTCAGAATCTGCCTTCACTTTTTTCCAAATGTAGGGGAATTTTTAACTTGGATCCAAAAGGTATCAAAAACAACTATGATCAAACAGCTGTTGTATCATATGAGGGCTTTCCAAAATGGCCAAGAACTCCATCAAAGTCCACTTGAGCCATGAGATATGACAATGCTAATATGCCTTGCTACAAACTGTCATGGCAAGGAAGATTTGTGAGTTTTGCTCGATTTGCTCAAATTTTGCAAAGGGCAAACAAATGTATCCATCTGAACACCTCAAGGGGAGACCAAGGAGGGACAAACACTGATCCATCATCCTCCCAAGTCTTTGGAACCAAAAGTAGCATGCCAAACCTAGAAATTCCTAAAAGAGGGACAAGACTCCAATTTTGGATTGAAGCATTTAATGGATGCACCAAGGTGGCATGGACTGAGCCATTTCCAACTGAATTCAGTCAAGACTTATCCAAGACCAAGGGAACCAGCAGCCTGTGCCCTAACCTCTAGTCAATGGCTAGAGGAGACTTGGATTCTCATTGCTCAACATTGGACAAACCTCTGCTGTAGTTTCCATTCACTATTGCAGCCAAAACAAACTTGATCTACTATAAATAGAGCTCAATTGTGTTCAGTTTGAGTACACCAAAGCACTACAACACATGCTTTCCTCAAAATCTCTTTCTCTAGGCAAAAATACCTTATTTAGCAAGGTAACTCTGAGTTTTTGAGTTAGAGAGCAATTCCACCACAGCTCATGATCCAAACACATCCAATATGTCATATCTAAGCTGTCCAAACTCTCACAAGTGACCTGTAACACCAAAATCACAAAGTCACCTCTCAAAACCTCAAAATATGACTTTTGTGCATTTTTCAAGCCATGTCTTGATTCAGTCACTTTCCAAACCAGATAAAACCTCAAACACACTCCAAATATCACCCTTGAACTGTCCCAAATGGTTCCACACATCTGGAACACCATTTGAGGGAGTTGTTATTTTGGTCACTTTTGTCCCTTTTGCAAGAAAGAGCTCAAACTTGTTCTTGAGGTTTCCAGCTGATTCCAACCATCCTAAAAGCTTCTAAGAGATCATTTGAGGGTGTCCAAAGCATCAAATCATTTATGGAACAAGGTGCTTGGCAGATTGCACAAAAGCTCCAAAAAGAGGAAAACATCACAACTTGTATTCTTTGAATCATGCTTTCTTTTGATGTCCATTGATCATGCATCTCTTCTACATGTTATATGTGTTGTGTTTGCACCAATTTACCATGTAATTTATGCTTGTACCAAGAGATGGCACAGAAAATGCAAATCATGGCCTATTTCAAAACCACTATCGGGTTTTTTAATAGGAGCATGATCTGAAAAAAACACCACCACCATTGGATTCCTTGTGAAATTCTAGGCAGGATAGACTTAAATTTTGTCCCAATCCATGGAGAAATGAGAAAGTTATGACCTTCACGTTTTCAACCAAAATCTTGCCTTGCCTTGCCTTAGGCCAGCCAAAAACAAGGCGAGCCTTGTATATTTGTGGTTGTGTTTCAATCAACGGATGTATCACCACCCAAGTGGTAAGGCACGCGCCCTAAACACAAGAGGTCTGGGGTTCGAATCCCCCTCGCCCCAGATCCTCTTTTTTACCACTTTTTCATATTTTATTATTTTTCTTATTACTTTTAATGATTTGAAAAATTAATAACTCCCTCAATTTTAATTATTTTTTATTGTTTCTTTTTGCAAAAAATCACAAAAATATTGAAATATTTTATTCCACAAAAAAAATCAGATTTATATTATTTATTTAATATAATTAGTATTTTTGTGAATAAATTCATTTTTAATTATTTTTAAACATTTAAAAGTGAATATTTACTTTGAAAATCAAAACCAAATGAGTTCTAAATCATCTTGTGATTAAAACCTCATTTTTCAAACCTTAAACAAAAATCACAAGTGGTTTATTCAAACTTATTTGGTATTTTTATCATTTTATTTGATTTTCTTTAAATATTTACTTTTAAAGGAAAATAAAATTAGGGTTTCTTTGATTTTTACCCTCACAAATCATTTTCAAACACTCGTGGGCCTCTATTAGAGTGTAAGACCCAACCCCTTTGTAAATACACCACTTTTTTGGGCCTCAGTCATTGTATAAGCCCCCCTGTATTTTCAAAAACAACGGCGCGATCGTCGCCTTTTTTTAGTAAAACCAAATGGGCCTACCCTTGTGTTATAAGCCCCATCTCTTTTCTTTGGGCCTCTAATAGAGTGTAAGACCCAACCCCCTTTGTACATAAACATTTTGGGCCTCAGTCATTGTATAAGTCCCTGTACTGCTTTCAAAATAACGGTGCGATCGTTGTTTTTTTCATTGGGCCTCTCCTTGAGCTGTAAGCCCCAACAATCTTTTCAAAGCACTTTCTCCTTTGATTTTGAATACAATCTTGTTATAAAAGCTTTCTTTGTTGAACAACTAACAAAACAGCATGGAAGCTCTACAACCGAGTGAGTGTTTATCCGTTTTCATTTAATGCTTTCATATATATATATATATATATATATATATAACTGTATTGTGGGCTGCTCACTGTAAGTATTCTTTCACAAACTTTTATATACTTGTCAAATATCAATTGTGTAATACTAGTATAGTTATTTAGAGTTTTCCCCGGCAACTACGTCTAGCACTAGGTAAAGCCCTGTTGGTCACTCTTGAATACAAACAAAACTAGATCCCCATAGGATTACCAGATACAGTCTTCCCTCCTCTTAGGGTTAAACAATATGGAGACGTGAAAGACAACATTCTCGGTGAACCCTTTCTCAGACTGTCACTCTTAGAAATTGTCAAAGAAACTCTACTCCCCAGAGTTGATCTATTCTCCGTGAATAGCATCTCTTGTGTTTCTTCCAAATTCTCGGAATTTCCTAGCTTGATCTATTCTCTGTGAATAGCATGTCTTGAAATTCTCGAGGTTTGGGGACCCACAGACTTCTTAAAAGCATCCCCGCCTCCACTTGGGCGTTGTACAAGGACCCTTCGGCTTCTTAAAAGCTCTCATGCCTTCTCTTGGGGTTAATACAAGGACCCAGAGACCTCTACAGGTATAGGAACAGAACCTAGTCATCAATTTGTTAGAGCTGTCTTTCTGAGTCAAGTGTCAGACAAGTTAATGGGTTGACCTTCATCCCTTAACATACCAGCCTTCTTTTGGGCATCATACAAAGATCATTCACTATCTAAGAATCGATTTCTCAAAACACCAGTAGACTTGGACAGTCTCAATACTCTTTGGATTTCCCATTTCCTTAAAGAACAGGAAATAACCCTGATCCTCTGATCAGTACCAAAGCACAACCTTACCCTTAATCGTTCCCTTCATAAGAACTGATTTTCTCTTTTATCCAACACACTGGACCTGTCACTAAACTGAAACAGTCACCAGCACAGTTAGCCTCCTCTTGGGCTTTGTACAAATGATTCTCCCCAGCGGAGCTAACCTTTTCAGACTCTCTTGTTGGGTCAAATCTCCTTTTAGCCTCCATCTCGGGCTTCGTATGAGATACAAAACACTATCTTGTTGAGTATAAAAGACTCTCTTGTTGAGTCAATCACCTTTTAGCCTTCATCTTGGGCTTCGTACAAGACACATATAAAAACACTCTCTTGTTGAGTCAAACTTTTTAGCCTCTATCTCGGGCTTCGTACGAGACAGATAAAAAGCACCCTCTTGTTGGGTCACTAGCCTCCTCTTAGGCTTGGTATAAGGAAACCTCGGTTGAGTTAATTAACCTTTTAGCAAATATGTGTCTTGCTCATAGCATACAAACATCAACAACTCCTTTTCCTTCATCTAATTGCTGTAAGAGGCAAGCCTCTGGATTATTTACATCCACACAACTGTCCCTCTTTTAGCATGAGAAATTCCTAAGGAAAGATATCATTGCTCTACACTGAGTTAAAGTCTTCTCCTTCAGGTCAAAATCCCCTATAAAGGAAATTATGGCATTGCTGGATTCACATATCCCAGTTAAAGTAATTCTCCTTTATAATCAGTCACCCAACAGTTGTGATCAACAGACCAAACACCCCTCGTTAGAGATGACAAATTCTCTCTAAAGTCAAAACCCTTCAGCTTCACATCTTGGGCTTCGATCAAGATACAAATCACCTTTAGCTTCATGTCTTGGGCTTTGAACAAGACACAAAAACGACCTTTTTCCTCCCATAGAATAGGAGGAACTACGATCGCTCTGATTTCCCTATTTCATCAAACGGGAATACGTAGGCATAAGATTGAAAAATCTTAGCGAGCATACTAATCAAAAACCCAAAATCCAGTATCTCCACCAAATCAACCCGAAAGCATCAAATCTAAATACAGTATCAAAAACCTCACCAATAGTCTAAACACCGTGTTCTCAAGCGAAATAACTGAAGATTGGGCCCCGCCTCCATATAGCATATGTAACCTAACAGACCGCTGTTCAAACTCAGTATGCAAGCAGGGTTAATTAGAGACATCTATTTCCCTTCCTTAATCAGTTCAATAGGATAAAAAATGAATTAAACTGTAGTACCCAAGCGATCATGACTCAGGACCACAAAAATCGCGCTACACCAGGCTTGCTGACACGGGCACCCGTGTCAGCCCTCTGACTCTTGCGTGCAACTTGTTTCTCTCCCAGGCCTGGTGACACGGGCACCCGTGTCAGCTCTCTGACTTCAGCCCAAATCTTCAATTTCAAAAATGTGCTGCTCCAGACCTGCTGACACGGGTCGTGTCAGGCGACACGGGCACCCGTGTCAGCCCACTGTCTTCAATCCAATTTTAATATGCATTTTGCAATTTTTCTCGATTTTTTGCTCCGATTCTTCATGAATGTTTATGTGAACCTGAAAACACTAAAGAACACAACCAAGGCATAAAATATGGTAAAAGAGATATAAAACAAATAAACGATAACAAAATAGTAACTAAAACAAATAGCGAAATAACGTATGAAAACCACTGATTAAACTCCCCCAAACTTAAACCGTTACTTGACCTCAAGCAACAAGCTTGCATAAAAATTTTAGATCAAACAGTACATATCAAATGAAAGACTTGTGAAGGTAAGGTGTGTCTGTACTCATTCGTGAGCCTTTGTTCCGATCGGCGAAAACTAGTTCTCTTGGTAATCGTCCGTTAACGAAGGTATTACACAAACATAAATCGCGGTAAAACCACAGACCTACATCCCTGTTTTCGGTTACCTCTCCAACTAAGATTTTGGCTTAAGTCTTTTCTTCGATTTTCTACCCCTTTCATTCTGATAATCAGATTAAGGCATTTTTTTCGTTTTCCCTCGCATGTACAAGATTGATCGAAAGATTTTCTAGGCACCATTATCTATTTTTTTCTCTCGCTCATTGGCGTTTATTAGTCCACTTTGGGACGACAATTGAGACTCAACCGCCGTTAGGCTAAGTAAGAAGGACTAGTTGTCTTTATCGCCATTATTCACTTTTTCGGTGCCTTAAGTCATTCTATCAATCAACCTTATACATGTAATTCTTTCTAGTCATGTCGGACTATCACTATGAACTAATTGGGGAATACTTCTCAAATCCAAGAACTATGGCCAAATCTACACGTTGGACTCGCTTTCTTACTCCGGGGAATCTAGGGTGTTCGGGTCATTCCTAAGTTTTTAAACTTTCCCAATGTCCCTCGTTCTAACTCCTCTTCCCTCAAGCTCAATATACTTTCTTGACCATCTCAAAATCACAGTATTCACAAGAAAATTTTTTATGGTTCTAATTCGGGGAGAATTCATAGAGGTTTTCATAAAACAACACACATGACCCGTACAAAGAGGAAAAAACTAAAAGCAGTAAATCCTCCCCCAAACTTGAACTACACATTGACCCCGATGTGTTAGAACAAGAGCAAGAGAGGTCACTCACATAGATCCCGATTCAGGATACTGACGGTAATGCCACACCACTGCTACATCATCGTTTGCACATGTAGGATCCGGATTATTTCCTGCAACCAAAACAAAAACAAACAGTAAATAGAAAATAAATACTTATACAAGCGTGGGTTGCCTCCCACGTAGCGCTTTGTTTAACGTCACATGGCTCGACGGGTTACTCCTCAATGTTATGGGGGGTACTTCAGCTTATGCTTTTGTCGCTTAACCTTTCTGCAACAGAGCTCCTGTCATGTAATACGGACTACTTCTTACCTCAATTCAACTACCACTTCTTTATCCTTCCTTCTATGTCTCTTTTTCTTTCTTTTCTTGCTTTCACGGATGGATTTTACAGTGTTGACATGTGCACTACATGCCCGAGAGACTTCATCCTTAGATATGATGCCAGAGACTTTTTCAAGATGGGGTTTCGTACTTATGCTTTTTTTTTTCACCATTTCGATCATTCCAAGTGAAGCTTGCTTACCTTTACCTTCATTTCGCTTCTTGAAATCCAACACTTTTAAAGTGATTTCCTCATCAGAAGATTTAAAAGTCACCGTGCCTTTTTCAATATCGAAATTGCATCGACTAGTGAGCAGGAAAGGTCGACCGAGGATGATAGAGATTTCTTCATCTTCTGGAATATCCATGATCTCAAAGTCAACTGGAAAGACAAATTCGCCGGCCGTCACTAACACATCTTCAGCTAGCCCATAAGATCTCTCAGTTCTGTGGTTTGCAAATTTTAAATTCGTTCCCGCATCGCTCACCCTTCCAATTCCCAATTTTTTATAAATAGATAATGGCATGAGACTAACACTAGCACCTGAATCAATCAGAACTTTTTTTAAATTTTGGTCTTTTATAGTGCACGTTATTGCAACAGATCCAGGATCCTTCTGCTTGGCGGGGATTCTCCTATTTTGTGGTACTTCACTGCACTTCTCATTTACAATTTTCAGCTCTTCCTCAATAGGTCTTTTTTTAGTGATCACTTCTTTCAAGAATTTCTGATACAACGGCATTTGCTCTAGCGCCTCAAAGAATGGCATATTAACCTCCAACTTTTCGAACATTGTGACAAACTTCTCAAAGTCCTTCTCTTTTTTATGCTTCTGTCGCACTCTCTGAGGGTGAGGTAACTTAATCGCCGGTTTATCTTCGTTTTTATTCTTCTTTTCAGGTGGATTTACAGGTGATATAACTTCTTCCTGCGGTTTTTGATGATTTTGGATTTCTAGGTCCACCTCAATCAAACCTTCATCTTCAGTTCTTACCTCTTCATAATTCTCACTTGCCTCACCACTTCCAGTCATGATGGCATTCACATTCTTATTATCTCTTGGGTTTGTCACTGTTGCACTCGGTAAGGCACCTGGTGTTTGAGAACTTGCTAATTGTTGTGCTATCTGGCTCATCTGTACTTCAAGATTTTTAATGGAAGCACCTGTGTTCCTTAGATTACTTCTTGTCTCTTCTTGAAATTGGGAACTTTGAGCGGCCATTTTTTCAATGGCAATTTCCCAATCAGCTTTTCGTGGTGCTTGCTGCTGAAACTGTTGTGGGTGTTGTCGAAACTATTGGGGGTGTTATTAAAATTGTTGCTAAAATTGTCGAGCACACGGCTGCTGAGGTTGTTGTTGTTGCAGTTGGTTCGGAGGTGGAGCAACCCCTTGCTTTGGAACATTCCCTTGCTGATCTTTCCATGAGAAATTCGGATGATTCCTCCACCCCGGATTATAGGTGTTGGAATAAGGGTTATTCTGTTTCAAAAAGTTAATTGCTTCCACTTGTTGTGCGGTAGCAACATAATGCACAGTAAAATGCGGTCCCCCACAGATTTCACAATTAACTGCTTGAACTAGTTGAACGTGTGCCACGATTTGAGTATCAAGATTCATCTTTTTAATCCTCCTTTCTACCTCAGTCGCAATCTGCTCTTCCATTTTTACCACTTGCTCCGTAAGCGTCATATCAATAATCTTTTCAGGATGGCTTACACTGCGATCATATAACTCCAAGTGCTCATTTGCTGCAATAGCCTCAATGATTTTTTTAATGCCAGTGGCTGTTGTAAAGTTGGTTGAGCCACCGGAAGATGTATCGATAAGCTGCTTAGTCTTCATCTTGAGACCATTCACAAAATTTTGCATTTGTTCGATTGCGTCCATGTTATGAGTGGGACACGCAACCAAACACCTCTTAAACTTCTTATATGCATCTCCAAGTGACTCCCCCTCTTTCTGCTTGAAGTTCACGATGTCATACCGCTTTCGAATGTACACAGAAGCAGGGAAATATTCATTTAGAAATGTCGTTTCCATCTCTTGCCAAGTAGTAATACTTCCAGCAGCTAATGACTAAAATCACTCTTCGGCTTCATTAGATAGAGTAAACGGAAAAATGACCAGCTTCTTCGCTTCTTCAGAGTGTCCCTCAATTTTCAATGACGTACTCATAGTAAGAAACCTCTGAAGATGCTTATTTGCATCTTCATTGATCCTTCCTAAAAAAGGCATACTCTGAAGCTGTCGGATAGTGGACGGGTGCAGCTGGAATTGTACGACAGTGCCTGGTTGATTTACTATTGTCAACCGCACTATTGGAGCATTTCTTCTTCCATAGTCACCGAGAAGTCTTCTGCTAGTGGGTCGGCAGCCATAATAAGAGTTTCCGGCTCTGAGTCTGTGCCGGAATCTGTGTGCTCGGAGTGGACTGAACCTGCTTCTTCTTTTTCTTGCTCAGAAATAATTAGTTCTGAACTTGACACTGCCATTCTTTCTTGCTTAGCTTGACGGTGTCTAGCGTGCAAAGATCTCTCTGGTTCTGCGTCAAAAGAAAATACAGCTGAGGTCTTACCTCGCATACACAGGTTAGAAAATTATTAGTAATAAAAAAAATAACAGAAAAATAAAATTAAAAATTTTAGTCACAGAGTGACAAAATTCCAATTGAACTAACAAAGTACTTTAAATTTGGCAGTCCCCGGCAACGGCGCCAAAAACTTGATCGGAAAAATAGCAAGTGCACTATTTTTACCGATGTAGTAATAGTCGGGGTTATCCCCAGAATCGATCTCTCGAGGACTGCGTGCAATTGTAAGTTACATGTGTTATTTCAATTAAAAAAAATATCCTTGGGGGTTTTGTTTGGTGGTTTTGAAATTATTCTAATGACAGAGAAAAATAAGCAGAATAATAAAATGACTTTAACAATTATGAGAAAATATGCTAGGAAAGGTGTATGAATTGCTCAGTAAGAACCCTAAATTATTATCAAAGAGACATGCCTCAAAACCTTAATTTTACTGAACCTCAATAATATTTTTCTTAAATTCCTTAACCGAAAAACCTTTTAAATTCTCCCTTGACCCTAATTCCTTAGCAGTTAAAGAAGAACATCAAGCAATAGTTCTAACAAGGTTTTATCAGTCACTACAAGATATCCCGATTCCTAGGCAATATCTACCGTAATGTTATTAATAAAAAATAATAGATTGGTTTTTCAGGCCAAATCCCTAATCGTAAATCGTTCCCAATTTATCCGATCGAAAAAATGTTAAATAATTTGCATAACAAAAGATTAAGGTAAGAAAGCATAGTCTCATTGAATAATTCAAAAGATGTTCATTACATAACAATTCAGGGACACCCCCTAGCATTGGGGGGTTTAGACTCTCATAATATTCAAAACAAAAACAAAACAAGATTAAAAGTAGACATTACAATTTGATCGGAGTAAGAATGATTCTTCAATCGCTTCCGCTCATGAACGATCTTCTTCTCCAAATCTCCAAGATCGCATAAAACTATTGTAAACTATTCGAGAAAGTAAAAAAGTCTTTTTTTCCCAACCTTGCCTAAGTAATTCCAAAACAATTATAACAGTGCGAAATTCCCAAAATACCCCTCAAGGTAAACTCAACAAATGAGAAAAAATCACAAATTTGGTACTCTCATGCTTGCTGACACGGGCCGTGTCAGCTGACACGGGCACCCGTTTCAGCCCTCTGACTCTTGCGTGCAACTTGTTTCTCTCCCAGGCCTGCTGACACGGGCCGTGTCAGCTGACACTGGCACCCGTTTCAGCTCTCTGACTTCAGCCCAAATCTTCAATTTCAAAAACGTGCTGCTTCAGACCTGCTGACACGGGCCGTGTCAGGAGACACGGGCACCCGTGTCAGCCCACTGTCTTCAATCCAATTTCAATCCGCATTTTGCAAATTTTCTCAATTTTTCGCTCCGATTCTTCCTGAATGTTTATGTGAACCTGAAAATACTAAAGAACACAACCAAGGCATAAAATATGGTAAAAGAGATATGAAACAAATAAACTATAACAAAATAGTAACTAAAACAAATAGCGAAATAACGTATGAAAACCACTGATCAAGGGGCAACATACCAACGTGCCATGACAACCCTCTTTCACGATATGATTCATAAAGAGATTGAGGTTTACGTGGACAATATGATTGCCAAGTCCAAAACTGAAGATGATCACTTAGTTCATCTGAAGAAACTATTTGACAGACTCTGGAAGTTCAGACTAGGGTTGAATCCTACGAAGTGCACCTTCGAAGTTCAATCTGGTAAATTGTTGGGCTTTATTATGAGTCAGAAGGGCATTGAAGTTGATCCTAACAAGGTTCGAGCAATTCAGAACACGCCGCCTCCCAAAACAGAAAAAGAAGTTTGTGGCTTTCTAAGTAGACTTAATTACATTTCAAGATTCATTTCGCACTTGACAGCTACCTGTGAACCAACATTCAAATTACTAAGAAAAAATATATCGGTCGAATGGAACAATGATTGTCAAGAAGCTTTTGACAAAATTAAACAATATTTGCAAGAACCACTGATCTTAGTACCGCTGGTTCTTGGTAGGCCTTTAATCATGTATCTCACTGTTCTCGATGAATCAATGGGATATGTATTGGGTCAACATGACGACACTGGCAGAAAAGAACATGTAATTTACTAACTGAGTAAGAAGTTCACTGATTGTGAGACCAGATACTCACTCTTGGAGAAAACTTGTTGTGCTCTGGTCTGGGCCGCTCGGTGACTAAGACAATACATGATTTTCTATACTACTTTATTAATATCCAAAATGGATCCGATAAAGTACATATTCAAAAAGCCTGCTGTCTCTGGAAGGATTGCTTGGTGGCAAATGCTGCTAACTGAGTATGATATCCAACATGTTACCCAGAAAGCAATAAAAGGGAGCGTCTTGTGTGACTACCTTGCTCATCAACCTGTAGAGGGTTATCAACAAATGAAGTTTGACTTTCCCGATGAGGATGTCTTATTTATCAGAGACTATGAGACACCAGACCCTGACATAGGACCCGAACCAGGGGTACGATGGACGCTCGTGTTCGATGGTGCCTCTAATGCTAAAGGTCATGGAATTGGTGTTATCCTCATCTCTCTAACGCATTTTCACCTTCCTTTCAATGCTCGATTATGCTTTGCATGCACTAACAATATGGCCGAATACGAAGCATATATCTATGGTATTGAAGCAACAATTGACATGAGAATCAAGATTCTTGAGGTCTATGGAGATTCAACTTTGGTCATTACCCAAGTCAGAGGGAACTTTGTGACTCGGGATTCCAAGCTGGTTGTGTACCAAAATCATATCACGAAATTGATTCCTTACTTTGAAGAAATCTCTTTTCATCATATCCCCAGAGAGGAAAATTAACTAGCTGATGCTCTTGCCACCCTGGCGTCCATATTAAAGGTCAAGTGGAAGAATGAAGCTCCTTCTATCCGCATTGATCACTTGAATGAACCAGCACACTGTTTAGCAATCGAGGACGAGTCTCATGATAAGCCTTGGTTCTACGACATCAAGAGATATTTGGAAAAACAGGAATATCCCGAGGGTATCACTATCACTGACAAGAAAGCTCTTAGACGCCTTTGCGCCTAATTCTTCTTAAGTGGTGGTGTACTGTTCAAGAGGAATTATGATTTTGTTTTGCTCAGATACGTGGATAGACACGAAGCAAACATGATCATAAGGTCCATACATGAGGGCTGCGAGGGTGTACTTGCTAAAGGTCCTGCCATGGCCAAAAATATCCTTCGAGATGGGTATTACTTGACAACAATAGAGGTTGACTGTTACAACTTTGCCAAAAGATGTCACAAGTGACATATCTATGGTGACAAGATCCATGTACCTCCAACTCCATTGAATGTTTTGACTTCGCCTTGGCCTTTCTCTATGTGGGGTATCAATATGATTGGAATGATCGAGCCAAAGACCTCCAACGGTCACCGCTTCATCCTAGTTTCTATCGACTACTTCACCAAGTGGGTTGAAGCTGCTTCTTACACAAACGTTACACGACAAGTGGTTGCCAGATTCATCAAGAAAAAGATAATTTGTCGCTATGGTATTCCTAGCAGCATTATCACTGACAATGCAAGCAACCTGATCAATAAAATGATGAAGGAGTTGTGTCAAGAATTCAAGATCGAGCACCACAACTCTTCACCTTATCGGCCCAAGATGAATGGTGTCGTTGAAGCAGCAAATAAAAACATCAAGAGGATTGTCCAGAAAATGGTCAAAACTTACAAGGATTGGCATGAAATGATTCCCTTTGTGCTACATGGCTATAGAACTTCAGTTTGTACTTCTACTGGGGCAACTCTGTATTCACTTGTGTATGGTATGGAGGTTGTTCTACCCATTGAAGTCAAGATACTTTTGCTCAAAGTCATCATGGAAGCAGATCTTGATGAAGTTGAATGGGTCCGATCCAGATACGGCCAGCTGAATCTCATCGAGGAGAAGCGCATTACTGTTGTTTGTCATAGTCAATTGTATCAGAGACGCCTCAAGCGAGCTTTTGACAAGAAAGTTCTCCCTCGAGCGTTTCAAGAAGGTGGCCTCGTGCTCAAGAGGTATTCACCTGTTCACTCGGATCCACGCGACAAGTGGACTCCCAACTACGAAGGACCCTTTGTTGTCAAGAAGGCCTTCTCAGGTGGAGCCCTGATCCTCACCACCATGGATGGGAAGGAGTTGCCATCACCTGTGAACTCCGATACAGTTAAAAAACATTATGCCTGAAAAAAATGGAATAAGAGCTCGCTAGATTGATACCTGCAAGGACAATCTAGGCAAAAATGGGCGTCCCAATGGACCAAAAAAAGAAATGTCCATGCAAAAGTTAGGGACAATGCAAAAAAAAAAAATAATAGCCCGCTAAGTTAAAAACCCGCAAGGGTGACTTAGGCAAAAATGGGTATCCCGGTGGACGAAAAAAATATAAAATATCTAGGCAAAATTAGGGATAAATGCATTTAACTGTGAACATTCGAGCCTATCCTCATCACAGTTGGGTCTTAGACGATAACAGAGCAATCAAATCATCATCAACTGGTGCAAGGCGTTGGAACCTAGACTTACAGTGGATGGTAGCCAATGTTGTAATCAATGCAAAACATAATTTCCCTTTGCCATTTACATTTGTTTTTCAATTTCATTGCAAATTTCCTCCTCAAGGATTTTTGCATCCTTGTACACATCTTATGTACAAATATTTTTCGCATTCAATAAAAATTCATCATTTGATTTCTCAATCATCTTTTTTTCAGTATTTTGTTTGCAAAATAAATGATTATTTGTGATCACATAATACTATAAAGTGTTGAGAATAATAAAATCTAAACCAACAAAGAAAGCATTATGCATCACATGTTTCACGGGTAACCCCTAAGGGATAATCGGTAATATCCATTTGCAAGCTTGATCCACAGTAAGCACTATCATGGTCCTTTTTAGAGGTTGTAATTTCCTCAACAGAGCCATGATTCCCCCAGCAAGTGCCATTATGGTTCTTTGGAAGGGTTGTTTACCTGTCACTTCTTCAGCAGATCCATAATGTCCACAGTAAAGTCATTGTGATGTGTTCTCCAGCTGAGACATGTTTGTTCTCTTGTTACCCCGGCAAGAGTTGTACAATATCTTCAGCAAGAGTTGTGCATCACTCCCAGCAGTAGCACATTTCAATTTCCTGTTCTCCCCAAGTAGAGAAGATCATTTAGACCTTGGAATTCCATAAGCAGAATCAGTCAAGGTTGGAAGGCCTTTCCCCAGACAGAGTTAGCCATGGTTTGAAGATCATCCTGGTTCCTTTATCCCCAGCAACAATGATGGTGATAGTCTAGAAATATGAGATTTCTCAGTTTCTTCCCCAACGGAGTCGTCACCATTTATGGGATTTTTCTCCAACGGAGTCGTCGTCATCTGTGGGCCCTCTTCCCAACCGAAGATGTCGAGCTCGTTTTGCTACAATCCTCGCCTACCCGCAGTACAGTACCTTAACCTTTGCCGTTCCATAACATAATATCAAGCATCATGTCGAACAACACATACATAGCATATGCATCTAGCATACTCCCTTTGTCTGATTCATCTCCTCAGCAGATATTCAGCCAAACCTCTCAACTCTCAAAATTTCATCTTTTTGTCGCCATCGCCAAATTTTTTGAGCTACTCTTTTATTTAATCCCCTTCTACCTTGAATCATCTAAAAGCTGGCGCAATTCGAACATTCGGGTCCAAGAGGATTAAATAGGGGCAGCTGTCGTAACCCGAAACTTGACCTCCCCTTTTTGCTTTTTGCATAAGCATGTGCATTCGCATCGCTGACATACACACTCGCACTTTTTCTCTGTGTTTTTGTTACAGGAATATTTAGGTTTTTTAAGCCAGATTAATCACATCCTCACAAAGTCATCACATCATCAAAACAAGCACAAAATAAGGGTTTTCATGCCTATTCATCAAAGCAAGAGGTGGAAAATCGGAACCGGGGCCATAACACTTATTTTTAAGCAATTTGGGAAAATTTTTCCTAGGGTAATCGATTACCATTTTGCTAGGAAAAATAGGGTAATCGATTACCCTGTGCAGATTTGCAGTTCCTGTTGCATTTTCAAGACAACAACTTTGCACTCTCTTTTCGCTTGTGTTCTACTTGGTTCTAGCATTGTGTGGAACATTCTAGACATTTTAAGACCATTCAAGACACTCCCCTTGCATTTATTCCAATACATCACTATGGATTAAGTGCACCATGTTCCTTAATTTCTAAGTATGTGAGCCTTTGATTTGGATTTACATTAGGATTGCTCCACCGAGTTAACTAACTAACTAACCGAGTCAACTTTCGACTCGGTGAGTCAAGTGTAACTAACTCCCAAGCTAGCTCCAAAGCTAACTCCAAAGCACATTCCAAACCTAGCAACTCCAAACCAAAACTCTATATAAACAAACCTTCAACCATCCATAATCATTTCACAATTCCTCACACTTATCACTCTTAATTCTCTTAATTCTCTCTGCATTTTTCTGCAATTTCTCACTTCATCTTCATCTTTTTCCCCAAACCACACTAAAGCTCCATTATCACCATTGAAGAGAAGTAATTTTCACATTGAAAGTGCTTTTTTCTTGAGTTTAACCTCCATTCCTCTTCAATTTTGCTTGGATTCTTGGATCTACAGTAGCTTCTACTTCACTTCAAGTAATCTATTCAAGCAATTCAGTGTTAATTCGTATTGGCTGCATTTTCACGATTTTGCTCGGTTTCGCTACGGTTCGAGGTGTAACTGCAGAATTCTATGGTTTTCTCTGGTTTTCTTCACTTATTTTCATCACATTTCCTTAGCAACAACATCCAAGGCAAATCTCCGCCTTTTAGGTTGGTCAATTCTCACTTAATTTACTGTTTCGATCATTTTTGCGCATTTACGATGTAGCTTCGATAGCTTTTCGGTTTGATGAATCATGTGATTATTGGATCTTTGATCTTCATGTTTAATGCTTTTAATTTGTGTTTAGATGCTCATGCATAATGTAATTTTCGTGCACAAATTCATATCATAGCATGTGGTAGTTTGGATAAGTGATTAGGTGCTTAAATTGCTTTTTGAAAAGCTATTTTTTGCCACTGTTACAGTGGTAATCGATTACTCATATGAGGGTAATCGATTACTCTACACAAATTCTGCTATTTTCAAGCAGGTAATCGATTACCTGCATTATGGTAATCGATTACCACTGTAACAGAATGCCACTTTTGAGTTTTTTCAAGCTTGTTTGACATTCTTTCCTCCTCTAACTTCCATGGATTGATATGCTTGATATTTGTGGATGTTTTAGGTGTTGTTTAGCCTCTGTTTGATGCATGCTTACAATATTTTGATGCATGATTTATTGATTCTTGTAATTGCCCACATTTTTGACATTATATGAGCATGATGCTTCTTGCACACTTTTGTTCACATGTTAGCATGATTTGTGATGCATGCTAATTGACATTTGGTACTGCCTTTGCAATTTCATTCTTGATCACATTAAATTTGTTCTTCATTGAGCAAGTTTAATCTTGTATAATCAATAATCCACACTTTTGCTTTAACGATTTTTCATCTCTTTGGAAAATTATTAGCACATCAATTCCCTTTGATTAATTAATCGAAACCATGTTTCGATTAGTTGATCTCCCTTTTGCTTCCTTCTCTAGGTCTCTTTAGAGATTTATTCTCGTTATCCCCTGTCGAGCTGGAGATTCGCACGACGCACTGGAGTACTATATAACTTGGCGTTGTTATGTTGTCTGTTTCAATTTCCACACTATACTTTGGTGCTAGAGAAGGGATGAGGGTGGAAATTCCTACACTCATCTTGATTATTTTGGGTAAGGGACGAATGACCCTGTGCCTGGAATAATCGTCTCTATCTCCAAGATATAGTATTTCAAGTCCCCATTCCAGTCGATCCTGGATCACTCTCACTCTTGCATCTTTCAATCTCTCTTTTGATCAATCACCACTTTCTTGGTTAACGATCCTTGGCACTTTGGTTTAACAACCTCCTTTTGGTTCAATGCCTTTTCTTCTGATCAACAGTTGCTCATTGATTCCCCATCAGAGTCGTGATCATTTACCCTTTTGGTTAATCACAATCAAATTGTTAATATCAATTCTGTTTTTTCCTGCAGTCGCAATTCTTTTTCTTTGGTTAAACACAGCCTTCCTGTTAAAATTGAAACCCTAGAGGAGTCCGCAACCATCTCTTGGTTTCTCTCCCTTTGATTGGTTAACCACTGCTTGTCAGTTAAAACACCAATTTGCACTTCTTCTCAGTTAACCACAGTCTATCTGTTGACATACCGAGTTTCTCTTGGGTTAATCACCTTCTCTTGGTTAATCACCCTTTTTCCCAGTTAACCACAGTCTATCTGTTAACTTACTGAGTCTCTTTTGAGTTAATCACCTTCTCTTGGTTAATCACTCATTCCTTTTTTGGTTAATCACAGTCCCTCTGTTAAAACCAATACCCTGTGAGTTAGTAACTATCTTTTGGTTCGAATACTTATATCCTTGGGTTAGTAACCTTCTTTTGGTTCCAATACCCTTTTCGTTGGTCAAGTACTGCTTGTTCAGTCAGTACCAACATCCCTAATGGGTCACAACCTTTGCTTGGCTCTACACCCACTCTTTTGGTTGATCATAGTCTATCTGTTAAAACCTTTCTCCCTGCATGGTTGCACCCTTTTCTTTCCTTGGTTAACCACTGTTTATCAGTTAATATACCGAAATTCCCTTAGAGTCAAACATCTTCTCTTGATTCAGTAATCTATCTGTTGGTTCATCGCAGCCTGTCTGTTGGCGCAAAACCCTTTTTCTCCCCACAGAGTTTTAACCTCTTTCTCTTCGGTTAACCACTTCCAGTCAGTTAACATACCGAATCCTTTTTTCTTTTGGTTTCAACACCATCCCTTTTATTTGGTCCCGAGTAGGGTCTCTAACCCTCTGATCCCCTACACAGTCACTTTTTTTCTCTTACTCCCTAGTAGAGTCTCTATTATTCTCTTGCTCATTTATCTTCTTGGTTTCGACACCATTCTTGCACTTTATCCTCAGTACAATTACTATCTTTCTTTTGCACTTCTTTCTTGGTTTTGACACCAATTCTTTTGCATCCTCATTGGAAATTTCTCGCTTTCTTTTCCTCTTGATTTTGACACCGCTTTCTTTGGCCTGTCTTGGTTCCACGAACTACGGACGCTCTGATTCTTCATTCATTCGAATGTGAGATACGTAGGCACAAGATTGCGATGATCTTGGCGAGCACACTTCCACCTTTTTCCTTTCCTCTTCTTTCCCTGGTTCCTTGAACTAAGGCGCTCTGATTTCCTCATTGCACTATGAGGACACGTAGACACGAGGGCCCTAATCCTCCGCGCGAACTTTCTTTCTTCTTCTCCTTTCTCTCCTCCTCCTCCTCTTTTAGCTAGAAGCCTTTAGATAGATCACCCTTCTAAGCCTAGAAGCAAGCAAAATAGTTCTCATCGAGTACGACGGATGCGTAAGGTGCTAGTACCTTCCTTTCGCATAACCGACCCCCTGACCCGTTTCTCTTCCCTTTGGGTTTTATCGATATTTTCCCTGTCCTCTGGGACTAAGTAAAGTTCGGTGGCGACTCTTTTGTTTCTTTGAGTGTGCGATTCACTCAGGTATAATCCCGCTAGTTTTAGTATACAAGAAATTCATCTCCCCAGAGAGGATTAATTCCCGGTGAAACCTCTCCTGGATTTTTTCAAACCTTAGAACTGTTCAACAAAGAAAGGACTAATTCCCCGTGAAACATTTCTTGAACTTTTCTTAGGCTTGGACCCACAGGCTTCCTAAAAGCATCCCCAGCCTCCTCTTTGGCTTAGTACAAGGACCAACAAGATTCTTAGAAATTATTCATCTTTACTAGTTCAATCCTCGGAAGAGTCAAATTTTCAGAACATCAGATCATTCTAAGGTTGATCTTCATCCCTTAAACCCTCAGCCTCCTCTTGGGCATCATACAAAGACCCCTCTCTACACCAGAGCCTACCACTTCTTGAGAGACTTGGACAGTCTCAACCTCCTATTGAGCTTCATTCAAGTAGACTTGGAAAGTCTCATATCCTCTTGGATCTCACACAGAGACCCTCAAGTTTCCTAAAAACATAGGAAAAACCCTGATCAGTTTACCAATACACTAAGTCTCCAATAGGATTGAAGACCTCTAAGGATTTTAAACTCAATTTTAAATCCCCTCTGACCCCCAACAAGGCTTAACTTTCACCTTAAAAATCCCTAGCCAGGGTCAATCAACCATCAACAAAACCCCAACAGAATTAGAACCTCATGGAATCTGATATTTCAACTCTTCCCTGATTCTCAATAAGAGTAAACCCTTTGGGTTTCCCCAATACAATTTGTACCTACTCCTGGATTTCCATAAATCCTCAGTAAGAGATAGTCTCCTCTTAGGCTTCATATAAGAATTTCCTCAGTCAGCCTTAATCTTGGGCTTTGTACAAGACAGATAAAACCCTCCCTAGTGGAATCAGTTTTCTTTAGCTTCAACCTTAGGCTTTGATCAAGGCACACAAAAAATCAATATCCCCTCATATGAGACCATGGGTCCTCTCTATAGGAAGATACCTCTTCTATACATCACATATCAAAACAAACAATCAAAAACCTTTTTCCTGATAATTGTTGTAAGTGGCACACTTGTTGATTCAAAATCCAAGTTGGAGTCCTTCCTTTATCCTGGCAAAAATTCATCTTTCATCTGATAGTTGTAAGTGGCAAGCCTCTGGATTCCATACATCTAAGCCAATGTCCCTCTCTTAGCATGAAAGATTCATAAGGAAAAAGTGGCATTGCTCTACACTGAGTTAAAGCTTTCTTCCTTCATGACATCACCCTTATAAAGGAAATTATGGCACTGTTGGATTTCATATATCCCAATTAAAGTAATTTCCCTTATAACCAATTACCTGACATTTGTGATGAATAGATGAGATATCTCTCTTTAGAGATGACAAATTCACTCTCAGTCAACCTTTTAGCTTCAATCTTGGGCTTTGAATAAGACACAAACATCCTTTTAGCTTCAATCTTGGGCATTGAACAAGACACCATATATCTTTCCTCCCATAGAAATAGGAGGAACTACGATTGCTCTAATTTCCTAAATCTCATTACGAGAATACGTAGGCATAAGATTGTGAAATGTTAGCGAGCACACAAATCAAAAATCTTAGGTCCAGTACCTTCCCAAAAACAACAGAAAACCAAAAACCACAAAAACATTCTCTCAACACTCCCAAAGGAGAAACTTTCCCAAATCACAATAGATAAACATGAGAAAGCATTTTAAATTAACAGAAAAACATACAATAAAAGGTTCCTATGGATTTCCATAGATACATTGGGTGTTAATAGCTTCCCTTTGTATAACCAGACCCTGATCCTCGGTCTATTAGCATTTGTTAAAGAAAACATTTGCGTGCTAGGTTAGTTTTAGATATCTTCTGTTTCCTTTCCAGCTTCATAGGATGAATACAGAAATAAAAAAGTAGCACCCAAATCCATTGCGGTAAGGTGGTCGCGTTACTGACAAAAATCGTACGCTACATAAAAATGGCAACTCTGCTGGGGAGTTTTAGGATTAGAGCTCCTAAAAGGTCTAGGCCTTGCTTTGCATTTACTTTACTGTTTATTTACTTTCTTTCTCATATTATATATATCAGCTGATGTCATATTATTTGATACCCGTGTTTAAATTACTGTGATCTGGGAATGTGATTGATACGCATGTGGTGAGTCCGAGAGAACATTAAGATAAGTGGTGGCGTATCCAGGAAGGCTTGTAAGGAGTGAATCCCGACCAAGTTGACTTGGCAGTCCACCGAATCAGCTGAGGTATCCTTGTGGAATTACCAATGTTGAGCGAGCATATCGCGAAAGCTTTGGTTTTTCCCAGCTGGATACCCTTGAAACTGAGGATTAGTAGACACTTAACCATTAAACCATTAGGTAGTGCGGTGACTATCGGGAATATTTGATACGCGATACTACACTCAAAGGAGATTCATCTTAGGATATTACAGCTCGCTTGAGTCATTCGGTTGCTGTTAATATCCCTAAGAGGGGTCAATGATTTTGGGAACCTCTGTTAGAACCCGTTCTACAGGTACAAATTGACCAATTAGTACACGCCTTTGGGGATGAGTAGATCCATGGCTCCATGCTCGTGACGATGAACCCCTAAACCCATGTTTTCAAGTGTTTTTGTTTGCTGCATTCATTAAAAAACCCTTTTTAAACAAGAAAAAAATATTTTTCTAAAAGAACTGAAACAATAATTTCAAATATCATAGAGGTTGCGTTATGGATTTCGGAAGAAGAAAAACGCACAAGTACACCTTCAAAGTTCCAAAACAGGAAGACCTAAGGAAATTGGGAAGGATGATTACTAATCCCAAAGCTTTCAGAGCTAAGCACAAAGGATTGTTATCTCTTCTAAAGGTCAATATGGTTGAAGGTATCATGTTTACATTGGTTCAGTTCTACGATCCGGTTTACCATTGCTTCACTTTTTCCAGATTATCAACTGACACCAACACTAGAAGAATACTCCCACTTGATTGATTTACCTATCACTGATCAAGATCCATTTTTTGGACTGGAAGAAATTCCAAAGGATCAAGCCATTGCAAGAGCAATCTCTTTGGATGAGTCAGAAGTCAGGACTCACATGACCACCAAACGAGGAATCCAGGGTTTACTAGCTAAATTCCTGATGGAGAAAGCTCTATACTTTGCCAGTATAGGAAATATAACTGCTTTCGAGGATGTCTTTGTTCTGCTCATGTACGGGTTATTCCGCTTTCCTAACATTGACAACTTCGTCGACACCAATGCTTTTAAGATATTCTTGATTGGGAACCCAGTCCCAACCTTACTCGCGGATGCTTATCATTCTGTACACTTAAGGAATTTGTACAGTGGAGGAATGATCACATGCTGTGTACCATTACTCTACAAATGGTTTATTTCCCACTAGCCCAAGTCTGCTGCTTTTTGGCATCACAAGAGTAATCTGAGATGGTCGCAGAAGATTATGTCTCTTACCAATACAGACATAGATTGGTACAATCGGATTTACGAAGGGATAAAGATCATCGACAAATGTGGAAATTTCCCCAATGTACCCCTCATTAGTACTAAAGGAGGGATCAACTATCATCCAATTTTAGTTCGCCGCCAACTTGGATACCCGATGAAGAATATCCCACATAATGCTCATCTGGAAGGTCTTTTCTTCAAGGAAGGAGAAAATGACAGGGCACTAAAGAAAGAAATAGTGCATGCCTGGAAACATATTCACAGAAAAGGAAGAGAATCCCTAGGAAGACCAAGCTGTATCTCTACAGAACCTTACCTCCACTGGGTACAAACTAGAGCCATCAAACTGAGGATGCCTTACCCTGGTCAAGAAGTTTTTCCCTTAAAGGAATCTGTCCTTTATTTCATGTCTGATACGGAAAAACTCTGGATCACTCTTAACAAAGTCCAACATGAGAGAAACTCTTGGAAGAATAAATACCAGATCCTTAATTTGGAATGTACCAAGATTCAGGAACTGCTAAAGGAAAAGGATGCTCTGATTGAGATATTAGAGCAGCATGCCATAGAAAGTTAGGAGGAGCTGAGAAATTTACTCACTCCTTTTACATGGCAAAGGATCGTCGACCCGACAACGACTGAAGGAGCTCAATCAAAGAAAAGGAAAGTTAAGGAACCACCATCTGAGTTCTCCTCAGAGAGAACTCGGGATCCATAGGCCTAATTTTCATTCCCGCACTTTGTAAAATACTGTACTTTTCCTTGTAAAATACTGCAATATTTCGAGTTCAATAAAAGGGTCTCCCCCGCTGTGTGATATCTGCAATATAATTGTTAAAAGTTCTTTTGAAAACAAAAGCTAAAAAATATATCATTCTTTGCATATTGTAACGCCCCGGTTTTGTCAATTTTTATTTAATCGAGTCGTTTTGATTATTTTATTATTATATTATTTTATTTTCGACTTTTATTTGGAAATATGTTATTTTTCAATGTTATGATATTTTATCGGGTTTTGGGAACGTTTGCGAGATATTTGAGTGTGGGGGTATTTTGGTCATTTCATCTTATTTTTCCTTAAGTTAGAAAATAGAAAATAGAAAGAGAGAAAAATAGAGAGAAAGAAAAAGAGAAGAAGGAAAAGGGAAAGAAAAGAGAAGAAGAGAAGAAAAAGAGAGAAAACTTGGAAATCAAGAAATCAATCTCCCGACTTTTCTAAACACGATTAAATCGGGTAAGGGTGCAAAACTCGATTATTATATGCTTGTGTATGCTTATGTATGTGTGTTTTTGATTGTTATTGGATTGAATTGGAAATATATAGTAAAACCCATATTATGTGAAAATTGATAGAAATCGATTAAATTTTGTCGAAAATTATGTTTTCAGGTCCATTATTGTTGATACATGTTAGATACATGTTGTTAGGCATTGTATTGGTAATTTTTCTGCTGTATAGGTGAAAATTGGATGATGTTGGGGTGGAAAACGCAGAACAAAGTTCTGCAGAATTTTCTGGATTTTTCCACTGCCCATACGCGTATCACTCAAGGCAATACGCGTATTGGTCAAGGCAATACGCGTATGGCATTGAAGAAAACTGGGCAATACGCGTATGAAAGCTTCATTTTCTCGGCCATCTGTCCATTTGCATATGGTACGCGTAACGTTTAAGGCAATACGCGTATGATGAATGGAACTACGCGTATTGAAATTTTAATGGGAATTTTAGGGGAAAAATGGTATCTGCCCATACCGTATGACCTTGGGCAATACGCGTATGGACTGGGCTAGGAATCAGGGCAATACGTGTATGGCTCAGGGCAATAAGCGTATTGTCAGGAAAATTGCAAAATTTAGTTTTTTCGCGATGTCTTTTCTTGTTTAGTCCGTAACTTGTGTTCTGTTTATCCGTTTTTAACATTCTTGGTATCGTTGAGTAGCTATTGAACCGTACTTTCGTATTATAATAATTGTGAGATTGTTAGCCGATTTAATTATGTTGGAAATTTGGAATAGTGCTATTTTGTCGACTTTTGTCGTTATAATTGTGTGTGATTGGTGTGTATCATGCAATGTGCT
Source organism: Lathyrus tuberosus (assembly GCA_022829125.1). Taxonomy (NCBI): domain Eukaryota; kingdom Viridiplantae; phylum Streptophyta; class Magnoliopsida; order Fabales; family Fabaceae; genus Lathyrus; species Lathyrus tuberosus. The sequence goes on along the minus strand of JALAZF010000007.1, from coordinate 6,717,180 downwards.
GTTGATATGGATATAGTATGATTTGCATGGTGTTGTGTGGTATAAATGCATTGTTTTGGGCTTGAATTGCAAAGCATGATTTATGTTAAGTGAGATGGTTGCATATATGTGTGCATTTGAATGCCATGAGTCATTGTATGAAGAGCATCATGATATGCATTGTTGTGACGTCCTGAGTGACGGTTTGGTTACAGAGGGAATCCGTTATAACGTCGTGTGCCCGTGTGGGGTGTGAGCGATGATTATAGATGATCGTGTGCCTTATACCAAGAGGTGTGAGCGATCGAGTCGTGTGCCTTATACAAAGAGGTGTGAGCGATACATAAACGTCGTGTACCATATACAAAAGAGGTGTGAGCGACGGGGAACATCGTATGCCCGACGGGGAGTTACATTAAGTAAAGAGCGATGATTCCAGCAGAGTTCCTGAGTGAACTAGTGATGAGAAACATTGGAAGTCGGTACCGCATGTGCATATGCATATAGTCGTTGTGTCGGTCTCTTGCATTTGCATAAATCATTAATGGTTTGTTTATGTGTGGAATTGTGGATAAATTGATATATGGATATGTGTTGGTGATACTTGTATTGTGTATGGTTGGTATACCCTGGTGATGGAAAGATGAATTATACATTGTGTTGCCTTATGTTTGAATACTGGTATGAGTTGTTGTGAGAACAGTATATATGTGTATTTTTGGTGTTATATATAATTGTATGCAATTATATTATGGTTGTTTTTCTCACCCTTCTGCTGTTTTATAATGCTCTATGAGGCATTGCAGATTAGAGTTACTGGAGGTCTTTTTGTGAAGCTTAGGACTTCATTCTTTTGTTTGTCAGCTCTGATATGTGGCACCGGGTAGTCAGGGGGATCGTTTTGTAGTTTGATGTGTATATGTATATATATCTTTTGGCTTGTGCATGTATGACTTGATGTATGACAAGCTTTTTATGTGATATATATATATATATATATGAGATTCAGTACAGATATTCCGCTTTATTCTGTAGCTGAATTGTGGGTAGCAGGAACCAAGTTCCTCTGTTTATTTGCTACCTGCGAGTGTTGTATATCTTTATGGGCAGGTTTATTGTGTTTGTTTCAAATTGATGTGACCCATCGGTCTATGCAATGAATTTTTAAATATACTCTGATGAAGTTTTGAATTTTCTTTTACTGCTATATTTAATTTGGGGTATAGATTGGGGGTGTTACATTAAGTGGTATCAGAGTCAGTTCGTGTCAGTTGTGTCAGTCCTTGTCGGTTTTGGTGTTTGGGTGAGCTGTTTGTTTAACCATAGTTGTTGTTATTGGAAATGAATAGAATATGGCTTGTAGGAACGATGCTGCTTTGGCTGCTGCTATGCAAGCTATGGCCCGAGCTGTGCAGGGTGCACCTAATGCTGCGGGTAATGATGAGTTCAGGAAGAATAAACCGCCTGTCTTCAAAGGAAGATATGATCCTGATGATGCACAGATTTGGCTTAAAGAGATTGAAAGGATTTTCCGAGTTATGGATTGTGCTGAAGATCAGAAGGTGAGACTGGGTACTCACATGTTACTGGAAGAAGCTGATGATTGGTGGGTTAGTACTCGTCGTGTGTTGGAAGCTGCAAAGGAGGAGATCACTTGGGCTGTGTTTAGCATGGAGTTTCTGAGGAGGTATTTTCTTGAAGATGTAAGAGGAAAGAAGGAAATTGAGTTCTTGGAACTGAAACAAGGTAATATGTCCGTTGTTGATTATACTGCTAAGTTTGTGGAGCTTGTGCAGTTTTATCCACATTATGCAGAAGCGACTGCGGAATTTTCTAAGTGTGTAAAGTTTGAGAACGGATTACATCCTGAGATAAAGCAGGCAATTGGTTATCAAAGGATTCAGAGGTTTTCTGATTTGGTGGATTGTTGTAGGATTTATGAGGAAGATAGTAAGGCTCGTTCTACTCACTATAAGAGTGTGAGCGAGAGGAAAGGGAAGCAATAGTTCCATGGTGGTCTGTAAGTAACACCAGCTGATAAGGGTAAACAAAGGGGAAATTTTGAGAAAAGGTCAAGTGAAGGAGGTATGTCTAGTCCTCTGAGATGTTATAGATGTGGTGAGTTAGGGCATCGTCAGTTTGAGTGCAGGAAAGATTTTAGGAAGTGTTCTAACTGTGGAGGTGTAGGACACATTGCAGCTGATTGTAAGAGGAACGTGGTGAAGTGTTTCAATTGTGGTGAGCCTGGACATGTTATTACAAAGTGTCCGAAAACGAAGCAAGCTCCAGCTGGTGGGAAAGTTTTTGCCTTGGCAGGAACTCAGACTTCAAGTGCAGATCGTCTGATTAGAGGTACTTGTTTTATTAATAGTACTCCTTTAGTTGCTATTATTGATACTGGAGCGACTCATTCGTTTATTTCGTCTGAGTGCGCGAAGCGTTTGAATCTTGTGTTGTCTTCGATGGGTGGTGAAATGGTTATTGATACTCCAGCAATGGGGTCAGTAACTACTTCTTTGGTTTGTCTAAGTTGTCCTTTGACCATTTATGGTAAAGACTTTGAGATGGATTTGGTGTGTTTACCGTTGGAGGGTTTAGATGTGGTTCTGGGAATGAATTGATTGCAGTTCAATAGGGTTTATATTGATTGTTATCATAAGCTGGTAAGGTTTCCTTCTCTTGAGGAAGACGAAGACTCGAGTTTCTTATCTACTAAAGAGTTGAAGAGACTTTTGGCGGATGAAGCTCAGTTGTTTGGGTTGTTTGCATCTTTGACTGTGGATAGTCAAGTTTCACTTGATGTGTTTCCTGTTGTGTGCGAATTTCCGGAAGTGTTTCCCGAGGATATTTCAGATTTGCCGCCAGAGAGAGAGAGGTGGAGTTTTCTATAGATCTAGTTCCTGGTACTAGACCTGTTTCCTTGGCACCTTATCGTATGTCGGCATCTGAGTTGGTTGAGTTAAAGAAACATTTGAATGAATTGTTGGAGAAGAGGTTTGTGAGACCAAGCATTTCTCCTTGGGGTGCTCCAGTTTTATTGGTGAAAAAGAAAGATGGAAGTATGCGATTGTGTATTGATTATCGCCAGTTGAATAAGGTGACGATTAAGAATAAGTATCCTCTTCCAAGGATTGATGATCTGATGGATCAGTTGGTTGGTGCTAGTGTGTTTAGTAAGATTGACTTGAGGTCAGGGTATCATCAGATTAGGGTGAAAGAGGAAGATATTCAGAAGACGGCTTTTAGGACACGATACGGTCATTATGAATATTCTGTGATGCCGTTCGGGGTTTCTAATGCGCCAGGTGTGTTCATGGAGTACATGAATCGTATTTTCCACAAGCATTTGGATTAATTTGTTGTTGTGTTTATTGATGATATCTTAATTTATTCTAAGTCTCGGGAGGAGCACGCGGAGCATTTGCGTATTGTTTTGCAGGTTTTGAAAGAAAGGAAGCTTTTTGCCAAGTTGTCCAAGTGTGAGTTCTGGTTATCGGAGGTGAGTTTTCTTTGACACGTAATTTCAGGTAATGGTATTTCTATGGATCCATCTAAAGTAGAAGCAGTTCTACAATGGGAGGCTCCGAGATCTGTTACTGAAATTCGAAGCTTTTTGGGTTTGGCCGGATATTATCGAAGGTTTATTGAAGGTTTTTCTAAGCTAGCACTTCCTTTGACCCAGTTGACTTGTAAAGGGCAAGCGTTCATTTGGGATATTCGGTGCGAGGAAAGTTTTAATGAGCTGAAGAGAAGATTGACGACAACTCCGATTTTGATTTTGCCGAATCCTAATGAACCATTTGTGGTGTATTGTGATGCGTCTTTGATTGTTCTAGGTGGTGTTCTGATGCAAGGAGGTAAGGTCGTGGCTTATGCTTCAAGGCAATTGAGAGTGCATGAGAAAAATTATCCTACTCATGATCTTGAATTAGCGGCTGTGGTTTTTGTGTTGAAGATTTGGAGGCATTATCTCTACGGTGCAAGGTTTGAAGTCTTTAGTGATCATAAAAGCTTGAAATATTTGTTTGATCAGAAAGAGCTAAATTTGAGGCAACGTAGATGGTTGGAATTTTTGAAGGACTACGACTTTGGCTTGAATTACCATCCTGGTAAAGCTAATGTGGTAGCCGATGCATTGAGCCAAAAATCATTGCATATGTTAGCCTTAATGGCTAAGGAGTGGGAACTTTTGGAATCGTTTAGAGATTTGAGTTTGGTATGTGAAGTGACGTCGGATAGCGTGAGGCTTGGAATGTTGAAGGTTACTAATGATTTTCTGTTGTCGGTTAGTGAGAAACAGAAGCTGGACTTGAAACTTGTGGATTTAATGACGGTTGGTAATAAAAGTGAAAATGAGGATTTTAAAGTGGATATTAATGGTGTTTTGAGATTCCGAGGTAGAATTTGTATTCCTGATGATGTGGAGTTGAAAAAGATGATTTTGGAGGAAGGACACCGGAGTAATCTGAGTATACATCTGGGAGCAAATAAGATGTACCAAGATTTGAAGAAGATTTTCTGGTGGTCTGGGTTGAAAAGATATGTGGCTCAGTTTGTTTATGCATGCTTGACATGTCAGAAATCGAAGGTAGAACATATGAGACCTAGTGGTTTGTTGCAACCGTTGGATATTCCTGAGTGGAAGTGGGATAGCATTTCCATGGATTTTGTGACAGGGTTGCCGAATACACAGCGATGGCATTATGCTATTTGGGTGGTTGTGGATAGGCTGACTAAATCGGCTCATTTCATTTCGATTGACATCAGTTTTACTTTGGAGAGGTTGGCGGAGATTTATATCAGTGTGATTGTGAAATTGCATGGGGTTCCGTTGAGCATTGTTTCGGATCGAGATCCTAGGTTTACCTCGAGATTTTGGGAAAGTTTACAGAAGGCTTTGGGTTCTAAATTGAGATTGAGTTCGGCTTATCATCCGCAGACGGATGGTCAGACGGAGAGAATGATTCAGTCGTTGGAAGATTTGTTGAGAGCTTGTGTTCTTGAAAAAGGTGGTGCGTGGGATAGTTATCTTGCATTGATTGAATTCACGTATAATAACAGTTTCCATTCGAGTGTTGGAATGACACCGTTTGAAGCACTGTATGGACGAAGATGTCGAACACCGTTGTGTTGGCACGAATCTGGTGAGAGTTCGGTGGTTGGACCAGAGTTGGTTCAATAGACTACGGAAAAAGTAAAGCTTATTCGTGAGAAAATGAAGGCTTCTCAGAGTAAGCAAATGAGTTATCATGATCGGAGACGGAAAGATCTTGAGTTCCAAGAGGGCGATCATGTATTTTTTAGGGTTACGCCGGTAACGGGTGTGGGTCGTGCATTGAAATCGAAGAAACTTACTTCTCGGTTTATTGGTCCTTACCAGATATCCGCGAGAGTGGGTGTTATGGCTTATAGGGTGGCGTTGTCGCCGAATCTGTCGAGTTTGCACGATGTGTTCCATGTTTCACAGCTTCGGAAGTATGTTCCGGATCCGTCGCATGTGATTCCGATGGATGAGGTAGAGGTAAGGGAGAATCTTACGGTTGAGGCATTACCAGTTAGGATTTTGGATCGCGAGGTGAAGCGTTTGAGAGGCAAGGATATTGCACTTGTGAAAGTGGCGTGGGGAGGCGCTGCTGAGGGCAATTTGACTTGGGAGTTGGAGAGTCGGATGCGGGAGTCGTATCCAGAGTTGTTCGTCTCAGGTATATTTTCGAGGACGAAAATTTCTAAGTGGGGGAGAGTTGTAACGCCCCAGTTTTGTCAGTTTTTATTTAATCGAGTCGTTTTGATTATTTTATTATTATATTATTTTATTTTCGACTTTTATTTAGAAATATGTTATTTTTCAATGTTATGATATTTTATCGGGTTTTGGGAACGTTTGCGAGATATTTGAGTGTGGGGGTATTTTGGTCATTTCATCTTATTTTTCCTTAAGTTAGAAAATAGAAAATAGAAAGAGAGAAAAATAGAGAGAAAGAAAAAGAGAAGAAGGAAAAGGGAAAGAAAAGAGAAGAAGAGAAGAAAAAGAGAGAAAACATGGAATTGAATTGGGTAAGGGTGCGAAACTCGATTATTATATGCTTGTGTATGCTTATGTATGTGTGTTTTTTATTGTTATTGGATTGAATTGGAAATATATAGTAAAACCCATATTATGTGAAAATTGATAGAAATCGATTAAATTGTGTCGGAAATTATGTTTTCAGGTCCATTATTGTTGATACATGTTAGATACATGTTGTTAGGCATTGTATTGGTAATTTTTTTGGTGTATAGGTGAAAATTGGATGAAGTTGGGGTGGAAAACGCAGAACAAAGTTCTGCAGAATTTTATGGATTTTTCCACTGCCCATACGCGTATCACTCAAGGCAATACGCGTATTGGTCAAGGCAATACGCGTATGGCATTGAAGAAAACTGGGCAATACGCGTATGAAAGCTTCATTTTCTCGGCCATCGGTCCATTTGCATATGGTACGCGTAACGTTTAAGGCAATATGCGTATGATGAATGGCACTATGCGTATTGAAATTTTAATGGGAATTTTAGGGGAAAAATGGTATCTGCCCATACCGTATGACCTTGGGCAATACGCGTATGGACTGGGCTAGGAATCAGGGCAATACGCGTATGGCTCAGGGCAATACGCGTATTGTCAGGAAAATTGCAAAATGTAGTTTTTTCGCGATGTCTTTTCTTGTTTAGTCCGTAACTTGTGTTCCGTTTATCCGTTTTTAACATTCTTGGTATCGTTGAGTAGCTAATGAACCGTACTTTTGTATTATAATAATTGTGAGATTGTTAGCTGATTTAATTATGTCGGGAATTTGGAATAGTGCCGTTTTGTCGACTTTGGTCGTTATAATTGTGTGTGATTGGTGTGTATCATGCAATGTGCTGTTGATATGGATATAGTATGATTTGCACACTGTTGTGTGGTATAAATGCATTGTTTTGGGCTTGAATTACAAAGCATGATTTATGTTAAGTGAGATGGTTGCATATACGTGTGCATTTGAATGCCATGAGTCATTGTATGCTGAGCATCATGATATGCATTATTGTGACGTCCTGAGTGACGGTTTGGTTCCAGAGGGAATCCACTATAACGTCGTGTGCCCGTGTGGGGTGTGAGCAATGATTATAGACGATCGTGTGCCTTATACAAAGAGGTGTGAGCGATCGGGTCGTGTGCCTTATACAAAGAGGTGTGAGCGATCCATAAACGTCGTGTGCCTTATACAAAAGAGGTGTGAGCGACGGGGAACATCGTATGCCTGACGGGGAGTTACATTAAGTAACAAGCGATGATTCCAGCAGAGTTCCTGAGTGAACTAGTGATGAGAAACATTGGAAGTCAGTACCGCATGTGCATATGCATAGAGTCGTTGTGTCGGTCTCTTGCATTTGCATAAATCATTAATGGTTTGTTTATGTGTGGAATTGTGGATAAATTGATATATGGATATGTGTTGGTGATACTTGTATTGTGTATGGTTGGTATACCCTGGTGATGGAAAGATGAATTATACATTGTGTTGCCTTATGTTTGAATACTAGTATGAGTTGTGGTGAGAATAGTATATATGTGTATTTTTGGTGTTATATATAATTGTATGCAATTATATTATGGTTGTTTTTCTCACCCTTCTGTTGTTTTATAATTTTTTATGAGGCATTGCAGATTAGAGTTGCTGGAGGTCTTTTTGTGAAGCTTAGGACTTCATTCTTTTGTCGGTCGGCTCTGATATGTAGCACCGGGTAGTCAGGGGGATCGTTTTGTAGTTTGATGTGTATATGTATATATATCTTTTGGCTTGTGCATGTATGACTTGATGTATGACAAACTTTTTATGTGATATATATATATATATATGAGATTTAGTACAGATTTTCCGCTTTATTCTGTAGCTGAATTGTGGGTAGTAGGAACCAAGTTCCTCTGTTTATTTGCTACCTGCGAGTGTTGCATATCTTTATGGGCAGGTTTATTGTGTTTGTTTCAAATTGATGTGACCCCTCGGTCTATGCAGTGAATTTTTAAATATACTCTGATGAAATTTTGATTTTTCTTTTATTGCTATATTTAATTGGGGGTATAGATTGGGGGTGTTACACATATCATTCATCATTCTCACATAACACATCTTCGTCTTTGAGTCTCACATATGTGTCGCACTCTAGGGTCAAACTGTCTCATTCGTACAATACTCGGGCCAATCGGCAAAAGTGAAAGCTCAAATATTTTGGACAAAATTTTGGGGAAAACTCAGTGCTGAAAGAGATGTTTCAACATAAAGACCAGAGCTGAAGAATTCTGCAAAGAACAAAGATGTCGAAGGAGATGTCTCAACTTGGAGACTCGACATCCTAGACTATTATAACAGATTGATTTAAATCTGTCTTATCTTTGGTCCAGGAATTAAGGAAGCAATCAGAACGTGGATCAAGGAATCAAGAAACAGAAGATTGAAGCCCAAGAAAGAATAAGACATTATAAAAGAAGACTTTGCCTTTTGTATGCCTTTTGTAACCAAGTTCTCTTGCGTAAGAAACAAGGGTTTAGGGTTTGAGAGTCATTGGCTCTCTAGGTTGTAAGTCTCCCTTTGTATTAGTTGATGCATTGTGGTAGATATAGGTGTCACACAGATCCATAAGCCTTGAGGTATTGGATTGTGTACTGTTCTTGGATGAAGCTTTTAAGCAAACCCGAGTTAGCTTATTTGTCAAGAAAGCTTCACAGATTTCTGTATTGACATAAATGATTTAGAAATCACAGTTGGTGATTAAGGGAAGTGAGTGGGGTATCTCATATCAGAGTTGTAAACGTTAGAGTTTAGCTTTGGTAAAGATGTTCATTGGGTAGATGTTAGGATAAAGTTGTAAACAGGGGAGTTTAGCTTTGTAACAGTTCTACAGATAGTGAAGTTTTCTTCCTGGATTGGTATCCCCCAGATGTAGGTAAGTTGCACCGAATTGGGTTAACAATTGATGTGTTCTTTATCATTTTGCATATTTACGTTTTCTGTTAGGGTTTATGATAAACATGTTGGATCAGATGTCGTGACATCTGTGATTCTGCAGTTCTAATATTCAAGGTATCAGTCTCCTGTTGCGCCTCTGTGTTTAAATGTTTATGTAGCACAATGTCTTGACATGTGTTAGGACATCTACTGTCTGCATATGCCAGAATTTCAATTGGTATCAGAGCAGGCATCTTGTCTGGTTCTGGATGAGATCTTGGGAGATACTTTCTGGCGTTTAAATAAGGAGGAGTTTTGAAGATCAGATCAATCAACTCATACATACTCAAGGGTATTAATGGATGAGATGGATGTTCTGGATCGAAGGTAACAACCTAGAGGTTATTCATGTTTGGAGAAGTGGCTAGTTCTCTTGTTGGGGTGTCTTATAAGATGTTCTGATATCTTATTAGGGCAAGCAGGATCTATTCCTTGGTGGTTCCGCTGCATGTGTTTCTAATGGAAGAGCTCTAGAATTATGGGATTCTGGAGTTATTACTGAAGACACTTGGTGAAAGATCTCAATCGTCAGCCTCTACATGTGAAGATATCTGCATTCTTTTATTTCAAAGCCGGGAGCGATGGAATGAAGGGAGTTGTTGGTAGATATCTGGTATGGTGACTTGGTACTTGGAAGCTTGGTTTCTTGGTGCAGTTGAAGTCAGTTGAAGAGGAGAGGAGTTGAGTTTAAGTTTATCAAGTTCTTGCTCTGGGAGTTTGATAAAGTATTGATCGGCTAGGTTGTCAAAGATACTTGAGAATTATCTCAAGTCCACTCATAAAGGCGTCTCAGTCGTGCATCTGGAGTCTTCTAGTTATTCTTCTGACTAGAAGGTGTTTCTTTGAAACACAATCTTAAGAAAGTGGAGGTGATTTACTTTCACCATCCAAAAACAGCAAGGAAGGATTCATCTCTCTTAACCCTAAAGGTGGATCTAATCTGATTGGAGCATTCAAAATTGTTGAGGTAAATAAGGTTCGTTCAGAGAGAATCTTAGTTACTTGAGTCAAGGGTGGCAGCCTTGGTATCTCAACACTGTTTGTCAAAGAAGATACTTGCAAAAGATTGAATACTTGATAAGTGTTCATGAAGTGATCTGGTGGAGCTTAGCTACAGCAGTGAAGAAGGGTTATTGGACAAGGATTTAAGATCAATTGTTATTTGTGGAGTTCACAAGTATTTAATTGATTATCCTTGATAGTCAAGATTGCTGATGTTAAACAAGATGTTGGAACATCTCATCATCAGAGTTTGTGAAGAATCATGGGAAGGGTACTGCACACGCTTTAGCATCTATTTTAGTCTAAGGTGTTGACCTAAGAACGGGCTTCAGTTGGGTGTGACAGAAGCATGTGTTCTCTGGAGGGTTTCTTGGCAAGAAACTGGTCTGGACTTTGTGTTGTTGAAGATGAAGATGAAGACATCATAATCTTGATGGTTATTGCTTGGATCAGTTTATTTCTGATCTAGGTACTTGGGAGCATGGGACTTTTCTCAGTTTGAAGGTCAAAGTTAAGTGGCAATTATCTCTGACTTTCTACAAACTGCTCTACTAAGGAAAGTGGCATTCTTTGGTATGGCTATGGTGTAGTCTTGGACTACTTATCTTCTGAAGATTCAAACGTGGCATGTGTGAAGTCTTTGGAGTTTCAAAGCATGATGGAGGTTGTCTACTCAAACTTGGTTGTTGAATCAAGTCTATGAGAGCATGGAACTCTTGTTCTGCAAAGGGAGGAGGTTTTTCTAAGTGGCAGAAGGAGGAGCTGAATTCAGCACTTGGATGTCGTATTAGAATGTTCTGACATCTAGCTTAACATCAGAGTCTCAGCTGGTGATGTGGCACATCAGCTTAAGATAAGGTGATCTACAAGAGAATGGAAGTTATGGATGCTTCAAAAAGGTCTATCTCATGCAGTTTGTAGGAGTTGTGGATGAGAAGATGTTACATGTCTAAGAGACTTGGTGGATCCAAGATGTCTTCCTATGGTTAGTGTGACTAATGGGAATCCAGGTAGACACCAAAGTCGTGATGTCCGCTCAATAGAAACGGATCTAGTAAGGATGTTGTCATACCCCAAATTTTGACCACAAGATTTCCGATCATTGTGAAAATCATCACCACAATGTGGATGTACCTTCATACCTCATCAATCCTCTCAAAGGTTGTTGAGCATTCACAACAATCAAGAATTAGGGTTTTGAGTCCTCTCAGAGTACTTAGACAAAGGATCAATCAAGAATGGACATGATCCTCAACTTGTCAAGCCTCTCAAACATCCATGAAGGATCAAGAGGTCTCCCACATCAAGAATCAAGCACAATAGTACAACCTCTCAAGTTGATCAAGCCTCAAGATCATCAGTGTCACCAAATTAGGGTTTTGGTCGACCAAGGCCTCCAGAGAGAAATTTTCATCTGGGCATGAGCCAATACTTCAAAACATGATCCAATAAGCTTAAAGGGACCTCATGGACCCAATCACAAGTTCAAAGTGGCCTCAGGGGATGCATTCATCAAAGATCAGGAACTAGGGTTTCTTGACCTAATTCACCCCTAAGCTGACTTTTGGAGCAAGACATGAGCCAAGACCTCAAGGAATGTTTTGAAGACCTCCAATAAATCATATTGATCTAGTTACAAGTTTGGATTGATTCAAAGGTCTTGGTTCATAAGCAAAAGCAAGGATTCAAATTCATCTGGACCAATTAGGGTTTTCTGATGAAAAGTCAAATGTACCTTTGACTTTTGACCAAAACATGATCCCACACATTAGGACATGATTCAAAACACTCTATAACACCTAAGTAATCCATCCATTGGGTTTGATTTAGGTCAAGGACTTGATTTCATAGAGAATCACAAAGTTTGAAATTCATCTGACAAAAAGTCAACTGTGCCAAAAATCAAGTTTGACTTTTTGAATTTCTTGAGAAACAAGGCTTCCTTGAGTCAAAAAAAATGTTAACTTATGGTTTGGATCATCATACATCAAGAAAAATCAAGAAAAGTGGGGTTACTTGCAAAAGGGGCAACCATAAAAAACTTGAAATTTAACTAAGTTATAAAAAAAGTGATTTATACCCAACTTTGCAAGGCCATAACTTGTGATCCAAGTAATCTTTTTCTTCCATCCAAAGCTCAAATGAAAGCTCGCATTACATACTTCAAGATTGTCAACTACAACAGATTCCATATCCTCATGGATTTTGAGTTATGGATTGATCAAAATCCCAAAAAATGGAAAATGGACATTTTTCCAACACTTAGTGAAATTTTTGACAGAATCTGTTTTGCATTTTCACCAACTTTGAGGTCATTTCATTATGATCAAGATGATTCAAGACCAAAGTTGGACATCAAAGTTGAAGTATGTTATTGGGGCTTTCCAAAAAGTACAAGAGCCTCCCTTGGTTCAACTTGAGCAAGGAGTTATAAGCCTCAAAAAATGGTATTTTTCACCCTGCCCACACAAAGGCATGAAAACATAACTTGGTTCCCACGATTTATTGTGCCAATTTTGGACACATGCATCATTTAATTTCTATCCAAAATCAACTTGAATGATGAGGGATCTGATCACAAAGCCACTAAGTCAAAAATCATATTCCTTGGCATGTGAAATTCAATGTTGCAAATCTAAAAACTCCAATTTTGTTTCAAGGCATTTAAGAGATGCATTGAGGTGGCATGGACTGAGTCATTGATCACTAAAGGAGTCAAGCCTTATCCCTGCAACAGAAGACTCTTAGCCTACAAGATTGACCCAAGTCAATGGCTAGAGGAGACTTTGGCTACATGATAAAGTTCAATGGATATTGGAGTGATCCAGCCTCCAATCACTATTGTTCCCAAAACAAAGTTGCTCTACTATAAATAAAGGTTATTTCTGATCAATTCAAGTACACCAAAGCATAACAACTCATGCTTTCCTTCTTTTCACTCTCAAAAAAACAGAATTTGCTTCAATTACAAGTCACATTCGAGTTTTCAAATAAAGGGCAATTCTACATAAACTAATCATCCTAACACCTCACATATGTCATATACAAGTGATCCATAACCTTAAAACTCATTTGGAACACCAGAATCACAAAGTCACCATCCATTTGCTCAAGCTTTTTGGCCTATTTGCAGTTGGGGTACCACAACCAGTTCCAGGTTGTTTCAATCCATTTCAAGATTTCAAACACATTACTTGAGGTCCAAGGAAGTTGTCCAGATAATCACACAACATCTGTAACACCTACAATCGAGGATTCGATTTCCTCTTGTAGAGGTAAGCCTGACACTTTCAAACTCTATGATTCTTGCATCATAAATGTGTTTTCATGTTACAAACATGTTTATGCACTTATGTAGAGTGTTTCCCCTCAATCAATTGCTTTGTATCTATCGTGTATATAATTTCATAGTGTTCTTACAGAAATTAGGGTTCTTGAGTTCATCTTTTGATTTCTCACTCCACACTTAATATAAATGTAATTAATTTATATCACTGAGATCCTTGTTCAAAAATACACAACTTTCGTGTTTACAAAAGTCAAAACCATTATGTATTGAGAGAGATATGTGAGGTTTTGAAAAAGGCCATGGAGGTTCGTGCGAAGAAGAAGAAGGTTGCCTTGGCGCCTTTTTTCAAATTTTCAAATTTTTGAATATTTGATATTTTTATTAATTGATTTCAAAAATTAATTTCTCTTTCAATTTTAATCATTTTTTATTGGTTCTTTTTTTAAAAAGTCACAACAATGTTAAAATATTTTATTCTATGAAAAAATCAGAAAAATATTATTTATTTAATATATTTTGGATTTTTGTAAATAATTTCATTTTATTTGTTTTTTTTAACATTTTTAAATGAAATTTCCACCTTGATTTTTCAAATTCAAATGAATTTCAAGCTTTAATTTTATTAAACATGATTTTTCAAAACATTTTTCAAAGTTGACAACTTGTTTTTGAATATATTTGATATTTTATATCATTTTTTATTTAATTTCCTTTGAAAATTATATTTTTAAATTAAAATTAGGGTTTCTCTTAATTTTAATTTTCCATACTTCATTTGAAACACTTTTGGGCCTCTAATAGAGTGTAAGACCCATCCCCATTGTAAATACACAATTTGGGGCCTCAGTAATTGTATAAGCCCCGATACGATTTTCAAAATAAACGGTGCGATCGCTGTTTTTCATCTGGGCATCTCCTTGAGCTGTAAGCCTCATCTCTTGTATAAAAATAATATTTTGGGCCTCTAATAGAGTGTAAGACCTATCCATTTTATACATAAATAATTTTTGGGCCTCAGTCATTGTATAAGTCCCTCTGTGGTTTTCAAAATCACGGCGCCATCGTCGCCTTTTCAAATAAAACTTTTGGGCCTCTCCTTGAGTATAACCCCCATTATTTTCTTTACAAACACTTTTGGGACTCTATTAAAGTGTAAGACCCAACTCCTTTTTGTACAAAAATAATTTTTGGCCTCTGCTATATTATAAGTCCCACAACGTCTTTCGGTATCGCAGTGCGATCAATGTTTTCAAATAAGCCATCTGGGCCTCAGTCATTGTATAAGCCCCCAACACTATTCCTTTTAAACAAACTTTCTCTTAATTCAAATTCAAATTCATTGTTTTTTCAAACTTTCTTCAATTTCTTGAAACCCTAAAAGAGGCAATACAGTTGTAGCCAATACAACAGATCACAATACATTTGCGCTTCTTCTCAGAAGGTAAGTCCCAACATCTTTTTCAATGCATATTTGTTTATATATATCTGTCAATATGATTGTTTATATATACTTTTGCATATCTTTTTTAGAGTTTCCCCCAGCAGTTAGGTCTATGTTTAGGTTAAACCAGAGGTTACTTTACAACTTAGTTAAAAACTAGTTCCCTCATAGGAAATTCCCTATACAGTCTGCCTCCTCTTGGGCTTATACAATATGGAACAGAGAAAGACGTTATTCTCGGTGAAACTTTTCTCAAGACTGTCAAAAACTTAGAAATATATATATATTTGTACAAGAAATTCATTTCCCCAGAGAGGATTAATTCCCGGTGAAACCTCTTTTGAATTTCTTCAGACCTCATAACTGTTCAACAAAGAAAGGATTAATTCCCGGTGAAACCCTTCTTGAACTTTTCTTAGGCTTAGACCAACAGGCTTCTTAGAAGTATCCCTAGCCTCCTCTTGGGCTTAGTACAAGGACCCACAGGCTTCTTAGAAGTTCCTCGGCCTCCTCTTGGGCTTAGTACAAGGACCCAAAGGCCTCCTAAAGGCATAGGACATAAATTAGTCATCTCCACTAGTTCAATCCTCAGGAGAGTCAAATTTCCAGAACATCAGATCATTTTAGGGTTGATCTTCATTCCTTAAATCCTTAGCCTCCTCTTGGGCATCATACAAAGACCCCTCTCTACACTAGAGCCTACCACTTCTTGAGAGACTTGGACTGTCTCAGCCTCCTCTTGGGCTTCATACAAGCATACTTGGAAAGTCTCATTTCCTCTTGGATCTCACCAACAAAACCCTCAAGTTTCCTAAAAGAACAGGAAAAAACCCTGATCATTCTACCAATGCATCAGTCTCCAACAGAGTTAAAACCTCCAAGGTCTTCAAACTCACCCTTAAACTCCCCTGACCCCCAACAAGGTTTAAGATTTTACCTTAAAAATCCCTAACCAGTGTTAATTTACCATCAATAAATCCCCAATAGAATCAGAGCCTCGTGGCATTTGGTACTTCCACTCTTCTCTGATTCCCAACAAGAGTAAATCCCCTTGGACCTGCT
The DNA here is from genome assembly GCA_022829125.1 of Lathyrus tuberosus. Taxonomy (NCBI): domain Eukaryota; kingdom Viridiplantae; phylum Streptophyta; class Magnoliopsida; order Fabales; family Fabaceae; genus Lathyrus; species Lathyrus tuberosus. Next base: position 6,701,381 of record JALAZF010000007.1, on the reverse strand, counting down.
CCTGGATTTCAAATGATCCTCAGCAAGAGATAGCCTCCTCTTAGGCTTCATATAAGAATTTTCCTTCAGCCTCAATCTCGGGCTTTGTACAAGACAGATACAACTCTCCCCAGTGGAGTCAGTTTCTTTTAGCTTCAACCTTGGGCTTTGATCAAGGCACACAAAAAAATCAGCATCCCCTCAGATGAGACCATGAGTCCTCTCTGTAGGAGGATATTTCCTCTATACATCACATATCAAAACACACAACCAAAACCTTTTTCCCATATAATTGCTTTAAGTGGCATACTTGTTAATTTAAAATCCAAGCTGGAGTCCTTCCTTTATCCTGGCTAAAATCTCTCTTTCATCTAACTGCTGTAAGTGGCAAGCCTCTAGATCCCTAACATCCAAGCCAATGTCCTTCTCTTAGCATGAAAGATTCATAAGGAAAAATTAGCATTATTCTACACTGAGTTAAAGCATTCTTCCTTTATGACATCACTCTTATAAAGGAAATTATGACATTATTGGATTTCTCATATCCCAGTTAAAGTAATTTCCTTATAATCAATTTCTCAATTTGTGATGAATAGGTGAGATATCTCTCTTTAGAGATGACAAATTCTCTCTCAGTCATCCTTTGTGATGGACAAAGAGTCACTCAACTTCCTTATAGTTGAGATCACGACATCGTTTTCATCTTGCGTTTGACAAAGAGTCACTCAACTTCCTCATAGTTGAGATCACGACATCGTCCATTTCTGTTGCATCTTTCTTGTTGACGAGGAGTCACTCAATTTTGTTTCTTAGCTGAGATCATGACATCGCTCATTGTGTGATTGATTAGAATAAGGTTTACTTGTATTTGTTCACGTGATCCCTTAGGATTCCTAGCTCCACTTAATTTCTGATTAAGTTGGAGGTAGGAGAGACATTAGACTTTCAATCTAAGCATGACAACATTAGGTAGACTTCCCTCCTATCCTGACCTTAGGACCATCATTGCATGATAACTTGTAGGACCCAGTTTCCCTTTGACCTTCCGTGATTCCCGTTTCTTTTCTCTCGCCTCAGTGTGATCGAGATTCCGTTTTCCCGTAGTCCTGTGAACGACGGATGCTCTGACTCTCATTCCAGATGAGATACATAGGCACGAGATGCGATATCTTGGCGAGCACACTAACAACTAACTTCCCCTTTTCTCTCGCCTCAGTTTGATCGAGACTTGTTAACCGGACCTTTTCTCTCGCCCCAGTGCGATCGAGATACTTTATGACCTTGTAGGTCTAACTACGAATGCTCTGACTTCCTCTTTCTCATTAGAACGAGGATACGTAGGCATAAGACGACAATGTCTCGGCGAGCAACCTTCCCCCACAATCCTGTAGTCTCTGAACTACGTTGACTCGAACTTTCCCAATCCCGAGGGAATACATAGGCCTAGGACGGTGATATCCTATCGAGTCACCTTTTGGTTTTTTTTCACCTTTTTGTTTCTTTCACCTTTTCTATTCATTTCTAGTTAGCAGTAAGCTTTAGATACCTACACCCTTTGATCAGAACAACAAGCGTGGATCCCATCGAGTGCGATGGACGCGAGGGGGTGTTAATACCTTCCTCTCATGTAACCGACTCCCGAATCCAGAATATGGTTGCGACGACCATGTCTTTCCCATTTGAGGTTTACTTCGATCATTTCCTTTCCCTCCGTCAGGATAAATAACGTTCGGCGGCGACTCTTCTATCTTTTTTGCCGGTTGATTTTCGCAGGTGCGACAATCAATTGAGTTACCTGGAGCGGTCGGGTCTTCAACAGAGGAGTTGGAGAACCTACCAAAGAAAAGGAACCTCGAACAGAAATTCCTAACCAACAAGTCGGTTAATCCAGTAATCCAGAACCTGTAAAGAACAATGATGAGATGCTTAAGCTCATCCAGAAAAGCGAGTACAACATTGTAGATCAATTGTTGCAAACTCCGTCTCAAATCTCTGTGTTATCTCTCCTGCTTAGTTCAAAAGCTCACAGGGAAGCTCTACAGAGAGTCTTGGGACAAACCTTTCTAGAACAAGATATGACTGTGGGTCAATTTGACAACATCATCTCCAACATCACTTCCTGCAACAACTTGGGATTCAGTGATGAAGAACTGCCGAAAGAAGGCAAGAACCATAATATGGCACTCAATATCACAATCAATTGCCAAGATGATGCTTTAGCCAGCGTACTGGTAGACACAGGTTCATCCTTAAATGTCATGCCAAGGCCAACTCCGGTTCGACTTTCTTTTCAAGGAACTCCGATGAGAGGTAGTGAGATCATCGTCAAAGCCTTTGACGGATCTAGAAAAACAGTTATCGGCGAAGTCGATCTTACCATAACCATCGGTCCTCACACTTTCCAAGTCACTTTCCAGGTCATGGACATTCGGGCAGTATACAGTTGTTTATTAGGAAGACCTTGGATACACGAAGTTGGGGCAGTCACTTTGACACTTCACCAAAAGCTGAAGTTCGTCAAGAACGACAAATTAGTCACGGTATACGGAGAGCAAGCTTTAATAGAGAGCAACTTATCATCATTCTCCTATGCAGAACCAAAGGAGGTTGTTGGAACTCAGTTCCAAGCGCTCTCGGTGAGCACTGAGAATCAACAAGAAAGAGGAACGTCGATTTCCTCGTACAAAGACGCTCTCAAAGTGATCGGGAGTAATGACATAAAAGGATGGGGACAAATAGTAATTCCTATTGACAACAAGACAAGAAAAGGTCTTGGTTTCTCTCTAGCCTGTACCCAGACTACTAAGAAGGATGAAAGTTTTCGTCCCATTCAAGATTTATTTCACAGCGGAGGCTTCCTCCACCCAATATCTCAAGAAGTTCACACCATCGATGGGAATGACTCCTCCGATATGGATGAAGAGTGGAAGTTTTTTCTCAACGATGACGATTATATATCTCAGGGAGAAATGTACATACCATTCTCCTCTCCAAAGCAGAGCCCAAGATATATACCAAGATCAGTCGACAGAATGATTTACATAGATTGCAATCTCGAAGGATTTTGTGCTCCACCCAACTCATTAGAGGAAGACAATCTGATGAAGGATAACTTTGACTATGATTATTATGATCCCCTGGATGACTTGCCTATCTGGAATCCATACACGGAAAACCTGGGGAAAAAGATTCAGTTGGCCAATGCCTAGCAGCTGAGTAATCTTGAACAGAATAACCATGTTCCCACAAAGTCATGGAATCCTTACTCGGAATATTTCAAAAATGTTCGACACCATGGTGATGAATTTACAAAGGCCGCATGACAAGAATTCATTAACTATGCATTTCCTGAGGTCAACGTCATTAAGAAAGATGACTCGTCTATTCCCAGAGAAACCTTGGATACCTTGGGACAGCTAAGCGGCAAGTAAGACTTTCTAGTCAAATACACCGCTCCTGAAAGCTTTCGGATCAGATACGAGGACATCTAGTCAACTGAATGGGGAGATCCTCTTGAAAGTGAAAACACTATGGAAGATGCGACAGAAGAGTCCTCTTATGATAACTCTGCATAGGAAGAAGACTCCAATGATCCGACTCCACCAAAAATCAGTGCCATTTCTGAAGACAAACCAAGAAGGAAGGTACCAGACTTTGTGATTCACAGAGGAGTTCGTCGCCATTGGGTTGCAGTCGATGTCCCGAAAGTCGTCCATAAGTCGAAGTAATTACCATCTTTGTTTTGACTTTTCACCTTGCCCGGGTGAAATGGATGTTTTATAGGGCTCACTCTTCTATAAATGTCCCTCTTCGCTTCGCCCAAATCGATAGAGTTTTGTTTTATAGGGTTGTATTTCAAGAATTGACAAATCGTAAATAAATAATGTCATTCTGAATTTCAGCACTTATTGTTGTTTTCACTTTTTGTTTTTCAGAAAATGGTAATCCTAAAAAACAACCCAAAATAAAAACAAGCATTTTCAAAAAATACACTGCAGTAAAACATCATTTACCAGTGAAACGAAATATCCTCCAGTAAAAACAAAGACTGAGAAGGACTCATCTAGATATGCCCATCAAAATTAAGGAGGAAGTGCAAAAACAGATCGACGCAGGTTTCCTCGCCACCTCAGAATATCCTCAATGGTTAGCTAACATAGTGCCAGTTCCGAAAAAGGACGAAAAAGTCAGAATGTATGTAGACTACAGGGATTTGAACAAAGCAAGTCCAAAGGATGGATTCTCGGGCTATAATTAAATTAAAATGGCACCGGAAGACATGGAGAAAACTTCATTCATCACCCCATGGGGCACCTTTTGTTACAAGGTAATGTCATTCGTTCTAAAGAACGCAGGGGCAACCTATCAAAGGGCCATGACAACTTTGTTTCACGACATGATGCACAAAGAGATTGAAGTGTATGTCAATGACATAATCGCCAAATCTAAAACAGAAGAAGAGCATGTGGAACACCTATCAAAGTCATTCGAGCGTCTGAGAAAATACAAACTCCGCTTGAATCCCAACAAATGTACATTCGGAGTCCGCTCAGGAAAACTCTTAGGATTCATCGTCGGCCAGAAAGGAATTGAGGTTGATCCTGACAAAGTCAAGGTCATTCAAGAAATGCCTTCTCCAAAGACCGAAAAGCAGTTCAGGGGATTTTTAGGACGTCTGAATTACATCTCAAGATTCATATCCCTCACGACCGCCAAAAGTTGTGTATGGACAGGAGATTGCCAAAAAGCTTTTGACAACATCAAAGAATATCTGCTGAATCAACCAATTATGTCTCCTCCAGTGGAAGGAAGACCACTGATCATCTACTTAACAGTCTTGGAAGACTCCATGGGTTGTGTACTTGGCCAACAAGACAAAACAAAAAGAAAAGAGTCTACCATTTACTACTTAAGCAAGAAGTTCACGAACTGTGAAACTCGATACACTATGCTCGAGAAAACTTGTTCCGCTTTGGCTTAGGCAGCCAAACGTCTCCGCCAGTACATGATTTGTCACACTACTTGGTTAATCTCCAAAATAGATCTGATCAAGTACGTCTTTGAAAAGCCTGCTCTCATGGGAAGGACCGCCCGTTGGCAGATGTTGTTATCGGAATACGACATCGAATACAATGCTCATAAAACTGTCAAAGGAAGTTTTTTATCCGATCATTTGGTTCATCAACCAATTAACAATCAGGAATCAGTCGAATTTGACTTCCCAGACGAAGATGTCATGTACCTAAAAATGAAATATTGCGATGAACCGCTGTAGCGAGCGATTTTGGACGCGGTTCTTAAGCGCTGGTCGCTCTCTGCGGTTTGAGCTTACTACAGGTCGATTCATTTTTTATCCTATTAAAGCTGATGAAGGAAGGGAAATAGATGTCTCCAATTAACCCGGCTTTGCATACTGAGTTTAAACAGCGGTCTGTTAGGTTACGGATGCTATCAATGTGGGGGGCCTTTGTACTGGTTATTTGTATTTTCGCCAATACTGGTTTCTCTCTTTTTATTTTGACAGAATGTTTTTGGCGGGGAACAAGGATTAGGATGTTAGGACTGATGCTTTTTTATAGGTATGTGAGAGTATGGGATTTAGGGTTTTTTGTTGATTGCGCTCGCTAAGATTTTTCTTTCAATCTTATGCCTACGTATTCCCGTTTACCGAAACAGGGAAATCAGAGCGTTCGTAGTTCCTCCTATTCTATGGGAGGAAATGGGTTATTTTGGTGTCTTGTTCAAAGCCCAAGACGTGAAGCGAAAGGTGTTTGTTTATTGTTCAAAGCCCAAGATATGAAGCTTAAAGGTCTATTTGTATCTTGTTCAAAGCCCAAGATGTGAAGCTGAAAAGGTTTGACTTTAGAGAGAATTTGTCATCTCTAAAGAAGGGTTTGTCTGTCACAACTGTTTATAAAGGAGGATTACTTTAACTGGGATTTGTGAATCCGGCAATGCCATAATTTCCTTTATAAAGGGGATTTAACCTGAAGGAGAAGACTTTAACTCAGTGTAGAGCAATGTTATCTTTCCTTAGGAATTTCTCATGCTAAAAGAGGGACAGTGGCATGGATGTAGATGATCCAGAGGCTTGCCGCTTACAGCGATTAGATGAAAGGGAAGGAGTTTTTGATGTTTGTGTACTGTGAACGAGGCACAACTTTGATGCTAAAAGGTTGATTGGATCAACCAGTGGTTTTCTTATACAAAGCCTAAGAGGAGGCTAGTATGTGTCTCGTACAAAGCCCGAGAGAAAGACTAAAAAGGGTTGATCCTACAAGAGGATCTTTTATACTCAACAAGAGAGTGTTTTTGTATCTCGTACAAAGCCCGAGATGGAGGCTAAAAGTTTGTTTGGCTCAATAAGAACCTTTTTTGTATCTCGTATAAAGCCCGAGATGGAGGTGAAAGGGGTGATTGACTCAACGAGGGAGTCTCTTATGTGTCTCGTATAAAGCCCGAGAGAGAGGCTAAACGTTGTTTGACTCCACTGGGGAGAATCATTGAATAAAGCCCAAGAGGAGGCTGAACTTCAGTGGAGAAGGATCATTATACAAAGCCTAAGAGGAGGCTATGGTAACTGTTTCAGTTAAGTGACAGATCCAGTATACTGATTTTAAAGAGAAAATCAGTTCTTATATGAGTAACATTGTACTCAAGGATTTGATTCGAGGATCAGGGTTATTCCTGTTCTTTAAGGAAGTGGGAAATCCAAAGGGTATTGAGACTGTCCGAGTCTACGGGTTTTCTTCCTATTTAACGAAGGGGTCACTTGAGAATGTCTTTGAGACTCAAGGATATTAGACTGTCCGAGTCTAGAGTTTCATCTTTTGTACTATGCTTTGAGAAACAGTAGTAGACTCTTTGAAAGGATTATTCTATGAAGATGACTAAGTTCTGTTCTTATTCCTCTAGGAGGTCGTCAGGACAATTTGTACGAAGCCCAAGAGGAGACTGGAAACTTTTAAGAAGCCGACGGGTCCTTGTACGAAGCCCAAGAGGAGGCTATCATTCCCGGAGGAAGAGATCATTATACGAAACCTAAGAGGAGGCTGTGAATACTTCTAAGAAGTCGTAGGGTCCTTGTACTAAGCCCAAGAGGAGGCGGGGTTGCTTTTAGGAAGCCTGTGGGTCCTTGTACGATGCCCAAGAGGAGGCCGATGCTTTTAAGAAGCTCGTGGGTCCCTAAACCCCGAGAAATTCAAGGCAATGCTATTCACCGAGGATAGATCAAAGTCAGGAAAGTCCGAGAATTTGGAAGAAACTCAAAGATGCCATTCACGGAGAATACATTCATCTTTTGGGAGTAGAGTTTCTTGACGATTCCTAATGAGGACAGCCTGAGAGAAGACTGTATCTGGTGATCCTATTGGGGATCTAGTTGCCTATTTCTACAAATAAACGAAACGGCGTCACCTAGTTCTAGACGTAGTTGCCGGGGAAACTCTAAATATCTATACTATTATTACACAGTTGATATGAGTTTATGAAAGAAGACTTACAGTGAGACAGCCCCACAATACAGTTATATGTATATGAAAGCGGTAAATGAAAGCGATAACCACTTACTCGGTTGTAGAGCTTCCATGCTGTTTGGTTAGTTGTTCAACAAAGAAAGATTGAAAACAACAGTATATTCAAAATCAAAGGAGAAAGTGCTTTGAAAAAGAAAGATTTGGGGCTTACAGCTCAAGGAGAGGCCCAGGGTTTTATCAGTGAGCGTACTGTTGAATTTGTACAGAGGGACTTATACAAGTGACTGAGGCCCAAAAAAGGTTTTCTGTACAAAGGGATGGGTCTTACACTCTCTCAAGAGGCCCAAAAGGTTTAAAGAAAAAGAGTGGGGCTTATAACACGAGGGTAGGCCCAATTGTTTTTTTTTTGTTTAAAATGGCGATCGCGCCGAGGTTTTCTTTTAACGCCGAGGGACTTATACAATAAGTGAGGCCCAAAATTGTTTTGGTTAAAAGGGGTTGCGTCTTACACTCTAATAGAGGCCCAAGAGTTTTGAATGGGTCTTATAGCTCAAGGAGAGGCCCAGAAGGTTATTTTTCAAAAGGCGACGATCGTGTCGTTTATTTGAAAATGTACAGAGGGACTTATACAACGAATGAGGCCCAAAATATTTCTGTACAAGTGGGTTGGGTCTTACACTCTAATAGAGGCCCAAAAGGTGTTTTTGAAAATGATTTATGAGGGTTGAATTAATCCAAAACCCTAATTTGCTTTCAAAATGTATTTAATTGAATAAAAATTCAATTAAAAGGATCAAAATTGTTTAACACATGGAAAACAAATTGTGATCTTGGATTAATGCTTCAAAAATTAAGTATTGACCTACAAAATAATTAGAAAGCATTAAAAGTTGCAAAATCAAGGTGGAAAAAATATTTTAAATGTTAAAAATAATTAAAACATTAATTCTTTGCAAAATATCAATAATATGAAATAAATAATATTTTTGGGATTTTTTGGGTAAATAAAATATTTTAACCTTTTTGTGAATTATTAAAAAAAGAATCAACTCAAAATCATTAAAACTCAGAGAGAAATTAATTTTTGAATCAATTAAATAAAATCACAAAATTTCAAATATTTGAATTTATGAAAATGGCGCCAAGAACATGGACCAAGAACACGCGCGTGTTCTGTCTTGCCCAGATTTGCATTTTCTATCCAATCTCACTAAATACTTGATCATATCATGTAATCCACATACCAATCAACTCGTTTCAACCTCACGATCATGTCTATGGTATTTAATATCATTTAAATTAAACATATAACAAGAAATCATGAAAAATCCTCAAGAACCCTAATTTCTGCATGAAGGCTGGGATTTTTTATACACGATTCAAACAAAGCAATTAATTGAGGGGAAACATTCCATGCATGATTATGAACATTTGGCAAGTTCAAAGTGATTTCTGAGTTGGAGGTGTTACAGATAAGTGATGATGATCTGAACAGCTTCCCTACACCCTATGGAGTGTGTTTGAATGCTTGGACTTGACTGAAATTAGTTGGATCACTTCATGGCATCTCAACTGCACCTTGGTTAAAACCTTGAGCAATTGACTGGTGATTCTGAGAAATCAATGTTCCAGATGTTGTTTAAGTGTTTGATCAACTCATATATGATGTATGTGAGGTGTGTGTGTGTGATTGGTTTGAGTGTAATTGCTCTCTAGCTCAAAAACTCAAAGTTGCCTTGGTAAAGAAGGCATTTTTTCCAAGAGAAAGAGATTTTGAGGAAAGCATTTGTTTGATGGCTTTGGCGTGCTCAAACTGATCATAATTGAGTTCTATTTATAGTAGAGTAAGTTTGTTTTGGGATCCACAGTGAATGGCAACTGCAGCAGAGGTTTGGCCAATGTTGTCCAATGGAAATCCAAGTCTCCACTAGCCATTGACTAGAGGTTAGGGCACAGAGCTGTGGTTCCCTTGGTCTTGGATAAGTCTTGAGTGAATTCAGTTGAGAATGGCTCAGTCCATGCCACCTTGATGATTCCATTGAATGCTCCATTCCAAAATTTGAGTCTTGCCCCTATTTTGGCAATTCTATGTTCAACATGCTATTTCTTGTTCCAAAGACTTTGGAGGCTTGGCTCAGTGATTGTTCCCTTTAGATTCAATCCTCAGAGGTGTCCAAGTGGATAGGAGCATTTGAATTTGGCTGATTTTGGCAAATCGACCAAAAGTGCAAAATCTCCCTTGCCTTGGCAGATTTCAGCAAGGCAACTTGCCAATGTCATATCTCATGGCTCAAATTGAATTTGGTAATGTTCTTGGCCATTTTGAAAAGCCCTTACATGATACAACAACTGTTTGAACATGTTTGGTTTTGATCTCTTTTGAATCCAAGTGAAAAATCCCCCTACATTTGGCAAAAAGTAAGGCAAAATCTGACTTAGTGAAATTTTCACTAAGTGTTGGAACAAAGTGACTTTTCTTGATTTTGATCACTCCATAACTCAAAATACATGAGGAATTTGGAAATAACTCAGTATGAAGCTTTTGTAGGGGGCAATGTGATCTACAAATCAAGCTTTGAATGGGGACCAATGGCCTTGTGGTTTAGGAGTTATGGTCCTCTAAAGTTTGCACATTAGTGGTACTTTTTCCATAACTTAAAAATTTTTCTAAGTTTTTATGGTTACCCCTTTTACAAGTTATCCCACTTTCTTTGATTTTTCTTGATGAATGATGATTCAAATCATACATTAACATCATTTTAGGGTTAAAAATCCATTTTGGTGAAAAATCTCAAAAAGTCAAAGTTGACTTTTATGCACAGTTGACTTTTTATCAGATGAATTCCAAACTGTGTAATTCTTCAGGAAATCATGTCCTTGACCTAAATCAAACTTGATGGACATGTTCCATGGGTGTCATAGGGTATATTGAATCATGTCTTAGGGTTTGGGAGCATGTCCTGGTCAAAAGTCAAAGTTACAGTTGACTTTCCTCGCGAAACCCTAATTGTGGTGCAGATGAAATTGAGACTTGTTGCTCAAGCTTCTTGGATTAATCCATTGTTGAAAATGGATCAATATGGTATATTAGAGACCCTCAAATCATGACCAAATGAAAATTTCCATCTGGAGGCCCTGGTCGACCAAAACCCTAATTTGGTGACACTGGCGATCTTGAAGCTTGATCCACCTAGAAGGGAGCAACCTTGTGCTTAATCCTTGAAGTGGGAGTTCTCTTGATCCATTGTGGATGTTTAAGAGGTTAGACAAGTTGAAGATCATGTCATCCCTTGATTGATCCTTTGTCTAAGCACTCAGAGAGGGCTTGAAACCCTAATTCTGATTGTAGTGAATGCTCAACAACCCTTGAGGCATTTGATGAGGCATGATGGTTCATACATATTGTGATGATGATTGACACAATGATGGGAATCTTAGTGGTCAAAATTTGGGGTATGACAGATGCCCCTATTTAATCTTCTTGGACCCGAAGGTGTGAATGACGAAGGTATTCGGGCATTCGGGGTGCAAGAGGATTAAATATCGGAATACCCGAAATTTTGATGGCTATGAATGGCAGCTTGCGCATTCATCTTATTTTTGCTAAGCAATGATGCTTAGAAAGGGTAAACTTCCCCTCGATCCTGGTTTCCTCAGCCAAGGAACTGGTCTCAGTTTTCTTTTGAGATGAACTTCCCCTCGATCCTGGTTCCCTACCAAGGAACCGGTCTTAGTTTCTGATTTAAACTTCCCCTCGATCCTGGTTTCCTACCAAGGAACTGGTCTTAGTCTCTGAAATAAACTTCCCCTCGATCCTGGTTTCCTACCAAGGAACTGGTCTTAGTCTCTGAAATAAACTTCCCCTCGATCCTGGTTTCCTACCAAGGAACTGGTCTCAGTTTCTGAAATAAACTTCCCCTCGATCCTGGTTTCCTACCAAGGAACTGGTCTCAGTTTCTGATTTAAACTTCCCCTCGATCCTGGTTTCCTACCAAGGAACTAGTCTCAGTTTCTGATTTAAACTTCCCCTCGATCCTGGTTTCCTACCAAGGAACTGGTCTTAGTTTCTTTTGTCAATAAACTTTATTGACAAGGGACGCTACTTGTAGCGGTTTTCCTCAAACTTCTCGCCGAATTTTCCTGGGGAGATGCCATTTGAGTGGAAAAATGATGTCAAACTTGCTGGGGAACCCATTCGTCTGAGTTGTAGAGGTGTACAAACTTCTCTGTTGGAGACGCCATTTGTTAACTCTATCTGGGGAAACCGAGTCTCTTGAGAGACTACTTCCGCTTGGGGTCTTACATCATACTTTTCTCGGGATCTTCCCGGAGAAATGCCATATGATGGGATCCAATTTTGAGGTGTCGATGACCTTTTCATCAGCGGTCCTTCGGAGCAAGGCAGCTGTACTACCGAATCTCTGCTTAGGAGGCTTTCACTAGGGATTTTTCTTTAATCCGGGAAAGCAAGGATATCATCTTCAACGGCGAAGAGTGACATTTATAGAAAGCTTCTCTGTCTTTTCAGAGGTTCAAGTTATCAAAGTGGTCGAGGGCCAATTTCAATCCAGAAATAAACTGGAGGTGAGATTGCTCAGACACAGTATTTCCTGACGAGGCAAGAACTGACAACTCGATTGAGAGGACTTTTATTACTAGGGGACAAGACCGACTAGAGTGATAGCGATGCAACATGAAATGTGAATGCAAGTAAAATGCATGATGTATGTATGTATATGCTGACAAAACTGACGCGACATACAGACTGGCGGGTGAACACGACTGGATACTCGGCCCTCGCGGGGCGAAGAAGTACCGTTGGTTAAAAATGTAGCAATTCTACCTTGCTTAGGAGGATTAGCCCTCGCGGGGAATACCGTTGATCGGGCTTAGGAGATAAGAACTCGGCCGAGGGTATCAGATGGGATAGTCGCATCCGACACTGTTGATCCTTCATTCAGGCGCACTGGCGTAGAAGGAGTACTTTGATTCTGCACTTTGAAGTTTTCTTACTTCTGGAGAAGCGGTTGATGCTCTTCTGATGTTCAACAGTCAAAAGAAATTGCCGACTTTATTTTAAAAGCAGAAAAAGTTTTAACAAGTAAATTCATTTTTGTTTTGTTTCAAGAATCATTAATCATGTTAACAGCGTCGTTCTGTAAAGCTAAAACAAATAAGAATTATAAACAAAAGCACAAGGGCTCAAATTTTATTGATAAGATGGAGATCAGCCAAACGTGTGATTCCAAAGAGTATATACAAAGTTTGAAAATGGTAATTTACAGGGAAAAGGGCTACGTTGAAACATAACGACCACTATCCTTCTACCAACTTCGAATTCGGGACATCCGGAGCTTCTGTCGAAGATGACCTTGACTGGAGTTTTCCTCCGATGGATGTTGTAACTGCTGCTGCTGTTGAGGGACTTGCCTCTGTTGAACATAGTTACTTGCCATTATCCCTAATTTTTTCCTGGATTGTACTATGATGTTTCTAATCCATCGGGATGATTTTTTTTTATTTTGTCTCTAACTTTTGCCTGGATCGCCCTTTCGGGTTTTCAATCCACCGAGACGTTTTTTTTCTCTCTTTTTTTTAGGCAAAGTATTTCTTGACTACATCAACATTCGTGGGGTAGGAAAATTCCTCTCCGTCCATGGTTGCAAGTCTCAAGGCGCCGCCTGAGAAAGCTTTCGTGACCACTTAGGGGCCATCATAATTTGGGGTCCACTTGCCCCGAGAGTCAGTGAGAAACGATTGTATCTTCTTGAGCACGAGGTATCCTTTTCTGAAGACACGAGGTCGGACCTTTTTGTCGAACGCTCTCTTCATTCTCTGTTGATACAACTGACCGAGGCATAGTGCCGTTATTCTCTTTTCTTTGATCAGGTTTAGTTCGTCGTGTCGGCTTTGACACTATTCAGCTTCTGAAAGCTTAGCATCCATCAATACCCGGATTGATGGGATCTCTGCTTCTATGGGGAGAACTGCCTCCATGCCATATACTAGAGAGAAAGGGGTAGCCCCTGTTGAAGTGCGGACAGACGTGTGATAACCGTGAAGAGCAAAGGGTAGCATTTCGTGCCAATCTTTGTAGGTTACAACCATCTTTTGAACGATCCTCTTGATGTTCTTGTTAGCCGCTTCTACCGCTCCGTTCATCTTGGGTCGGTAGGGAGATGAGTTATGGTGTTCGATCTTGAACTCAACGCACAACTCTTTCATCATCTTATTGTTTAAGTTAGATCCATTATCAGTAATGATCTGGCTTGGAACACCATAACGGCAGATGATATTGTTTTTGATAAATCGGACCACCACTTGTCGGGTTACATTAGCATACGACGCTGCTTCGACCCACATGGTGAAATAGTCAATGGCTACCAGGATGAACCGATGTCCGTTTGAAGCCTTAGGTTCGATCAAGCCAATCATGTCGATTCCCCATATGGAAAAAGGCCACGAGGAAGAAAGAACTTTGAGATGTGATAGGGGTACATGAATTTTGTCAGAGTATATCTGACACTTGTGACACCTCCTCATGTACTTGTAGCAGTCGGATTCCATTGTTAACCAATAGTATCCTGCTCTCAGAATTTTTCTCGCCATTGTGTGTCCATTGGCATGAGTGCCAAAGGATCCTTCATGAACTTCTTTCATAAGCATGTCTGCTTCTGGTCTGTCTACGCATCGGAGCAAGACCAAGTCAAAATTCCTCTTATAAAGAGTGTCACTGCTCAGGAAGAAGCTTCCAGCCAATCTTCTGAGGGTTTTCCTATCTTTTCTGAGTGCCCCAAATGGGTACTCTTGTTTCTGAAGGAAGCATTTGATATCGTGATACCAAGGTTTATTGTCTATGACTGCTTCGATCGTGAAGACGTAGGCGGGCCGTTCAAGGCGCATTATGTCAATCTTATGTAGGTCGTTCCATTGACCTACACTAATCATAGAAGAGAGAGTGGCTAATGCATCAGCCATGTGATTCTCCTCACGAGGGATATGATGAAACTCAACTTTGTTAAAGAAGGGTAACAACCTTCTTGCATAGTCTTTGTAAGGAATCAATCCTGATTGGTATGTGTTCCAATCTCCTTTTATCTAATTGATAACCAAGGCTGAGTCGCCGTATACGTCCAAGTTTTTGATCCTTAAATCAATCGCTTCCTCGAGACCCATAATACAAGCTTCGTATTCGGCCTCGTTGTTCGTGTATTTGAACGTAAGTCTGGAAGTGAAAGGAATATGGGTACCCTGAGGGGTAACAATGATTGCCCCAATTCCGTTTCCATAATGATTAACTTTTCCGTCAAAGATAAGTCCCCATTGGGAACCTGGTTCTGGCCCTTCACTGGGTAGCGGTTCATCGCAGTCTTTCATCTTTAGATACATGACATCTTCGTCTGGGAAGTCGAACCCGATTGATTCTTGATCGTCAATCGGTTGATGAGCTAAATGATCGGCTAAAATACTTCCCTTAACGGCTTTCTGAGCGTGGTACTCTATGTCATATTCTGATGATAATAACATCTGCCAACGGGCAATTCTTCCCGTGAGAGCAGGTTTTTCAAAGACATACTTGATTGGATCCATTTCTGAGATCAACCAAGTAGTATGACGAATCATGTATTGGCGAAGACGTTTGGCTGCCCAAGCCAAAGCGCAACAAGTTTTCTCAAGCATCGTGTACCGAGTCTCGCAGTCGGTGAATTTCTTGCTCAAATAGTAAATGGCAGACTCTTTCCTTTTAGTTTCGTCTTGTTGGCCAAGTACACATCCCATTGAGTCCTCTAGGACTGTGAGGTAAATGATCAGTGGTCTTCCTTCCACTGGAGGTGATAGAATCGGCGGATTCAATAGGTATTCCTTAATACTGTCGAAGGCAGTTAGGCAATCTTCTGTCCAAATGCAGTCTTGATTCTTTTTGAGTAATTTGAAAATCGGCGCACACGTCGCAGTCATAAGGAATATGAATCTGGAGATGTAGTTCAAACGTCCCAGGAATCCTCTGACTTGTTTTTCAGTTTTCGGAGAAGGCATTTCTTGAATGGCCTTGACCTTGTCAGGATCAACTTCAATTCCTTTCTGGTTGACGATGAACCCTAGAAGTTTCCCTGAACGGACACCGAAAGTGCACTTGTTAGGATTCAAGTGGGGCTTGAATTTTCTTAGACGTTCGAACAATTTTGACAGATGTTCAACGTGCTCACTCTCTGTTTTTTATTTTGCAATCATATCATCGACATATACCTCGATTTCTTTGTGTATCATGTGTAGCGAGCGATTTTGGACGTGGTTCTTAAGCGCTGGTAGCTCTCTGCGGTTGAGCCTAAAACTACAGGTCGATTCATTTTTTATCCTATTGAAGCTGATGAAGGAAGGGAAATAGATGTCTCCAATTAACCCTGCTTTGCATACTGAGTTTAAACAGCGGTCTGTTAGGTTACGGATGCTATCAATGTGGGGGGGCCTTTGTACTGGTTATTTGTATTTTTGCCAATACTGTTTTCTTTCTTTTTATCTAGACAGAAGGTTTTTGGCGGGGAACAAGGATTAGGATGCTAGGACTGATTACTGCTATTGATTGATGGAGATATGGGATTTGGGTTTTTGTTTAGTGTGCTCGCTAAGATTTTTCTTTCAATCTTATGCCTACGTATTCCCGTTTACCGAAACAGGGAAATCAGAGCGTTCGTAGTTCCTCCTATTCTATGGGAGGAAATGGGTGTTTTTGGTGTCTTGTTCAAAGCCCAAGACGTGAAGCGAAAAGGTGGTTTGTATCTTGTTCAAAACCCAAGATGTGAAGCTAAAAGGTCTCAACTTTAGAGAGAATTTGTCATCTCTAGAGAGGGTCTGTTTGTCACAACTGTTTGGTGACTGGTTATAAAGGGAGGATTACTTTAACCGGGATACGCGAATCCTAGCAATGCCATAATTTCCTTTATAGGGGGTTTTTAACCTACAAGAGAAGACTTTAACTCAGTTTAGAGCAATGCTATCTTTCCTTAGGAATTTCTCATGCTAAAAGAGGGACAGTGGCATGGATGTAGATGATCCAGAGGCTTGCCACTTACAGCGATTAGATGAAGGGGGAAGGAGTTGATGTTTGTGTACTGTGAACGAGGCACAGTTTTGATGCTAAAAGGTTGTTTGGACCAACCAGTGGTTTTCTTATACAAAGCCTAAGAGGAGGCTAATATGTGTCTCGTACAAAGCCCGAGAGAGAGGCTAAAAGGTTTTGACTCGACGATGAAGTCTTTTGGAATCTCGTATAAAGCCCGAGATGGAGGCTATTGGACTCAACAAGGGAGTCTTTGTATCTCGTACAAAGCCCGAGATGGAGGCGAAAATTTGTTTGGCTCAACGAGGGAGTCTCTTATGTGTCTCGTACAAAGCCCGAGAGAGAGGCTAAACGTCGTTTGACTCCGTTGGGGAGGATCATTGTACAAAGCCCAAGAGGAGGCTATGGTGACTGTTTCAGTTGAGTGACAGGTCCAGTATACTGATTTTGAAAGAGGAAATCAGTTCTTATATGAGCAACACTGTACTCAGGGATTTGATTCGAGGATCCGGGTTATTCCTGTTCTTTAAGGAAGCGGGGAATCCGAAGGGTATCGAGACTGCCCGAGTCTGCAGGTTTCCTTCCTATCTTTGAAGGGGTCACTTGAGAATGTCTTTGAGACTTAAGGAGATTAGACTGTCCAAGTCTAGAGTTTCATCTTTTGTACCATGTTTTGAGAAACAGTAGTAGACTCTATGAAAGACTGTTCTATGCAAATGACTAAGTTCTGTTCCTATACCTCTAGGAGGTCGTCGGGACAATTTGTACGAAGCCCAAGAGGAGGCTGGAAACTTTTAAGAAGCCGACGGGTCCTTGTACTAAGCCCAAGAGGAGGCTATCATTCCCGGAGGAAGAGATCATTATACGAAGCCTAAGAGGAGGCTGTGAATACTTCTAAGAAGCCGTAGGGTCCTTGTACTAAGCCCAAGAGGAGGCGGGGTTGCTTTTAGGAAGCCTGTGGGTCCTTGTACGATGCCCAAGAGGAGGCCGATGCTTTTAAGAAGCCGATGGGTCCCCAAACCCCGAGAAATTCAAGGCAATGCTATTCACCGAGAATAGATCAAAGTCAGGAAAGTTCGAGAATTTGGAAGAAACTCAAAGATGTCATTCACGGAGAATACATTCATCTCTGGGAGTAGAGTTTCTTGACAATTCCTAATGAGGACAGCCGAAGAGAAGACTGTATCTGGTGATCCTATTGGGGATCTAGTTGTCTATTTATATGAATAAACGAAACGGTGTCACCTAGTTCTAGACGTAGTTGCCGGGGAAACTCGAAATATCTATACTATTATTACACCGTTGATATGAGTTTATGAAAGAAGACTTACAGTGAAACAGCCCCACAATACAGTTTATATGTATATGAAAGCGGCAAATGAAAGCAATAACCACTTACTCGGTTGTAGAGCTTCCATGTTGTTTGGTTAGTTGTTCAACAAAGAAAGATTGAAAACAACAGTATATTCAAAATCAAAGGAGAAAGTGCTTTAAAAAAGAAAGATTTTTGGGGCTTACTGCTCAAGGAGAGGCCCAGGGTTTTATTAGTGAGCGCACTGTTTGAATTTTGTACAGAGGGACTTATACAAGTGAATGAGGCCCAAAATGTTTTCTGTACAAAGGGATGGGTCTTACACTCTCTCAAGAGGCCCAAAAAGTTTTAAAGAAAAAGAGTGGGGCTTATAACACGAGGGTAGGCCCAGATGATTTTTTCGTTTGAAATGGCGATCGCGCCAAGGTTTTCTTTTAACGCAGAGGGACTTATACAATATCTGAGGCCCAAATGATTTTGGTTAAAAGGGGGTTGGGTCTTACACTCTATTAGAGGCCCAAAGTGTTTTTGAATGGGTCTTATAGCTCAAGGAGAGGCCCAAGGTTATTTTTCAAAAGGGCGACGATCGCGTCGTTTGTTTTTGACGGTATCGGGACTTATACAATACACTGAGGCCCAAAATGTTTTGGTCAAGAAAGGATTGGGTCTTACACTCTATTAGAGGCCCAAAAAGTTTTGAAAATGATTTATGAGGGTTGAATTAATCCAAAACCCTAATTTGTTTTTCAAAAATGTATTTAATTGAATAAAAATTCAATTAAAATGATCAAAATTGTTTAACATGCGAAAAACAAATTGTGATCTTGGATTAATGCTTCAAAAATTAAGTATTGACCTACAAAATAATTAGAAAGCATTAAAAGTTGCAAAATCAATGTAGAAAAAATATTTAATATGTCAAAAACAATTAAAATATTAATTCTTTGCAAAAATATCAATTATATGAAATAAATAATATTTTTGGGATTTTTTGATAAAATAAAATATTTTAACATTTTTGTGAATTATTAAAAAAAGAATCAACTCAAAATCATTAAAACTCAGAGAGAAATTAATTTTTGAATCAATTAAATAAAATCACAAAATTCTAATTTTTGAATTTATGAAAATGGCGCCAAGAACATGGACCAAGAACACGCGCGTGTTCTGCCTTGCCTAGATTTGCATTTTCTATCCAATCTCACTGAATACTTGATTATAACATGCAATCCACATATCATTATGCTCGTCTCAACCTCACGATCATGTCTATGTCCATTAATTTCATTTAAATTAAACATACAACAAGAAATCATGAAAAATCCTCAAGAACCCTAATTTCTGCATGAAGGCTAGGATTTTTGATACACGATTCAAACAATGCAATTAATTGAGGGAAAACATTCCATGCATGATTATGAACATATGGCCAAATTATTGTGCGAGGAAATATGCATAGATTGAGAGATGACCAAGTATATGCTCACCTCTAGGCCGTGATAACAAGTGCAATGTGATTTTTGATTTGGAGGTGTTACAGATGAGTGGTGATGATCTGAACAGCTTCCCTACACCCTATGGAGTGTGTTTGAATGGTTGGACTTGATTGAAATTGGCTGGATCACTTTGTGGTACCTCAGCTGCAACTTGGTTAAAACCTTGAGCAACCAGCTGGTGATTTTGTGAAATTGGTGTTTCAGAAGTGATCTAAGTGTTTGATCAGCTCATATGTGATGTATGTGAGGTGTGTGAGTGATTGGTTTGATTGGAAGAGCTCTCAAACTCAAAACCCGATAGTGACTTGCCTTAGAAGGAAAAATTGGAGTGAAAGAAGAGATTTTGAGGAAAGCATCTGTTTGATGGCTTTGGTGTACTCAAACTGATCACAATTGAGCTCTATTTATAGTAGAGCAAGTTTTTTTTGCAAGGAAAAGTGAATGGCAGCTGGTAAGTAGGTTTGGCCAATGTTGGCAAATGAAAATCCAAGTCTCCTCTAGCCATTGACTAGAGGTTAGGGCACAGAGCTTTGGTTCCCTTGGTCTTGGATAAGTTTTGACTGATTTCAGATGAGAATGGCTCAGTCCATGCCACCTTGATGCTTCCATTGAATGCTTCAATCCAAATTTGGAGTCTTGTCCCTATTTTGGCCATTCTAGGTTCAACATGTTATTTCTTGTTCCATGGTCTTTAGAGGCTTGGCTCAGTGATTGTCCCCTTTAGATTCAATCCTCAGATGTGTCCAAGTGGATATGAGCATTTGAATTTGGCTGATTTTGGCAAATCGAGCAAAATTGCAAATTCTGCCTTGCCTTGACAGATTTCAGCAAGGCAACTTGCCAATGTCATATCTCATGGCTCAAATTGAATTTGGTAATGTTCTTGGCCATTTTGGAAAGCCCTTACATGATACAAAAACTGTTTGAACAAGTTTGATTTTGATCTCTTCTGATTCCAAGTGAAAAATCCCTCTACATTTGGCAAAAAGTGAAGCAAAATCTGACTTAGTGAAATTTTCACTAAGTGTTGGAACAAAGTGTGATTTCTTGATTTTGATCACTCCATAACTCAAAATCCTTAATGAATTAGACTTAGGTCTAGTTGAAGTTTTTGTAGAGGGTAATGAGGGCTACAAATCCATCTTTGGATGAGAAAAA
Organism: Lathyrus tuberosus; assembly: GCA_022829125.1. Taxonomy (NCBI): domain Eukaryota; kingdom Viridiplantae; phylum Streptophyta; class Magnoliopsida; order Fabales; family Fabaceae; genus Lathyrus; species Lathyrus tuberosus. The sequence continues at coordinate 6,680,903 of JALAZF010000007.1, read as the reverse complement.
TTGGCCTTGTGGTTTAGGAGTTATGGTCCTCCAAAGTTAGTGTATTAGTGGTACTTTTTCCGTAACTTAGAAAAATTTCTAAGTTTTATGGTTACCCCTTTTACAAGTTATCCCACTTTTCTTGATTTTTCTTGATGAATGATGATCCAAATCATACATTAACATCATTTTAGGGTTAAAAATCCATTTTGGTGAAAAATCTCAAAAAGTCAAAGTTGACTTTTGTGCACAGTTGACTTTTTATCAGATGAATTCCAAATTGTGCAATTCTTCAGGAAATCATGTCCTTGACCTAAATCAAACTTGATGGACATGTTCCATGGGTGTCATAAGGTATATTGGGGCATGTCCTAGGGTTTGGGAGAATGCCTGGTCAAAAGTCAAAGTTACAGTTGACTTTCCTCGCGAAACCCTAGTTGTGGTACAGATGAAATTGAGACTTGTTGCTCAAGCTTCTTGAATTAATCCATTGTTACAAATGGATCAATATAGTTCATTAGAGACCCTCAAATCATGTCTTGAGGTCTTGGCTCTTGATTTGTCCCAAAAGTCAGCTTAGGGGTGAATTAGGTCAAGAAACCCTAATTCCTGATTTTTGATGTATGCATCCCCTGAGGCAAAATTGACTTGATGCTTGGGTCCATGAGGTTCCATGGAGTACATTAGGTTGTGTTTTGGATCTTTGGCTCATGCCCAGAGGAAAATTTCCAACTAGAGGCCCTGGTCGACCAAAACCCTAATTTGGTGACACTGTTGATCTTGAGACTTGATCCACCTAGAAGGGAGCAACCTTGTGCTTAATCCTTGAAGTGGGAGTCCTCTTGATCCATTGTGGATGTTTGAGAGGTTAGACAAGTTGAAGATCATGTCATTCCTTGATTGATCCTTTGTCTAAGGCTCTGAGAGGGCTTGAAACCCTAATTTTGATTGTAGTGAATGCTCAACAACCCTTGAGGCATTTGATGAGGCATGATCATTCATCCATATTGTGATGATGATTTGCACAATGATGGGAAATCTTAGTGGTCAAAATTTGGGGTATGACATCATGTCATGAAACAGAGTAGTCATGGCCTTTTGATAGGTTGCCCCGGCGTTCTTCAAGCCGAACGACATCACCTTGTAACAAAAGGTACCCCATGGGGTAATGAAAGAAGTTTTCTCCATGTCTTTCGGCGCCATTTTGATCTGGTTATAGCCCGAGAATCCATCCATGAAGGAGAAAACTTTGAACTTTGCTGTACTGTCAACCAGCATGTCAATGTGTGGTAAAGGAAAGTCATCCTTTGGACTAGCCTTGTTCAAATCCCTGTAGTCAACACACATTCTGACCTTTCCATCCTTTTTGGGAACGGGTACGATGTTGGCTAACCATTGAGGATATTCAGATGTAACGAGGAAACCCGCGTCAATCTGTTTTTGTACCTCCTTTTTTATTTTGATGGCCATGTCCGGGTGAGTCCGTCTCAGCCTTTGCTTTACTGGCGGACATTCCGATCTTAATGGTAAGTGATGTTCCACGATGCTGGTATCCAACCCTGGCATATCCTGATAGGACCAAGCGAATACATCAGGGAATTCTTTGAGAAGCTTTATCAAACCCTCTCTGGCAGTTGGACTGAGCAGTGCCCTAATCCTGATTTCTTTTCACTCTTTTTCCGAACCCAAGTTTACCGTTTCCAACGGTTCTTTGTGAGGTTCAATGGACCTTTCCTCTTGTCTAAGTAATCGGGAGATCTCTTTTGGAATTTCGTTGTCAACTTCTTCTTCAGCCCCAAATATCGGGAACCCAAAGTCGGGAGAAGACATCGGATCGTATGTTTCAACTGGGTTTAAAACAAGCAATCTGCATGACGTGATGATTTGTGTTTAGAAGAGATAGAGAAAATGCGAGTGTGTGCAATGTATTTATTTTACTGCTTGTTTTTATTTTTAATTGTTTTTTAGGGTTACCATTTTCTGAAAAAGCAAAGGGAGAAAACAACAATTAATGCGGAAATTACAGAACGACGTTATTTTATTAATGAACAAGTCGATCCTTGAAACTACAGCCCTATAAAACAAAACTCTGTCGCTTTGGGCAAAGCGAAGAGGGATATTTACAAAAAGCGAGCCCTATCAAAACATCCGTTTCACCTGGGCAGGGTGAAAGGTTAAAGACGACAATTACTTTGACTAATGCACGACCTTCGGAACCTCGACGGCAACCCATTGGCGGCGAACTCCTCAGTGAATCACAAAGTTTGGTACCTTCCTCGATTCGTCTTCAGAAATGACGCTAATTTCTGGTGGAGCAGGATCATTGGAATCTGTCTCCCAGGAAGAGTTGTCGTAGGAGGATTCCTCTGTTGTATTTTGCATAGCATTTGTGCTCTCAGCTGTATCTCCCCATCCAGTTGGCTGGATATCTTCGAGCCTGATACGAGAGCTTTCGGGAGCGGTGTACTTGACCATATAGTCGTATTTTCCACTCGGTTGTCCCAAGGTGTCCCACACTTCTCTGGAACTGGAGGAGTCATCCCTCTCGATGACGTTGACCTCGGGAAAAGCATAGTTGATGAATTCAAGTCCTGCAAACGTTGCGAATTCATCTTCATGTCGAGTAGTTTCTGAATGACCTGAGCATTGATCCCATGACATGGTGGGGACACAGGTATTCTGTTCAATGACGGTCAGCTGGTTTTCATTGTTCGGCTGACTCTCTTGCCCCAAGTCTCCTGGATAAGGTTGCCACATTGGCAGACCATCCATCGGGCCATAGTAATTGTGGTCAAAGTTGTCTTTCATCAGAGTGTCTTCCTCTAATGAATTTGGCGGAGCACGGCATCCTTCCGGATCACAATCTCCGTATATCATTTCGACGTCTGACCTTGGTATAAATATCGAACTCTCTGTAGGAAAGGAAAAAGGAGTTTGCGTTTCGTCCTGAGACATATAACCGTCCTTGTTAAGATATGACTTCCACTCTTCCTCTGTGTCAGAGGGATCTTCCTCATTGATAGCATGGACTGCTTAAGGAACTGGGTGAAGAAAACCTCCATTGTGGAAGAAGTTCTCAATGAGATGAAGACTTTCATCGCTGGCACCTGTTTGGGTACAGGTTGCAGAAAAACCAAGACCCTTCTTTGTTTTATTATCAATAGGAATGACAAGCTGTCCCCATCCTGTCGTATCGATACTCTCGACCGCTTTAATAGCATCTTTGTATGAGGAAATCGAGGTTCCTCCTCGGTATTGATCGTCCTTGCTCACCGACAGTTCTTGGAACTGCGTTCCAATAACCTCCTCAGGTTCTACACAAGCAGACGATGATAAGTTACTCACGAGCAAGGCCTGTTCTCCACAGACTGTGACAAGTTGATCGTTCTGAACAAACTTTAGCTTTTGGTGGAGGGTTGAAGTGACCGCACCAGCCTGATGTATCCAAGGTCTTCCTAATAAACAACTGTATGTTGCCCGGATGTCCATGACCTGGAAAGTGACTTGGAAAGTGTGAGGACCGATAGTTATGGGAAGATCAACTTCGCCGATAACTGTTTTTCTGGATCCGTCGAACGCTTTGACGACGACCTCGCTGATTCTCATCGGAGGTCCTTTGAAGGATAATTGAGTCAAAGTGGACTTCGGCATAACATTCAGGGCTGACCCTGTGTCTACCAGCACGCTAGCTAAAGCATCGTCCTGACAGTTAACTGTAATGTTGAGCGCCATGTTATGACGGCGACCCTCTTCGGGTAATTCCTCATCACTAAATCCCAAATTATTGCAGGAAGTGATGTTAGAGACAATATTATCGAACTGTCTGATTGTTACATCCTGTTCCATAAAGGCTTGCTCCAAGACTTTCTGTAGAGCCTCCCTGTGGGCTTCTGAACTGAGTAACAGTGATAATACCGGGATCTTTGAAGGAGTCTGTAACAGTTGATCAACAATGTTATATTCACTCCTTTGGATGAGCTTCAGCATCTCATCATTATTTTTCGAAAGGTCGGGATTATTGGATTAACCGACTGATGGTGCGGGAGCTTCTGTCTGAAGTTCCTTTTCCTTGTTAGGTTCTCCAACTCCTTGGTTGAAGATTCTACCACTCCGTGTTACCCTACTGATGTCTGCAATATTCACGACGGAGGGTAATGGAATTTCCTTTCCATTTTCAACTATCGTTGCACCGTATTTGTAAGGGATAGCCTTAGTTGATTCATACGGTAGTGGTCCCAGTAGATAGATGACTATGGGAACCTTATGATTTTTCTGACCATCATAAGTAATCTTGATCCATTCCCGGTTGGGAGCTCTAGATTCATCAAGTAGAGGAATGATGGTGAAAACATCCCTGGTCCTATGACGACCAGAGATTGTGACAACATCCTCGACTTGATTGGCAAGGTAGTTCGACGTCCAGTTGATGGGTCCAGAACCCGGATATGGGCGAATCTCTCCACGATCCACCTGACCCTGAAGAGCTGCTCTCACAAGGTAACACCCTTGGTTACTTTCTGAACAGACGCTACAACGGTCATAATTGTGTGGTGGCACCTTTCCACGCCCGCTTTGAATACAATGTAACCTCACTAGGTTAGCTTCCACAGATCGGACATCCTGACTTTGACGCCGAGTGGGATTCCTGTTACTGATACTAATCTGCTGAGTATCTTCATCCATATAAATTGGCATCCACCAGTGATTTAACAAGTGCTGAAGTGCCTCCTGGACAAGGGTACAACCTCAATCGTTTTCGCAACCTGCTTTACAGCTTTGATAGTCGTGTGATATTAAGAATCTGAGTCGGACCTGCTCAGCATGTAACTCTACCAAGTTGGTATTCATCACGCGAATATCAAAGATCTGAACCATGTTGATTTGATAATGGTTCCTATCATGGTAGTCCTGGATCCATCCAAGATCCATCTGACGCTAGAGGGCCTCTTGTATGAAAGAGCAACCCTGTTTGTTTACCGAGCAAGTCAGACAGGAACTGTAATCGTGTCATGGCAGATTATGATACTGGCTTTGCCTTGAGTGCATTTCCACCAAGTTGACATTCATTGCATGGATGTCGTGGTTCTGAATGACGTTGGAGTTCGTGTAAACCATGTTAACTCCACAAACTCGGTGTTCCTGGATCCATCCGAGATCCATCTGTTCCTGTAGAGCTAATTGCACTACAGAACATCCCTGATTGTTTTTAGAGCAGATATCACACTGATGATAGTTATGAGGTGGCACATGGCCATATCCACTCTGTCTACAATGCATCTTAACCAAATTGGTCCTCAATAAGAGTACATCGTGAATTTGATAGACATCGTTAGTCTCTCCTTCAATCAGATTGACTGCAGCCTTGTCATGTTGAGGCAGCAGGTTCGTGAGAACATTGGGATTTGTATCCTTGAAAGATAAGAGCCCGCTCCTAACAAGCCTTTGCACGTCGGATTTAAAGTTGAGACAATGCTCAATGTTATGCCCTGGACCTCCTTGATGATAAGGGCATGTCTGATCCACCTTAAACCAAAAAGGCGGATTTTCTGGTACTGTAAGAGGAGACTTAGTCTGGATGTGCCCCTTAGCTAGTAGTAGCGGAAATAGTTCTGCGTACAACATGGGTATAGGATCAAACCCTGATGGTCGTGTTGTACGGTTGTTGTTATATGGAGGACGAGCCTGCTGAAGGGGTTGTTGTGTCCTTTGCTGGTCAGGTTGGCTCTGCGCAACCTGAGGTTGGTACGTAGGAATAGGCGCAGGGCTGATAGCAGGAATTACAACTGCTACCGGCTGATAACGTCGCCTTTGCTTTCCGAGAGAGATATTCCCGATATCTTGCTCTTTTTTCTTAGGGAGAGCATTACCGTACTTTTTAGTACCGCTCGTCGATCCAGTGTCTTTTACCAAACGTCCTTCTCGGACGGCTTCCTCAAGACGTACGCCCATGCCCACCATTTCGGTGAAATCACTGGGTGCACTGGAAACCATTCAGTCATAGTAAAAAGAGCTTAAGGTCTTTAAGAAGATCTTTGTCATCTCTTTTTCCTCAAGAGGTGGACAAATTTGAGCGGCAATTTCACGCCACCTTTGAGCATACTCCTTAAAGGTTTCCTTGTCCTTTTGCGACATCGATCTGAGTTGATCTCTGTCGGGTGCCATGTCCAAATTGTATTTGTATTGTTGGACGAAGGCAGTGCCAAGATCTCTGAAAGTGATGATCATGGCACGGTTTAAACCCATGTACCATTTGAGTGCGGCACCGGTTAAACTATCCTGGAAGTAGTGAATCAGTAGGTCCTGATTCTCCGTCTGAGCTGACATTCGCTGAGTGTACATCACTAGATGGCTTTGAGGGCAAGAGTTACCCTTGTATTTTTCAAAGTCAGGCACTTGGAACTTGTGCGGGACTTTCACATTGGGGACCAAGCGGAGGTCTGCAACGTCCTTTCTAAATAGATCCTGACCGTGAATGGCTTGCACTTCCTTCTGCATTTCTAGGAACTGTTCCTAGAATTCATCCATTCTATCAAACATAGTTTCCTTCTTACCAGAAGGTATTGGTGGAACCTATCCTTCCGGGACAGTGTGCACCACAAGGGGTGGTACCATGACTACGGCAATGAGTCTTGGAATTTCCCAAAGTTTGTAACCTTCAGGAGTCTTCAGTATGCCCCTGGCATCTTCGCTATCCCGAATTTTGTAACCTTCAGGCCCAGTGGCTTCTATTGTGATTCCCTGATCTTCAGTGATCGGCGGAACATATCCTTCCGGGATATAGTTAACAAGCATGCCCCAAGGGAGATCCTTCGGTATCTGATACCTAGGATCATACTTCTCCACTATGGGCATAGAGGTGATCTCTGAGATCACAGTCCTTTGTAGCTGAGCTTCTGCCATGGCTTGCATGTCGTTACGAAGCTTTCTTATATCCTCTCTCAAAGCGTCGATCTCTTCTTTTAACTCTCTATTTTCTTCCTCAAGATCATCCATCTTTTTCTGACGATTGGCCCGAGTATTATACGAATGAGACAGTTTGACTCTAGAATCGGGACCCAAACGTGAGATTCGTAGGGAAGAAGAATACGCGAGGCGAGAATGATGAATGCAATAATTATATTAATTGTTTTTTTTTGTTTAATCAAAATAAACTTTGACAATTAGATTGCAAATATCAAATAGTGGGGAAACCCCTTTTTATTGAATTCAAAGGATTACAGAAATGGAAATACAGTAGATTACAATGTGCAGAAACAGAAACCTAAGCTAATGGGTCCCGAGTCCTTTCTGAAGAGAAATCGGGTGTTGACTCTGGTATCTTCCTTTTCTTTAACCGGGGCTCTTGAGCCGTTGTCGGGTTGTCATTCCTTTGCCAAGTGAAAGGAGAGAGTAAATTCCTTTGGTCATCCTGATTATCCACAGCATGTTGCTCTAAAAATTCGATCAGAGCATCCTTCTCTTTTAGTAATTGCTGTATTTTTATGCACTCTACGTCGAGGGTGCGGTACTTGTTCTTCCAAGACCTTCTCTCCCGTTGAACATTGTTGAGAGTAACCTGAAGCTTTTCAGTTTCTGTCATGAAATACAAGACAGATTCCCTCGGCGGAAGAATTCCGTAATGAGGATAAGGCATCTTTAGCTTGAGAGCTCTAGTTTGTACCCAATGGAGATAAGGCTCCACCGAGACACAGTCAGGTTTTCCCAGAGACTCTCGTCCTTTCTTATGAACGTGCTTCCAAGCGTGCACTATTTCCATATTCAGTGCTCTGTCACTTTCTCCTTCCTTGAAGAAAAGACCTTCCAGATGAACACCCCATGGGATGTGTCTCATCGGGTATCCAAATTGACGAAGAACCAACACCGGATGGTAGTTGATCCCTCCCTTAGTTCCTATAAGGGGTACGTTGGGGAAGTTTCCACAACGATCAATGATTTTGATTCCATCATAAATCCTATTGCACCAATCTATGTCAGAGTTGGTAAGAGACATGATCTTCTGCGACCAACGTAAGGCACTCTTGCAATCCCAAAAAGCAGCAGACTTGGGCAAGTGGGAGATGAACCATTTATAAAGCAAAGGTACACAGCATGTGATCTCCCCTCCGCTGTATAAATTTCCCAAGTGTACAAAATGATACGCATCTGCGAGCAAAGTTGGCACAGGGTTTCCAATGAGAAAAACCTTAATGGAGTTAATATCGACGAAGTTATTGATGTTGGGGAACAAAAATAACCCGTAGGTGAGCAAGATAAAGATGCTTTCAAAAGCAGTCACATTCCCTATACTGGCAAAATACAGGGCTTTCTTCGTCAAGAACTGGGCTGGCAAACCTTAGATGCCACCCTTAGCGGTCATGTGAGTCCTGACCTCAGACTCGTCCAAATAAATTGCTCTTGCAATGGTCTGATTATTTGGAATTTCTTCCAGTCCAGAAAATGGAGCTCGATCAGTGATATGTAGATCAATCAGATGAGAATATTCCTCCAGCATTGGTGCTAGCTAGTAATCCAGGAATGTGAAGCAGTGATAAACTGGATCGTAGAATTGAATGAGTGCATCCATGATTCCCTCAATCACATGGACTCTCAACAGTGGAAGCAAACCTCCGTGCTTGGCTCTGAAAGCCTCAGGGTTAGCGATCATCCTTGCTAACCTCCTCAAATCCTCTAGTTTTGGAACCTTGAAGGTGTACGTATGAGTTCTCCTTCTACCGAAATCCATTAGCGTAATCCTCTTCTCTGATATTTGCAATCACAGTCTTAGTTTAATTTGAAAAATAGAGAGACTAGAAGAGAAGAATTTTTTGAATGTTTTAATGTTTTTTTTAAAATGAATGCATGAATGCAGCACACAAAAACATAGAAAAAACATGGGGTCAAAGGGTCGTTTGTCATGAAGTCAAAGCTCTACCCATCCCCAAAGGTTTATACTAAGGTGATTTTTGTACCTGTACTCATTATCATCAGCTCCTCCCAGGAAAGCAAAACAACAAGCGGATCGCCAGCGAGTTGTAGAGCAATCTTAGAGTAAGTGCCATTCACCGAGAATAGATCACCAGCCTCAAATGAGGGTAGTATCACGTAACAACTATTCCCGATAGTTTCCGCACTACAAAAGGGTTTGGCTCCTCAGCTTCTCAGACTTAACAATCGGCCCATTGTCTAGGTGAGAGAATGGGTTGCATTGGTCAGCCTCCACTGAGGTTGATGGTCGACCTCGTCGCCATCACTTATCTTAAGTGTATACTCAATCTTTCCACATACGGCATCACCTGCATTCCCATTAGCAGAAAAATAAACACGTATAGCAATTAGGAAAAGCAGTATATATATTTGTCCTAAACATTCTAGACCTTTAAAGCTATGAATCTTAAATTCCTGATAGAAAATGTTTCAACGGCGGAGGCACCATCCTGAGGTATTCACCTAAGTGAAGAGAAAAGAAACAAACAGGCCCCACGGTGGGCGCCATTTTTCTGTAGCGAGCGATTTTGGACGCGGTTCTTAAGCGCTGGTCGCTCTCTGCGGTTTGAGCTTACTACAGGTCGATTCATTTTTTATTCTATTAAATCTGATGAAGGAAGGGAAATAGATGTCTCAAATTAACCCTGCTTTGCATACTGAGTTTAAACAGCGGTCTGTTAGGTTACGAATGCTATCAATGTGGGGGGCCTTTGTACTGGTTATTTGTATTTTTGCCAATACTGGTTTCTCTCTTTTTATTTTGACAGAATGTTTCTGGCGGGGAACAAGGATTAGGATGTTAGGACTGATGCTTTTTGATAGGTATGTGAGAGTATGGGATTTAGGGTTTTTTGTTTATTGCGCTCGCTAAAATTTTTCTTTCAATCTTATGCCTACGTATTCCCGTTTACCGAAACAGGGAAATCAGAGCGTTCGTAGTTCCTCCTATTCTATGGGAGGAAATTGGTTGTTATGGTGTCTTGTTCAAAGCCCAAGATGTGAAGCGAAAGGTGTTTGTATCTTGTTCAAAGCCCAAGATATGAAGCTGAAAGGTCTATTTGTATCTTGTTCAAAGCCCAAGATGTGAAGCTAAAAAGGTTTGACTTTAGAGAGAATTTGTCATCTCTAAAGAAGGGTTTGTCTGTCACAACTGTTTATAAAGGAGGATTACTTTAACCGGGATTTGTGAATACGGCAATGCCATAATTTCCTTTATAAAGGGGATTTAACCTGAAGGAGAAGACTTTAACTCAGTGTAGAGCAATTCTATCTTTCCTTAGGAATTTCTCATGCTAAAAGAGGGACAGTAGCATGGATGTAGATGATCCAGAGGCTTGCCGCTTACAGTGATTAGATGAAAGGGAAGGAGTTGTTGATGTTTGTGCACTATGAACGAGGCACAACTTTGATGCTAAAAGGTTGATTGGATCAACCAGTGGTTTTCTTATACAAAGCCTAAGAGGAGGCTAGTATGTGTCTCGTACAAAGCCCGAGAGAAAGACTAAAAGGGGTTGATCCTACAAGAGGATCTTTTATACTCAACAAGAGAGTGTTTTTGTATCTTGTACAAATCCCGAGATGGAGGCTCAAAGTTTGTTTGGCTCAATAAAAACCTTTTTTGTATCTCGTATAAAGCCCGAGATGGAGGCGAAAGGGGTGATTGACTCAACGAGGGAGTCTCTAATGTGTCTCGTACATAGCCCGAGAGAGAGGCTAAACGTTGTTTGACTCCGCTGGGGAGAATCATTGTATAAAGCCCAAGAGGAGGCTGAACTTCACTAGAGAAGGATCATTATACAAAGCCTAAGAGGAGGCTATGGTAACTGTTTCAGTTAAGTGACAGATCCAATATACTGATTTTAAAGAGAAAATGAGTTCTTATATGAGTAACATTGTACTCAAGGATTTGATTCGAGGATCAGGGTTATTCCTGTTCTTTAAGGAAGTGGGAAATCCAAAGGGTATTGAGACTGTCCGAGTCTACGGGTTTTCTTCCTATTTAACGAAGGGGTCACTTGAGAATGTCTTTGAGACTCAAGGATATTAAACTGTCCGAGTCTAGAGTTTCATCTTTTGTACTATGCTTTGAGAAATAGTAGTAGACTCTTTGAAAGGATTGTTCTATGAAGATGACTAAGTTTTGTTCCTATACCTCTAGGAGGTCGTTGGGACAATTTGTACGAAGCCCAAGAGGAGGCTGGAAACTTTTAAGAAGCCGACGGGTCCTTGTACGAAGCCCAAGAGGAGGCTATCATTCTCGGAGGAAGAGATCATTATACGAAGCCTAAGAGGAGGCTGTGAATACTTCTAAGAAGTCGTAGGGTCCTTGTACTAAGCCCAAGAGGAGGCGGGGTTGCTTTTAGGAAGCCTGTGGGTCCTTGTACGATGCCCAAGAGGAGCTCTATGCTTTTAAGAAGCCAGTGGGTCCCCAAACCCCGAGAAATTCAAGGCAATGCTATTCACCGAGAATAGATCAAAGTCAGGAAAGTCCGAGAATTTGGAAGAAACTCAAAGATGCCATTCACGGAGAATACATTCATCTTTTGGGAGTAAAGTTTCTTGACGATTCCTGATGAGGACAGCCTGAGAGAAGACTGTATCTGGTGATCCTATTGGGGATCTAGTTGTCTATTTCTACAAACAAACGAAACGACGTCACCTAGTTCTAGACGTAGTTGTCGGGGAAACTCTAAATATCTATACTATTATTACACAGTTGATATGAGTTTATGAAAGAAGACTTACAGCGAGACAACCCCACATACAGTTATATGTATATGAAAGTGGTAAATGAAAGCGATAACCACTTACTCGGTTGTAGAGCTTCCATGCTGTTTGGTTAGTTGTTCAACAAAGAAAGATTGAAAACAACAGTATATTCAAAATCAAAGGAGAAAGTGCTTTGAAAAAGAAATATTTGGGGCTTACAGCTCAAGGAGAGGCCCAGGGTTTTATCAGCGAGCGCACTGTTGAATTTGTGCAGAGGGACTTATACAAGTGACCGAGGCCCAAAAAAGGTTTTCTGTACAAAGGGATGGGTCTTACACTCTCTCAAGAGGCCCAAAAGGTTTAAAAAAAAAGAGTGGGGCTTATAACACGAGGGTAGGCCCAATTGATTTTTTTTTGTTTAAAATGGCGATCGCGCCGAGGTTTTCTTTTAACGCAGAGGAACTTATACAATAAGTGAGGCCCAAAATTGTTTTGGTTAAAAGGGGGTTGGGTCTTACACTCTAATAGAGGCCCAAGAATTTTGAATGGGTCTTATAGCTGAAGGAGAGGCCCAGAAGGTTATTTTTCAAAAGGCGACGATCGTGCCGTTTATTTGAAAATGTACAGAGGGACTTATACAACGAATGAGGCCCAAAATATTTCTGTACAAGTGGGTTGGGTCTTACACTCTAATAGAGGCCCAAAAGGTGTTTTTGAAAATGATTTATGAGGGTTGAATTAATCCAAAACCCTAATTTGCTTTCAAAATGTATTTAATTGAATAAAAATTCAATTAAAATGATCAAAATTGTTTAACACATGGAAAACAAATTGTGATCTTGGGTTAATGCTTCAAAAATTAAGTATTGACCTACAAAATAATTAGAAAGCATTAAAAGTTGCAAAATCAAGGTGGAAAAAATATTTTAAATGTTAAAAACAATTAAAACATTAATTCTTTGCAAAAATATCAATTATATGAAATAAATTATATTTTTGGGATTTTTTGGAAAAATAAAATATTTTAACATTTTTGTGAATTATTAAAAAAAGAATCAACTCAAAATCATTAAAACACAGAGAGAAATTAATTTTTGAATCAATTAAATAAAATCACAAAATTTAAAATATTTGAATTTATGAAAACGGCGCCAAGAACATGGACCAAGAACACGCGCGTGTTCGGTCTTGCCCAGATTTGCATTTTCTATCCAATCTCACTGAATACTTGATCATATCATGTAATCCACATACCAATTAACTCGTTTCAACCTCACGGTCATGTCTATGGTATTTAATTTCATTTAAATTAAACATATAACAAGAAATCATGAAAAATCCTCAAGAACCCTAATTTCTGCATGAAGGCTGGGATTTTTGATACACGATTCAAACAAAGCAATTAATTGAGGGGAAACATTCCATGCATGATTATGAACATTTGGCAAAAGTATTGTGCGAGGAAATATGCATAGATTGAGAGATGACCAAGTTTAGGCTTACCTCTAGGTCGTGACAGCAAGTTCAAAGTGATTTCTGAGTTGGAGGTGTTACAGATGAGTGGTGATGATCTGAACAGCTTCCCTACACCCTATGGAGTGTGTTTGAATGCTTGGACTTGACTGAAATTGGCTGGATCACTTCATGGCATCTCAACTGCACCTTGGTTAAAACCTTGAGCAATTGACTGGTGATTCTGAGAAATCAGTGTTCCAGATGTTGTTTAAGTGTTTGATCAACTCATATATGATGTATGTGAGGTGTGTGTGTGATTGGTTTGAGTGGAATTGCTCTCTAGCTCAAAAACTCAAAGTTGCCTTGCTAAAGAAGGCATTTTTGCCAAGAGAAAGAGATTTTGAGGAAAGCATCTGTTTGATGGCTTTGGGGTGCTCAAACTAATCACAATTGAGCTCTATTTATAGTAGAGTAAGTTTGTTTTGGGATCCACAGTGAATGGCAACTGCAGCAGAGGTTTGGCCAATGTTGTCCAATGGAAATCCAAGTCTCCTCTAGCCATTGACTAGAGGTTAGGGCACAGAGCAATGGTTCCCTTGGTCTTGGATAAGTATTGACTGAATTCAGTTGAGAATGGCTCAGTCCATGCCACCTTAATGTTTCCATTGAATGCTCCATTCCAAAATTGGAGTCTTGTCCCTATTTTGGCAATTCTAGGTTCAACATGCTATTTCTTGTTCCAAAGACTTTGGAGGCTTGGCTCAGTGATTGTCCCCTTTAGATTCAATCCTCAGAGGTGTCCAAGTGGATAGGAGCATTTGAATTTGGCTGATTTTGGCAAATCGACCAAAAGTGCAAAATCTCCCTTGCCTTGGCATATTTCAGCAAGGCAACTTGTCAATGTCATATCTCATGGCTCAAATTGAATTTGGTAATGTTCTTGGCCATTTTGGAAAGCCCTTACATGATACAACAACTGTTTAAACATGTTTGGTTTTGATCTCTTTTGAATCCAAGTGAAAAATCCCCCTACATTTGGCAAAAAGTAAGGCAAAATCTGACTTAGTGAAATTTTCACCAAGTGTTGGAACAAAGTGACTTTTCTTGATTTTGATCACTCCATAACTCAAAATCCATGAGGAATTTGGAAATAACTAAGTATGAAGCTTTTGTAGGGGGCAATGTGATCTACAAATCAAGCTTTGAATGGGGACCAATGGCCTTGTGGTTTAGGAGTTATGGTCCTCTAAAGTTGGCACATTAGTGGTACTTTTTCCATAACTTAGAAATTTTTCTAAGTTTTTATGGTTACCCCTTTTACAAGTTATCCCACTTTCTTTGATTTTTCTTGATGAATGATGATTCAAATCATACATTAACATCATTTTAGGGTTAAAAATCCATTTTGGTGAAAAATCTCAAAAAGTCAAAGTTGACTTTTATGCACAGTTGACTTTTTATCAAATGAATTCCAAACTGTGCAATTCTTTAGGAAATCATGTCCCTGACCTAAATCAAACTTGATGGACATGTTCCATGGGTGTCCTAGGGTATATTGAATCATGTCTTAGGGTTTGGGAGCATGTCCTGGTCAAAAGTCAAAGTTACAGTTGACTTTCCTCGCGAAACCCTAATTGTGGTGCAGATGAAATTAAGACTTGTTGCTCAAGCTTCTTGGATTAATCCATTGTTGCAAATGGATCAATATGGTATATTAGAGACCCTCAAATCATGTCTTGAGGTCTTGGTTCATGATTTATCCCAAAAGTCAACTTAGGGGTGAATTAGGTCAAAAAACCCTAATTCCTGATTTTTGATGTATGCATCCCCTGAGGCAAAATTGACTTGATGGTTGGGTCCATGAGGCTCCATGGAGTACATTAGGTTATGTTTTGGATCATTGGCTCATGCCCAGATGAAAATTTCCATCTAGAGGCCCTAGTCGACCAAAACCCTAATTTGGTGACACTGGCGATCTTGAAGCTTGATCCACCTAGAAGAGAGCAACCTTGTGCTTAATCCTTGAAGTGGGAGTCCTCTTGATCCATTGTGGATGTTTAAGAGGTTAGACAAGTTGAAGATCATGTCATCCCTTGATTGATCCTTTGTCTAAGCACTCAGAGAGGGCTTGAAACCCTAATTCTGATTGTAGTGAATGCTCAACAACCCTTGAGGCATTTGATGAGGCATGATGGTTCATCCATATTGTGATGATGATTAACACAATGATGGGAATCTTAGTGGTCAAAATTTGGGTATGACAACCGCTACCCAGCGAAGGGCCAGAACCAGGTTACCAATGGGGACTAATTTTCGACGAAGTCGTCAATGCTTATGGAAACAGAATTAGGGCAATCATTGTAACACCTCAGGGTACCCATATTCCTTTCACGGCCAGATTGACATTCAAATGCACAAACAATGAGGCTGAATACGAAGCTTGTATCATGGGTCTCGAAGAAGCAATTGACTTAAGGATAAAAAACTTGGATGTGTATGGAGACTCTGCCCTGGTTATCAATCAGATTAAGGAGAGTGGAACACATACCAATCAAGATTGATTCCTTACAAAGACTGCGCGAGAAGGTTGTTACCATTCTTCAACAAAATCGAGTTTCATCACATCCCTAGTGAAGAAAATCACATGGCTAATGCATTGGCCACTTTATCCTCCATGATTAGTGTAAGTCATTGGAACGACGTACCTAAGATCGACATAATGTGCCTTGAAAGGCCCGCTTACATCTTCACAATTGAAGCAATCATAGATGAAAAACCATGGTATCATGATATCAAGTGCTTCCTACAAAGACAAGAATACCCGCATGGAGCATCCAGAAAGGATAGGAAGACTCTTCGAAGGCTGGCTGGGAACTTCATCCTGAACAGTGATACACTCTACAAGAGAAACTTCGACATGGTTTTACTCAGATGCGTAGACAGACAAAAAGCAAACATGTTGATGAAAGAGATTCACGAAGGATCCTTTGGCACTCATGCCAATGGACATACAATGGCAAGGAAAATTCTGAGAGCAGAATATTATTGGCTGACAATGGAATCCGATTGCTACAAGTACATGAGGAGGTGTCACAAGTGTCAGATATACACTGACAAAATCCATGTACTGCCAATGCATCTCAAAGTTCTTTCTTCTCCGTGGCCTTTTTCTATATGGGGAATCAACATGATTGGCATGATTGAACCCAAAGCTTCGAACGGACATCGGTTCATCCTGGTAGCCTTTGACTATTTCACTAAGTGGGTCGAAGCAGTATCATACACCAATGTAACCCGACAAGTGGTGGTCCAATTTATCAAGAACAATATCATCTGCCATTATGGTGTTCCAAGCCAGATCATTACGGATAATGGATCCAACTTGAACAATAAGATGATGAAAGAGTTGTGTGCTGAGTTCAAGATCAAACACCATAACTCATCTCCCTACCGACCTAAAATGAATGCAGCGGTAGAAGTGGCTAACAAGAACATTAAGAAAATCATTCAGAAGATGGTTGTAACCTACAAAGATTGGCACGAGATGCTACCCTTTGCTCTTCACGGTTATCGTACATCTGCCCGCACCTCAACAGGGGCAACCCCTTTCTCTCTAGTATATGGCATGGAAGCCGTACTCCCCATAAAAGTAGAGATCCTGTCAATAAGAGTTTTGATGTTAGCAAAGCTAACGGAAGCTGAATGGTGTCAAAGTAGGCACGATGAATTAAACCTAATCGAAGAAAAAAGGATGACGACTTTATGCCACGGTCAGTTATATTAACAAAGGATGAAGAAAGCTTTTGACAAAAAGGTCTGACCTTGTGTCTTCAGAGAATGAGACCCCATGCTCAAGAAGATACAATCATTTCTCACTGATTCCAGGGGAAAATGGACTCCGAATTACGATGGCCCTTATGTTGTTAAGAAAGCATTCTCAGGTGGTGCCTTGAGACTCGCAACCATGGATGGAGAGGAGTTTACTTACCCCACGAATGTTGATGTAGTCAAGAAATACTTCACCTAAATAAAAATAAAATAAAAACGTCTCGGTGGATTGAAAACCCGAAAGGGCGGTCCAGGCAAAAATTATAGACATAAACAATGATCATCCTGATGGATTGAAAACTCGAAAGGGCAATCTAGGTAAAAATTAGGGATTCATGGCAAGTAACTATATCCGACAAGATTGACTCCTCAGAGGTAACATCATCCGTCAAGAAAAATTCAGTCAAGGTCATCTTCGACAGAAGCTCAGAATGTCCAGAATTCAAAGTTGGTAGAAGGATAGCGGTCGTTATATTTCAATGTAGCCCCTTTTACTTTAAATTACCATTTTCTAAACTTTGTAATACTCTATGGGATCACGCACTTGGCTGATTACCATTCTATCAATAAAATTTGAGCTCGTGTGCCTTTTGTTTACAATTCTCATTTATTTTGCTTTACAGAATGACGTTTTTAATATGATCAACGATTCTTGAAACAAAAAAAAATGAATTTACTTGTTAAATTTGCTTCTGCTTTTAAAACAAAGATGGTAATTTCCTTTTGATTAACGAGCACAAAAAGGAATATCGACTGCTTCTCCGGCGGTGATCTAACTTCAAAATGCCGAATCAAAAGTACTTCCTGAATAAAGGATAAACTACTTTATACCGAATGATCCATTTATCATCCTCGACAGAGTTCTTACCCCTGAAAACCAACTGTTGGTTTTTCTCCCCAGTAGAGTCCATCTCTGAAAAACAAGGACGGATTTCCATCCCTAGCAGGTTTATACCTCCGAAAGCTGAGATGGCCACAAGAATCCCTGTTCCCAAGAAAAAGTACAACTTTCAGAATCTCCAGTGATACCCCCATCTCCCAGAGTGGCCGAGTATCCAGTTGATTTCCTCACCAGTCTATATGTCGTGTCTGTTTTGTCAGCATAAACATACATACATCACACATAATTGATTCATATTTATACACATATTGCATCAATATCACTTTGGTCATTTTTGTGACGCCCCCAATCTATACCCCCAATTAAATAAAGCGGTAAAAGAAAATTCAAAATTTCATCAGAGTATATCTAAATTATCATGGCATAGACGGGGGAATATCACATTATATTGAAACAAAACATACAACACCTGCCCATAAAGATATGCAACAATGGGGTAGCAATCAACAGAGGAACTTAGTTCCTTACACCCATATTTCAGATTTTAGAATAAAAGCGGAAAATCTAAAACTGAATAACATATATATATATATATATATCATGAAAAGTTTGTCATACATCAAGTTGTACATGCACAAGCCAAAAGATATATATATATATATATATATATATATACATAATACAGAATAATCACTAACGGCCTCCCTAACTACCCGGTGTCACATATCAGAGCCGACCGACAAAAGAATGAAGACGCAAAGCTTCACAAAAAGACCTCCAGCAACTCTAATCTGTAATGCCTCATAGAGCATTATAAAATAGCAAAAGGGTGAGAAAAACAATCATAATATAATTGCATACAATTATATATAACACAAAAATACACATATATATATGATTCTCACCACAACTCATACCAGTGTTCAAACACAATACCACACAAGGTATAATCCATATTTCCATCACCAACGCATATCTACATATCCATTTATCAATTTCATCCATAAACAAAACATTAATGATTTATGAAAATGCAAGAGACCGACACAACGATTCTATACATATGCACATGCGGTACCGACTTCCAATGTTTCTCATCACTAGTTCACTCAGGAACTCTGCTGGAATCATCGCTCGTTACTTAATGTAACTCCCCGTCGGGCATACGATGTTCCCCGTCGCTCACACCTCTTTGTATAAGGCACACGACGTTTATGGATCACTCACACCTCTTTGTATAAGGCACACGACCCGATTGCTCACACCTCTTTGTATAAGGCACACGATCGTCTATAATCATCGCTCACACCCCACATGGGCACACGACGTTATAGCGAATTCCCTCTGGAATCCAAACCGTCACTCAGGACGTCACAACAATGCATATCATGATGCTCAGCATACCATGACTCATGACATTTAATATACATACATAAATGCATTCATCTACATCAACAAAATCACACTTTGTACTTATGCCCAAAACAATGCATTTAATTACCATATGGCCACAAATCATCACAACACCACTTAAACACATGCATTTACATCATACAACAGCACCTTGCATAATACACATCAATTACGCACCATTATAACGACAAAATTCGACAACCGACACTATTCCTGATTTCCGACATAATTAAATCGGCTAACAATTTCCAAATCATCATAATAAGAAAGTACAACTCAATAGCTACACAACGATACCAAGAATGTAAAAATCGGATAAACGGAGCACAAGTTACGATAGAAAAACGAAAACGATATTTTGAAAAGTCCCATTTTACCATTCTCCTGGCTATATGCGTATTGCCCTGAGCCATACGCGTATTGTCCAAATTCCTCGCCATGCCATACGTGTATTTCCCTGAGCCATACGCGTATGGGCAGAGACCATTTTCCCCCAAAATTCACGTTAAAATTTCAATACGCGTAGTGCCAACACCATACGCGTATTGCCCTGAAATGTTACGCGTACCATACGCGAATCACCAGATGGCCGAGCAAAATGAGAATCCATACGCGTATTAGCCCAAAACACGCCCATGTTACGCGTATCGCCAAGGTCCATACGCGTATGAACATGCCCCATACGCGTATGACCTAGAAAAACCATAAAAATTCTGCAGAACAAAGTTCTGCGGTTTCTCAACCAAAATCCTCCAATTTCTCACCTACACCCAGAAAATTACCAATACAATGCATAACAACATGTATCTATCATGTACCAATAATAATGAACACTAAAAACATGATTTCCAACACATTTAATCAATTTCTAATCAAATTTACATAATATGGGTTTTACTAAATCTTTCTATTTCAATCCAATAACAACCACAAATACACATACATAATCATACACAAGTATACAATAACTGAGTTTCGCACCCTTACCCGATTAAATCGATTCTAGAAGTTGATTTCTTGAATTTCCCAAGTTTTTCTCACTTTTCTTCTCTTCTCCTCTTTTCTTCCCTTTTTCCTTCTTCTCTTTTTCTTTCTCTCTATTTTTCTCTCTTTCTATTTTCTATTTTTTCTACTTAATGAAAAATATCATGAAATGACCAAAATACCCCCACACTCAAATATCTCGCAAACGTTCCCAAAACCCGATAAAATATCACAACATTGAAAAATAACATATTTTCAGATAAAAGTCGAGAATAAAATAAAATAATAATTAAATAATCAAAACGACTCGATTAAATAAAACTGACAAAACTGGGGCGTTACAACTCTCCCCCACTTAGAATTTTTCGTCCTTGAAAATATACTTGAGACGAACAACTCTGGATACGACTCCCGCATCCGACTCTCCAACTCCCACGTCAAATTGCCCTCAGTAGTGCCTCCCCACGCCACTTTCACAAGTGCAATATCCTTGCCTCTCAACCGCTTCACCTCGCGATCCAAAATCCTAACTGGTAATGCCTCAACCGTAAGGTTCTCCCTTACCTCAACCTCATCCATCGGAATCACATGCGACGGATCCGGAACATACTTCCGAAGCTGTGAAACATGGAACACATCGTGCAAATTCGACAGATTCGGCGGCAACGCCACCCTATATGCCACAGCACCCACTCTCGCAGATATCTGGTAAGGTCCAATAAACCGAGAAGTAAGTTTCTTCGATTTCAGTGCACGACCCACACCCGTTACCGGCGTAACCCTTAGAAATACATGATCGCCCTCTTGGAACTCAAGATCCTTCCGTCTCCGATCATCATAACTCTTTTGTCTACTCTGAGCAGCCTTCATTTTCTCACAAATAAACTTCACTTTCTCCGTCGTCTGTTGAACCAACTCTGGTCCAACCACCGAACTCTCACCAGATTCGTGCCAACACAAAGGTGTTCGACATCTTTGTCCATAAAGTGCTTCAAACGGTGCCATTCCAATACTAGAATGAAAACTGTTATTATACGTAAACTCAATCAACGCAAGATAACTATCCCACGCACCACCTTGTTCCAAAACACAAGCCCTCAACAAATCTTCCAACGACTGAATCATCCTCTCCGTCTGACCATCCGTCTGCAGATGATAAGCTGAACTCAATCTCAATTTAGAACCCAACGCCTTCTGTAAACTCTCCCAAAATCTCGAGGTAAACCTAGGATCTCGATCAGAAATAATACTTAACGGAACTCCATGCAATTTCACAATCACACTGATGTAAATCTCCGCCAACCTCTCCAAAGTAAAACTGATGTCAATCGGAATGAAATGAGCCGATTTAGTCAGCCTATCAACAACCAACCAAATAGCATTATGCCCTCGCTGAGTATTTGGCAACCCCGTTACAAAATCCATGGAAATGTTATCCCACTTCCACTCAGGAATATCCAACGGCTGCAACAAACCACTAGGCCTCAGATGTTCCACCTTCGATTTCTGACAAGTCAAACATGCATAAACAAACTGATCCACATCTCTTTTCAATCCAGACCACCAGAAAATCTTTTTCAAATCTTGGTACATCTTATTTGCTCCCGGATGTATACTCAAATTACTCCGGTGTCCTTCCTCCAAAATCATCTTTTTCAACTCCGCATCATCAGGAATACAAATCCTACCTCGGAATCTCAAAACACCATTAATATCCACTTGAAAATCACTACTCGCATCTTTTTCTCCAACCAACATCAAATCCACAAATTTCACATCCAGCTTCTGCTTCTCACTAACAGTCGTCAGAAAATCATTAGTAATCGTTAGCATTCCAAGCCTCATGCTATCCGACGTAACTTCACAAACCAAACTCAAGTCTCTAAACGATTCCAAAAGTTCCCACTCCTTAACCATTAAAGCGGACATATGCAACGATTTTCGGCTCAAAGCATCGGCTACCACATTAGCTTTACCAGGATGGTAACTCAAGCCAAAGTCGTAGTCCTTCAGAAATTCCAACCATCTACGTTGCCTCATGTTTAGCTCTTTCTGATCAAAAAAATATTTCAAACTTTTATGATCACTAAAGACTTCAAAACTTGCACCGTAGAGGTAATGCCTCCAAATCTTCAACACAAAAACCACAGCCGCTAATTCAAGATCATGAGTAGGATAATTCTTCTCATGAACTCTTAATTGCCTTGAAGCATAAGCCACTACCTTACCTTCTTACATCAGAACACCACCTAGACCAATCAAAGAATCATCACAATAAACCACAAATGGTTCATTAGGATTCGGCAAAATCAAAATCGGAGCTGTCGTCAATCTTCTCTTCAACTCATTAAAACTTTCCTCGCACCGAATATCCCAAATGAACGCTTGCCCTTTACAAGTCAACTGGGTCAAAGGAAGTGCTAGTTTAGAAAAACCCTCAATAAACCTTCGATAATATCCGGCCAAACCCAAAAAGTTTCAAATTTCAGTAACAGATCTCGGAGCCTCCCATTGTAGAACTGCTTCTACTTTAGATGGATCCACAAAAATACCATTACCTGAAATCACGTGTCCAAGAAAACTCACCTCCGACAACCAGACTTCACACTTAGACAATTTGGCAAAAAGCTTCCTTTCTTTCAAAAGCTGCAAAACAATACGTAAATGTTCCATGCTCCTCCCGAGACTTAGAATAAATCAATATGTCATCAATAAACACAATAACAAATCGATCCAAATGCTCGTGAAAAATACGATTCATGTACTCCATAAACACACCTGGCGCATTAGAAACCCCGAACGGCATCATAGAATATTCATAATGACCGTATCGTGTCCTAAAAGCAGTCTTTTGAATATCTTCTTCCTTCACCCTTATCTGATGATACCCTGATCTCAAATCAATCTTACTAAACACACACGCACCAACCAACTGATCCATCAGATCATCAATCCTTGGAAGAGGATACTTATTCTAAATCGTCACCTTATTCAACTGACGATAATCGATACACAACCGCATACTTCCATCTTTCTTTTTCACCAATAGAACTGGAGCACCCCCAAGGAGAAACACTAGGTCTTCAAACCTCTTTTCCAACAACTCATTCAACTGTTTCTTTAACTCCACCAACTCAGATGCCGACATACGATAAGGTGCCATAGAAACAGGTCTAGTACTAGGAACTAGATCTATAGAAAACTCCACCTCTCCCTCTGGCAGCAAATATGAAATATCCTCAGGAAACACTTCCGGAAATTCACACACAACAGGAAACACATCAAGTGAAACTTGACTATCCACAGTCAACGATGTAAACAACCCAAACAACTGAGCTTCATCCGCCAAAAGTCTCTTCAACTCCTTGGTAGATAAGAAACTCGAGTCTTCGTCTTCCTCAAGAGAAGGAAACCTTACCAGCTTATGATAACAATCAATATGAACTCGATTGAATTGCAACCAATTTATTCCCAGAACCACATCTAAACCCTCCAACGGTAAACACACCAAATCCATCTCAAAGTATTTAATATAAATGGTCAAAGGACAACTTAGACAAACCAAAGAAGTAGTTACTGACCCCATTGCTGGAGTCTCAATAACCATTTCACCACCCATCGAAGACAACACAAGATTCAAATGCTTCGCGCACTCAGACGAAATAAACGAATGAGTCGCTCCAGTATCAATAATAGCAACTAAAGGAGTACTATTAATAAAACAAGTACCTCTAATCAGACGATCTGCACTTGAAGTCTGAGTTCCCGCCAAGGCAAAAACTTTCCCACCAGCTGGAGCTTGCTTCGGTTTCTGACACTTTGTACTAACATGTCCAAGCTCACCATAATTGAAACACTTCACCACGTTCCTCTTACAATCAGCTGCAATGTGTCCTACACCTCCACAGTTAGAACACTTCCTAAAATCTTTCTTACATTCGAACTGACGGTGTCCCACCTCACCACATCTATAACATCTCAAAGGACCAGACATTCCTCCTCCACTTGACCTTTTCTCAAAATTTCCCCTTTGTTTACCCTTATCAGCTGGTGTTACATAAGGACCACCACGGAACTGTTGCTTCCCTTTCCTCTCGCTCACACTCTTATAGTGAGTAGAACGAGCTTTGCTTTATCTCAGGACGCAATCCGTTCTCATACTTCACACACTTAGAAAATTCCGCGGTCGCTTCAGCATAATGGGGATAAAACTGCACAAGTTCCACAAACTTAGCAGTATAATCAACAACAGACATATTACCTTGTTTCAGTTCCAAGAACTCAATTTCCTTATTTTCTCTTACATCTTCAGGAAAATACCTCCTCAGAAACTCTATGCTAAACACAGCCCAAGTGATCTCCTCCTCTGCAGCTTCCAACACCCGACGAGTACCAACCCACCAATCATCAGCTTCTTCCAGTAACATGTGAGTACCCAGTCTCACCTTCTGATCCTCAACACAATCCATCACTTGGAAAATCCTTTCAATCTCTTTAAGCAAAATCTGTGCACCATCAGGATCATATCTTCCTTTGAAGACAAGCGGTTTATTCTTCCTGAACTCATCATTACCTGCAGCATTAGGTGCACCCTGCACAGCACGAGCCATAACTTGCATAGCAGCAGCCAAAGCAGCGTCATTCCTACCAGCCATATTCTGTTCATTTCCAATAACAGCAACTATGGTTAAACAAACAGCTCACCCAACAACAACGACCAACAAGGACTGACACAACTGACACGGACTGGCACAAACTGACACAAACTGGCTCTGATACCACTTAATGTGACGCCTCCAATCTATACCCCCAATTAAATAAAGCGGTAAAAGAAAATTCAAAATTTCATCAGAGTATATCTAAATTATCATGGCATAGACGGGGGAAAATCACATTATATTGAAACAAAACATACAACACCTGCCCATAAAGATATGCAACAATGGGGTAGCAATCAACAGAGGAACTTAGTTCCTTACACCCACATTTCAGATTTTAGAATAAAAGCGGAAAATCTAAAACTGAATAACATATATATATATATATATGTGTGTGTAATACCTCAAAATTTACCTTCTTGTTTTCTCAATAATTGGTCTATGCTTTACTCATTTGCATTCCATAGTAGGTCATAGATTGCATAGCATGGCATTCAGCATAGGGCATGGGATCAAGGCACTTGGTCCATATTCTCAAGTCTCAAGCTTCAAGGTGGCTCATGGGGTTCATCATATCTTCTTAAGATCAAGCATGGCAAAAGATTGCAAGTGGATCTCTCCCTCCTAACCAGAGAGACCAATCAGGGTTTTTGGTTTCAAGAGAGTTTCTTGAAGACTTTGTGGGTTCAAGCATGTTTTATGGCTTCCATATGCTCACAAGTGTTCATGGATGGGGATTTGGTTGATGGTTCATGGTGAAGACTGTTCAGTGGGGCAGTTGCTGGTGAAATAAGCAAAAGTCAACTGTGAAGGAGAAAGTCAACTGTGGAATTTTTGAGGGTATTTTCATGGTTTTCAAGGTCTCACATCCTCATATGGTCTTCAATTGTCAATATTCATACCATTCTTCAAGAATCAAGAGTTTGTGCAAAAGTTACTAAATTTGGAAAATGACCTATAATACAAACTTTCCATTTTTGGCAACTTTTCCACCACATTCAACTTGACTTTTCATCATCAAGGAAGCTCCAAATGAATTTTCCTCCAACATGAAAGTTGAATATCTTCCTCTCCCATTTCTAAAAATTACTAGAACATTTCCATATCATTTGTGGAACTCTAGTTATGGCCAAAACAATGAAAGGTGCTTTTCATGGATTCCTTATAAGTCAAATTTTCCACCTTTTGCATTTTTGCACAAATGGACTTGTAATGTTCCCAATTGCTTCATGTCACATTACAATGTCAAAATACAAGTCAAGAGGAGTATTTGTGGCATTTGAATCAATTCATTCCATGCCATTTTTCTCATTATTTTCACAAAGTGCAAAAATGCCAAATTAATTCAAAACTTGCAAACCAAGAAAGTACAAGGCCCAAAATCAATTCAGAAGTGATACATGAGTAAATTGGAGGTGAATTATACTGGTGGCAAGGGTTTCCCACGTGTGAATTAGTGGTGGTGGTGTAAAATGCATTTTTGCAATTTCACCCAAATCTCATTAACAAAAGTTATAATCACTTCCTAATCCTAATCAGTGAACTAATGAAGGGTATATATGCTTACTCATACCCTCACAGCTAGGGGGGAGACTCTCATTTGCACAGTTGTGGTTTTTTGCTCTCACACTTCCTCTCATTGAATCTCATTCTTCTTGGAGCTTCTTTGAGTTTTCTCTTCATATTCTTGATTAGTGAAGAGAATAGAGCAAGAATCCACTGCTATTTTGAACTCATACTGAAGATTTCACCAAGTGCCATTCAAGAGGGTTCAAACTTAAATCTCAAGATCTAGCACGATTTCAAGGTCTAGTTGCATTTATTTTGCATCTAGAGGTTCCAAGGAGTGGATCTGCAGTTGTTGGAGGGATTTCTTGGAGGTTTTCAAGTTCTACAAGGTTCAGGTTGGTGAATTTTTCATACTCACAGAACTTGAATTTTTGATATGCATAATGATCTGTGAACTTCCCTGAGCATGATGATCTATTTTATTTGAAGTTTAGATCTAAATTTGTTTTTGTTCGATTCTCATTATTGGTTGATTGTTTGTTAAAATGGACTGGATATTTGAGATCCTCGCGTTTTTCTGGTCAAGATGGAGTACCTATACGCAATTTCTGGAAAAAAATGCGCAGCAGCTCACCGGAGAGGGTGGCCGGAGCCCTAGTGTAGCACCCCAAAATTTGCCCTACTTTTTCTGGCTTTCGCTTCGCATTCATCAGCATATCCATTAGGTCATACTCATATCCATTCATTTGCATCTAGCTCCTGAGGCGTGGGATCACGGTTTCTTATCTTCTGTGCGACTTGGTTGATATTCATCAATTGAAGATGGTGATCGGGGTGCATGGCAAAAGCATCTTTACATGAGATCCAAGTGTGGATCAATATTTCGGGCAGGGCAATGTTTTTCTCTCAGTTGATTATGGTTTGTTGCTGGTAATACAAGTTAATGAGAGTTGAGATTGAAGTTGGGAATTCATTAAGTATTTGAGTTTCGATTTGGATGAGAATTTGATTGGTCAAGTGCTTTAAGCCTACGGGGCGTGAGAAAAATCGTTCATGTGGAATACTTGGAATTCAAGATACAAGTCCAATAAATCATATCCAAACCTCTATCCATATTCATTCCTATGTCATTCCCGCATCCACCTTTAACTTCAACTCATATCCATATCCATATACAACTCATTACCCGTATACACTTCGTTCAATTAACCACTTATCCATTATTTTCGAATTCACATCTAATTACCATCGTCAAACCATAAACCATATCTATTTTTACATCCATATTTCATTATCCAGGTATCCATTTTTAAAACCAAAATTACATTACTAATGTCCAAATTCCAATATCCACTTTTTTCAAGCTAGATTGTCCAAAGCCTATATTCAAGTTCAAGTCCAACAAACCATTCTGCCTCCCTATTTGCTGAGAAAATGTATTTGGATTTCACTATGAGAAATTGATTAAAGAAGGAAAACTTTGAAAAGCCAATTCCTATTCAAGCTCAGGCGTTGCAGGTAATTATGAGTGGCCGAGATTGCGTAGGCCTTGCCAAAATTGGGTCAGGGAAAACACTTACTTTTGTTCTGCCAATGTTGAGGCATATCAAGGATCAGCCACCAGTTCTCGCAGGAGATGGACCTATTGGGCTTATTATGGCTTCTATAAGAGAACTTGTTCAATAGATTCACAGTGTGATATAAGGGAATGCAAGCATAATAGCAGCTGAAAAATACTGAGCAACGGAAATTGAATAGAACAGTTACAAACCAAAAAAACACCTAAGGAGAATTACCAAACAGTTTTCACTAATTCATTTTCACTAAACTCACTCTAACAGATTCTCCTTAACGGATATAACAGCTTCAGTTACACTTTTTTTTCCAAAACCAAAATCCTACACCAGAAAATATAACTGATAATAACTACCTATCATAACAAAAACTAACTAACTGCTAACCGATTCTCCTAACCACTAACAAACACTCTTCCTCTTTCACCATCTTCAATCTTCTCCTCCTTGAACTATCTTGAATTCGATTCATATTCCCATGTTCATCCTCAATTTTTTCTTCAATCTACTCTTGCTTCACCAATCTTCATGATTCCCTTTTGGTTCCCTTTGGTCATGCCTTCAAAATCAATAGTGTCATGCCATGTATTAAGGCGCTTCTTGTAACCATGAGCTAACATCAACGCATAGCCCTGCACACAAAGCAAAAACAGCCAGCAATAAACCAGTTCAGAAAAGATACAACTTGAAAAATCTCTAACAGAAATAACAGAACCTCTAACCAACTCTAACAAACTCCTAACCGAATTTCAATTGTAAATACCAAACTACCCTCACCGAATTCTCTATAAAACCGGCACCACCTTCATTCTTCAGGGTCTCTCTTCTTCATTCTGCAAATTTCTGAATTCTCATTCTTCCACTATTCACCTTCAATCCTCAAATTCTCTGCAACTTCTTTCATTCTCTTCACCATCTCCAATCAACTCTGCAACTTTCATTATTTCCTTTGTTCTCTGAAGATCATCTCTGTAAATTCTGCAGAAACCGCAACAATATCTTCAATTTCTCACCAACAGAAAATCACATCAGTCGCAACAAATATCCATCAAGAACCTACGCAAAATCACCATCATATCATCAGAACTTGAAGATTCGTAACAATACTATTTCAGAATCACAAAAAAAGAAAGAAGAAGAAGAGTTCAATAGCAGTAACATCAAACTACCACTTTGATATCATGATTTAGGAGCTCAACTCGCAACATACAACATCAACGCAGCGGAATTCTAAGAGAAGTAGCAGAAAAGCTAAAGAAAAAGGCGGAAGAGTCGAAGGCAAAACTACGCATACCTGAGGCGATTATCTCTGGTTTTCTCTTCGCTTTCATCAATGTTGAAGAGTCACCGGAACTGCTCCGGTAGGTAAGTCAGTCTCGATCCGAACTTTGATTCTGTGATGATGTTGTTTTTCAATCCATTTTCATGCTGATTCGCGTTGTGAGAGAGAGATTAAGTTTGCTGCGCGTATCGCATCGTGAGAAAGCGAGAGTGCAGTTCGCGAAGTTGGTGAGAAGTCCGCGTCGTGTTTCGATCGTTGAGGTTGGTGAGTGGATGAGCGAGATGTTGTTTGAAAGAGAAATGAAGGTGTAGTTGTGGTTCATTCTCCACCGTCGCCGGCGTGTAGCCACGGCGCGGTGGAGATTGTTATTTCCGTCAAAGTTTTGCGAAGGTGATAACGCAAGGTAGACGAAGTCAACAGCGCGATGTTGTTTTCTGGAGATTTTGATGGGAGGAGTGTCGGATGATGAGAAGTTGATGAAGGTTTTGCGAAGACGAAGAGGACGGAGATGAAGACGATGCGTCTGAGCGGAGAGAGTGTGAGGTTGAGTTGAACGGAGAAGAGGATTCGACGGCGGGGAGAAGGTTGAAGAAGGAGTAATGATAATCATTTTTCCGGCGTCGGTTTGGTGAGCGATGAGAAGAGGAAAGAGGGATGGTGGTAAGAAGGCACGGCGATGGAGTCGTTTCCGGCAAGGTGGAGAGGGTTGGTGACGGCGCGAGAGAGATTGAGGGAGAAGACTCAATGGTGAAGGAGAGGCACGGTTGTTTGGCTGAAGGAGTGTTAGTTTTAGGGTTTTTTTTACCAGGTTGCATTAGTGTTTGGGCCGGGTGTGTCTAGCCCGTTTTCATTGTTATTTTCATGTTCACACTCTCAAATTCATTCTACACCCCCAGCTAAATGAGATCTTGGGCCATCATCGTAAACCCACTCGCACCATTTCCCTTCACACCCTCCGTTTCATTCTGCACCTCCCAGCTTTTTGATTTAATTCCTTGGACCTAACCAACAAGCCCACACGCCTTGTTTTTCTGTCCACACCTCCTGGATACCGCTGCACCCTTGTGTTTAGTTTCTATTTCTATTTGATTTCATTAATTGTTTAGTTGTTAACTTAAGATAATTAGAGTTTGATTTTAGAGATTAACTTCTAATTTTCTTTAGAATTAGTTAAAGTCTAACTTTAGAAATTGACTAATTAGAAATAGTTAATTAGAAAATAATAGTCTTGAATTTAGTTAATTAGAGTTTCATTAGGTTTTATAATTGAACTTGTTTGATTAGCTTTTTCTAGGAATTAATTGGATTAATATTAGAATGAGATTAGAATTTAATTGAAATTAATTTTAGGATTAATATTAGTTTTAATACTAGAATTAATTTTAGGACTAATTGTTTTTAGAATTATTTTAGATTTACCTTGAATTAACTTTAGGATTAATTTTAGAATTAGATTTTTAGGAATTAACTTGAATAAGCAATAGAGTTAGATATATTTTAGGATTAATCCTAGTATTAATTTTAGACTAACTTTTACTTAGAATCTTAATCTTGCTTAAGTAGCATTTTAATTTTGTGGATATTCTTGATTGATTTTAAATCTTGATTTTTATATTCATTTTGATTAATACTTGGGTTGTCTCTTTTACTTGTATTTCTCCTTTGTGAATAGCATGATATAATGCTTTGTGTAGAATTTTCTCACACCCCTTGGGATCCTAGCTCAACTTTAATCTTTGATTAAAGTGAGGTAGGATATGCATTAGGTAGTGCTATCCCTTTTTTCTCTTTTAGTTTGGGTTAGGAAGCCTCACAAACCATTAGGATCACTCCCTTGACTAATCAATCAGGATTGAGTCTTAGTTCACATAGGTTTTACCTTTCTTTCTCTCTTGAGTCTTTCATCTTCTCATCTCAAAGGAACTCAAAACATCTAATAAAGGTAGGCATTTATTGCATTTAGGCCTTTCACATAAAGAAAAGATTATAAGGGGTCTTCTCTTATAATCTTAAAATGTATAGCATATAACCCATCTTGGGTCAATGTGTTAAACATTTGATCTTGTGTGAGGGACTTAAATGCAATGCTTGTTGAAGGTACAAATAATAAAAAAAACACTTCTTCATTCCATAATCAACAAAACACTTAATAAATACAAGTATGCTAGTGTGTTTGAACCTTGACAATTGGAACTAAGTGTGGGGGTCTTCTTCGCTCTTAGTGTGTCTTCTTGCTCATTCCATCTTGGAATGTGAGAATGCACACATTCCAATGACTAAGACTCAGATACACTGTCATATGCAAATAAATGGAAAAAACTCTTAAAAGACAAAACAAACAATAACGTCTTTCCTTCGGGAATTCTTTCCTCATCTCCTTCATTCATTCCTCAAGGATGCGTCATTTCCGTTCTACCGTAAACAGGTAACGCCTAAGTCTCCCTACAGTGAGCTGCAACACCTAAACTGCTAGGACGCGAACGTTGACGTATTCCACTAAAAAATACAAACAACTTTCCCTAGGTGAGGGGAACTACGTTGCTCTGATTCTCATGTTCCCGATGAGATACGTAGGCAGTGGGGTAGGGCCCATGCGAGCATTTCTTTTATTTTCCCTACATTTGTTTCTCTCTTCTTTCTCCTCTCTCTTTTCTTTTCTCCCTTTTGTTTCCAGTTCTCCAGATAGCAGTTCTCTTTTCCAGTATCTTTTCTTTACACCCTTTGATTGAGACAAGCAAGCGTGGATCCCATCGGGTACGATGGACACGAGGGGGTGCTAATACCTTCCTCTCGCGTAACCGACTCCCGAACTCAGTTCTTTTGGTCGCAAGACCATGTTCTTTCCTTCCTTCAGGTTTATGCAGTGTTTCCTTTCCCTCTCTTGGGATAAATACACATTGCTGGCGACTCTGTTTTGGTGCCACTTTCGCGTTTGTACTTGGATGAAAATCCCAGGAGCGACACCTAGCTCCGGCGGCTGCCTGAAGTTTAGTCTGGCGAGGGTAATAAGGAAGAAGAAGAAATCACGTCCGTTGATCCTCTTGATCTAACGTCCTACGTCACGCCACGTTTCTGTTTTTTTGTTTTTTAATTTAATGCTTACGTGTGTGTGTCTCCAGTGTGTTAATGTGTACCTTAGATCTTAGCCCTCCATTTGGATTACTTTGTGAAATGTGTGACTGATTGTGGTGCATTGATCTCATCATGTGGATATTAGTGTGACAGCGATTTAATGAACCCATGTGCTTATCACGTGGGGGTACATGTTATCCTATCTGATTGTGTGTGCGTGTACGTGTGGATTGTGGTGTGCTTTGGGGTTTTGAACCGTTGATTTTAATTACCTTTTGATTGTGTTGACTTGTGGATGTGCGTTGGATTAAGTGATTGGCTGGGATTAAATCTGGTTATTGACTGAATTACATGTGTTCATCATTTACTTTCGCTGATGGGCTTTGGCATTGGACTTCTCTTTTCACACCCCCTCCTTTAGGCCTGTTTTATTTTCAACGCGTTTCTCTTTCTATTTGCACCCCCAGGCTTCTTTCACTTCTTTTTATTTTTATTATTTGTTTGTTTTGCTTTTTAATTTCTAAAATCATTTTTATGCATTTAAAAATCATACAAAAAATCTTGAAACTTCTGTTTAGTTTTATAAATTTTTTACATATTTTATTTTCTCATTTTATTTTATTTTTGGCATCTGTTTTAATTAATTTCTTTATTTTCTTTTCTTAATTGTTTCACTTGCATACCCCAACTTGTGAGATTTCTTTCTCTTCATCCACAACACATTTTTAATCCATTCTTTTTGCATTTATTAGGTGACATATTAAAGTGCCTAAAAACATTTTTGCTTCATTTTTAAACTCATTTCATGTAGCATTTTGGTCCCTCTCTTTTACATGTTGAACCTTGTTTCTTAGGTGTTCTTTACCTAATTGTTTGAGGTATTTAGTTTGTGAATTTTGGTTTGATATTTTTGCATCTATTATTTGACTGAGTTAACTTCTGTTTGAATTTTTTTTGGGATTTTATTGATCCACTTTCCTATTTTTGGTTGAATTTTGTTTGTGATGCAAGTTTGATTGAGGTATACTTTGATACATGATCTAGTTTGAATGCATTTGCTTACTTGTGATGGAGTGATGCTTGAGATGTTTTTATGGTATGATCATGTTTTGTTTGAGCTTACTTGTGGCTTTCGAATCATCTCCATTTGATCATTTTTCAATTTGTTCTTGATTTTACAAGTTGATGTTGTTTTGGACTTGAATCTTGTGATATGTTCAACCTAATCTTGTGATGGCTTCTTTGTATGATCTCACTCATATATGAAACCTTTTGTTTGATTTGTATGACATGCTAGAGGTTCTGACCCTTTTGGTTTAAGGTGCTTTATGTGACATGTTCTCACTCTTTGCTTCACATGTTTCTTTGCTTTGCTTGCATGAATGATAAGTGAATGTCTTTCTCAATTTTGATACATGTTTTGAATGTGTTGCTTGATGATTAATCTTGTATGACTTGAGTTTGATCTTGGCATGATGTTAATGTGTATGCTACTTCCCTTTGGGTTCATTACTTGATTTTCATCTCACTTGATCATTTTGGTTTGAATTGTATGGTGAATATCATTACCTTTCCTTTTGTGAGCTTCTTTGGACTATAATGCTTATTGTTGTGAATCTCTTTTGCACTTGTGAATTAGTGATGATAATGTGATGTGAGTTCTGGTCTTGTTTCATTTTCATCTTGCCTTTTTCATTTCACTTTATTATGAAGTCCATGTGTGTTGGTTGTACATGTAATTCAAGTATGCTTGCATTCTTTCATGTTTAGCCTTGCATGTTTGCTTGAATGGTGTTGCATTGATCTTTGAAACATGTTGATTGATTTGAGTTGAACATTTATGATATGATATGCTTGCTGCCACTTATTGTATCTCTTTTCTTTTCTTCTCATTCTCTTTTCTTCTCTTTCACTCTTTCTCATCCCATGAATCTCAAGACTTGTTCAAGTCTTGGATTCTTTTCCCCTTAGAGCTACCTAGTCCAACTTAATTTTTGATTAATCTTGGAGTAGGATTACCATCAGGTTAGGTAGTCTGTTCTCCTAAACCTCACTAACCATAGGACATCCATGCATGATAACATTAGGACTCTTAGTCTCCCTGTAGAGTTTCCTTTGCGTTTTCTCTCTTCTCATCTTCAAACAAAAGTAAAAAACACTTAATAAAGGTTAACGTGTATTGCGTCCGAGCCTTAAATGTAGGAAATGAAGAACGAGGGGTCCCCCCTCCTCTTCTAGAGTGTTTAGCATACGTTCCATTTGGGTGCGACCATGCGACTCACTCGTTCCCGCATGATAGACTTTGGTGCAATACAAGTTACAAATAACTGTAAAAAACACTTCTTTTTAAAATACCTCAAACAAACAATAACGTCTTTCCTTCGGGAATTCTTTTCTCATCTCACTCACTCTCAACGTACGAACGTGCTCCTACTCGTTCTCTCGCAAGACGGTAACGCCTAAGTCTCGATTCAGCGAGCTGCAACACCTGAGCTAGAACATAAGTCGTTCCTTAAAAAACATAATCCACCCCTAGTGAGGGGAACTACGTCGCTCTGATTCTCATGCTCCCGATGAGATACGTAGGCAGTGGGGTAGGGCCCATGCGAGCACTTCTTTTATTTTCCCTACATTTGTTTCTTGCTCTCTCTCTCTCCTTTCTTTTTCCTTTTTCCCATTCCTTTTCCTTTCCAGCAGCAGCGGAGTTCCAGTTGACGACACCCTTTGATCGAGACAAGCAAGCGTGGATCCCATCGGGTACGATGGACGCGTGGGGGTGCTAATACCTTCCTCACGCGTAACCGACTCCCGAACCCAGGTCTCTTGGTCGCAAGACCATGCTCTTTCCTTCCTTTCCTTCAGGTTAATGCAGTGTTTCCTTTCCCTCTCTTGGGATAAATACACATTGTTGGCGACTCAGTTTTCCGCGCCACTCTCGCGTTTGTACCGTCGGATGCGAATCTTTCGGGAGCGACAGCTGGCGACTCTGCTGGGGAACGAACCCAGAATCTCTGGTTTCCTTAGCGAGTCAATCCTAGCGCTTGTTTGTTTTCTTTCATCGGGTGTTTTTCTGTAGTGATTTGCTTTGTTGTATATTACTGTATTGCTGTTTACTGTATTTTTGCTTTACTGTTTTACTATTTTTACAGCTTTTATTGCATTGCATTTCATTTTATTACTGTCATACTGGATATTGTTGTGCTGTTCTGCTGCTGGATTTTTCTGTTTGTAGGGTGGGATGGATTCATGAGAGAAAAGCCCAATACCCAGGCTTGAGCATACACCTATGATTAGTGTGGAAAGTAGTGTGACTTGTTTGGCATTTGGCCAGACGAAGTATACATGAAAACTCCACATCCAGACGAGGTTTTCTTGGTAATATTTTGTCCTGTCCATTTGGGGCAGACGATGGAATATAACCTGGAAAGTTGTCGACTCTGGCGACCGTTTCCCGAGGACTCAGTTGCGGCACTCCTCCCGAGTTGTGACTGTGGCAGACCACATTTTATGGCAAACCCATTGCGCATTCTCGATCCGAGGACCCAATACTGGGAACTTGCTATAGGGTTTCCTTTTGGAAAGGAATCAGTGGAAGCACTCCTCGATTGGCGATAGTACTGTACCCTGAGGGATGAATGTACTATTGCTTCTCAACCTCAGTGCCGAAGCTGAAGACTTTCCATAGGATGTTTTCTTTTGAGGGGAATCAGTTGAGGCCTCCTCGATTGGTGATGATGCCAAACCAGAAATGGTGAACGTATCATCATTTCTCGACCTGAGAGCCTGGGATATTGAGGATCCTCGCCTTTCTAGAACCCACATGTGAGAGGGGATGGGTGTTTGCAGGTTTGCAGGTAACCGAGACCTTCAACCTACCTGGTTTCTAGGTTTCTCATCAGTGTTCTATTATTATCCTGGCATTCTGGCAGTTTGATTGGGTTGTTATTCTGGATTTCTGTGTTTCGGGTATTCAGGGTCCTATTCAGTCACCAGAATAACAGCAGTTTGAGCATTTTGGATACTTTGATCCCATGTCTGCATTTTGCATCATCTTTTTGCATTCTGACATGTTTGTTCATTTGTAGGGTTGCATCCTAACTTTGATTCCGGTTGTCTGAAGACTGTCCATGATGAGTATTAGCACTGGAGAAAGAAAGAACATCATCCTGTATAAGTTCCCAGAGCTTCATCTAGATGTTGTGCACAAGATCTCAGCTATGGCAAAACCTGAGGTATTGGCATATTTCAGAGGAGAATATGAGAGGATTCTGAGTTTCGCCCAGAATGTTACCAACTATGAGTTCAGGGCCCTGCACACTCTGGCACAGTTCTATGACCCTCAACTTCGGTGTTTTCTATTTGCTGATTATCTTTTGGCTCCTATGTTGGAAGAGTATGCTCTTATTTTGGAGGTTTCAGTCAAAGAAGGAGCTCCCTTCTATCCTTCTAAGGAATTTCCTGATCTGGAAAGGGTTGCTGCTACTTTACATTTGGATCAGTCACTGTTGAAGAAAAATATTGCTAGTAAAGGGGGTTATCAAGGTTTTCACACGAAGTTTTTGATCGAACAGGCTGCTACTTGTGCTAAGGCTAAGTGTTGGTCGGTGTTAAATGCAATTCTGGCTATGTGTGTTTATGGAACGGCATTATTCCTTAATGTGAAGGATTTTGTAGACGCGCATGCTGTCCGGATATTCACCACGAAGAATCCGGTACCAACCTTGCTTGGGGATCTGTATTATTCAATGCACTATAAGAATGAGAAAAGGAGAGGTGGACCTCTTTATTGTTGTGCTTCAATTTTCTATAAGTGGTTTGCTGATTGTCTTCCCAAATCTGGGGCATTCGAGGACACTAAAGGAACTTTAGATTGGGCAAAGAGATTAATGGGGTTAAGGGCTGACAACTTGATTTGGATCAATCGTGATTTGTTGGGCCAAGAGATCCTGATTAGTTGCGGAGGTTACCCAAACGTACCTTTAATAGGAAGGAAGGGGGGGAATTAATTACAACCCTATTCTTGCTATTAGACAATTTGGGTATGCTTTAAAAGATCCGCCGAAAGGCCAAGATGTGCAAGAGTCTCTATTTTTGAGTGAGGAAGCCAATCCGGAGGTGTTGAAAGAAGCTGCAAGCGCTTGGAGATATCGCCATAAGAAAGGAAAAACTTCTTTTGGAAAGTGTAACAACAAAGCTTTTCCTGCGTACGAAGACTGGATTCAGAGCAGAGTGGAGAGTGTACTTTTACCATTCTACAGGGAGCCTCCATCTTACCCCTTGCTGATTGAACCTCCAACCACGATTGAGATGGAGAAGTATAACAAATTATGGGCTGAAAAGGAGAAATTTTGAGAGGAGAACCGTGAGTTGCAAAAGGAAATCTACCAATTGAAACATGAGCGAGGTGAGGCTGTTCATATTGCCAAGCTGAGGACAGAACGTCTCACTGAGAAAGAAAAGGAGCTGGTTGAAGAGATAGCAGCTAGGAAAAGGGTGGGACAAGCTCTAAAAGGTGTTTGTAAGACTCTCAAATCCAAGAAGGATGACTTAGCCAAGGCTTGGGCGAAGATTCACAGGTTCAATGCTTACCGAGATACTGCAATCACAGCTAACAAGCAGAAGAAGGATAAGTATTTGGAGCAGATTGAGAGTCTGAAGTTGAAGCTCCGGAAGAAGGACGAGGAGATCTTGTCAGGGACGTTCCAAAGACATGCAGTTGAGGAACGGCTCAATGAAGCCATAGCAACCATGGAAGAGCTGAAAATACAAGCAGGAGTGAAGAGGTCTAAGTGGGAGTGCTCTAGCTCAGGTAGTGGCCCTCATAGGGTGCAAGATCATTGAAGGGGAACTCTACTCTGTAGTTTGTACTTTGTTCTTTCTTTGTATTTTGGGTCACCACCAGAATTGTTGGCTGGGACCTTTGCTTATTTTTGTTTCAGGCTATTTATGGTACCTAGGGTTGTAATTTCTGACAGTGATTCACTCTGATTTATATATGAGCAACAGTTTCATCTTACCTTATCTTTAAACCGGAATCAAGGGGTGGATCGCCCTGCGAATATACAAACATGTTTGCATTTGCATTTGCATAATCATAAGCATTTTTTGCATAACAGGTACTTGCTGCAGGTGACCTCTAACCTTTATTTGGTTTCAGCCACGATAGATGAATCTCCCATTCACCGGTACGCAACCAGACAAAACCAGGCTAGAGCTATGGATCAGATGCAGACAGAGTTGGCTGAGCTAAGGGCACGTATGGAACAATTTATGAATCTGATGCAAGGGGTTGGTCAGGGGCAGCAGGACCTGAGAGCAGGGCAAGAAGACATGAGAGCTACCATCCAGAGGTTGGAGATTGAGATTCCTACTGGTGAGCACGTTAATCCCCCTAGGGTTAACCCTCCTGTGGTCAACCCTCCTGTGGTCAATCCTCCTGTGGTTACTCCTCCTCCGGTTGGGGTTAATGTGGGTTTCGCTCCTGGCAACACTGGGCTGGTGGAAGATCGTCAAGATGACCAGTTTTCTGTACTTAATGCTGATATGGGATTCTACCATGATGAAAGGAAATACGAGGGATTGGCTGAGAGAGTGAAAGCTATAGAAAGTCAAAATCCTTTGGGAATTGATGTCGAGGATATGGGACTGGTACAGGGTGTCAAGGTTCCCCCGAAGTTTAAACCACCTACTTTCGACAAGTACAATGGTAGCACTTATCCCAAAACTCACCTCCAGGCATACAACCGGAAGATAGAAGCTTATTCTGATGATCAGAAGCTATGGATGTATTTTTTCCAGGACAGCTTGTCTGGAGCCTAACTGGAATGGTACATAAAGTTGGACAGAGCCCGCGTCAGAAGCTGGAAAGACTTGTGCTTGGCTTTCTTAAAGCAATACCAATATAACATCGACATGGCACCGAATCGCACTCAGTTACAAATCATGACACAGGACCCCAAGGAAGGCTTTAAGCAGTACACCCATAGGTGGCGTGAACTTGCTGCTCAGGTACAACCTCCGTTGGCAGATAGAGAAATGGCTGACATGTTCATGAATACTTTGCAAGGTCTGTATCTTGACAGGCTGGCCGCTTGTCCATCTACTGGATTTGCTGACATAGTAATTGCTGGAGAGAGAATTGAGAGTTTGTTAAAGATGGGGAAAATTCAGGACGGAAGTGGTACGAGTTCAGCTCCTGCAAAGAAGTTTTTTGGCAACAATAACAGAAAGCGTGAAGGTGACGCTAATGCTGTGTATTCACAAGGGGGGAGAGGTAGAGGAAAATAGGGTGCACATCACCAGGCAGCATCTATAGCTATTCCAACTCTGGGTAATGAGGCTCAACCTGCAGCTCAGAGGCAGTATCACCCAAGAAAGAGAATGAATGACAGACATTTTGATGTTTTCCCTATGACCTGTTCACAGATGCTACAGAACTTACTTCGTTTGAATTTGGTACAGTTAAGGACTTTGGCTCCCCCAACGGGCAGGTTACCCGCTGGATATGATGCAAATGAAAA
Organism: Lathyrus tuberosus; assembly: GCA_022829125.1. NCBI lineage: Eukaryota > Viridiplantae > Streptophyta > Magnoliopsida > Fabales > Fabaceae > Lathyrus > Lathyrus tuberosus. The sequence continues at coordinate 6,641,115 of JALAZF010000007.1, read as the reverse complement.
GTGTGAATTTCACTCCAATGCGCCAGGACACAATGTGGAAAACTGTAAGGCTTTCAAGCATGTGGTGTAAGACCTTGTTGATTCAAAGGCTATTAATTTTGCTCCGAGGCCTAATGTAATTCAAAATCCCATGCCTCCGCATAGTGGACCGGGGGTGCATGCCATTGAAGAGGATAGAGGGCTGAATCTGGTAAGGGATATTAATGATGTCAAGACTCCATTGAAAGTTGTGAAGGAACGCTTGCTGAAAGGGGTTGTATTTCCTGGTTATTCAGAGAGTTGTGAAGATTGCTTGACTGCTGATAATGGTTGTGTAAAGTTGAGAACTAGCCTTCAGAGTATGATAGATCAAGGATGTTTGCAATTTGATCAGTTGAAAAAGAGTGATGATGAAGTTTCTACTATTACAATCTACTTGGATCCTGTGGAAATTCCGGTGCCTGCTCCTGTACAGATATCTGCGCCTGAACGAATGGCTCCTATAACTGTAAATGTTCCCAGCTACGTCCCAAATGAGAACAAGGTTGCTATCCCATGGTATTATGGGACTAATAGTCAAAGACAGAGGCCGGAGGTGCAGACTCCTAAAGAAAGTGGTTCAAGTGTCAGAAATGTTGGAGGAGTGGGTGGTTTTACTCGCAGTGGCAGGCTTTTCACTCCTCAGACACTCAGGAAAGATAATATTGAAGCATTAGAAAGGGCCAAAGGGAAGCGGGTACTGAATGATGAACCAACGCCAGGGGCTGAACCGGTGCCAGAGGCAGAATCTGATAAGTCATTTAAGAAAGATGTTGAGGAATTCATGAGGATAATCAGAAAGAGCGATTATAAGATCGTTGACCATCTACATCAAACTCCTTCTAAGATTTCCATATTGTCATTGTTGCTATGTTCCGAAGCCCATCGGAATGCTCTGCTCAAAATTTTGAATATGGCGTACGTACCGCAAGAAATATCAATGAACCAGCTTGAAGGTGTGATCTCCAATGTTAATGCTGGAAACGCTCTAGGGTTCACAGATTTTGACTTAACGCCAGAAGGAAGGAATCATAATAAAGCTCTCCACATATCAATGGAATGTAAAGGTGCTATGTTATCTCATGTATTGGTGGACACTGGCTCATCCCTTAATGTGTTGCCTAAGAAAGCATTAGCCAAGCTGGATGTAGAAGGGGTGATACTCAGACCTTGTGATCTAGTGGTGAAAGCGTTTGATGGTTCAAGGAGATCAGTGTTTGGAGAGATAGAGCTGCCTGTCCAGATAGGACCCTAGGTTTTCAATACAGTGTTTTATGTGATGGACATTCAACCAGCCTATAGTTGTCCACTGGGTCGTCCCTGGATCCACGCTGCTGGGGCCGTATCTTCAACCTTGCATCAGAAGATAAAGTTTGTAGTTGATGGTCAAGTTGTTACGGTATGCGGAGAAGAAGATATTTTTGTTAGCCATCTGTCATCCGTCAAGTACGTGGAGATGGACGGAGAAATCCACGAAACTCTCTGTCAGGCATTTGAAACTATGAATATGGTGAAAAATTCTCCGTCTTCGTCTGGTGAGGCAAGAGTGGGAACCTCTATGAGTTCATATAAGCAGGCTTTGGAGGTGGTGCAGTCTGGTCATACCGAAGGTTGGGGACAAATGGTTGAGATACCTTTCAAGGATGATAAGAATGGAATTGGTTATAAACCTTCTCGAGTTCCACTACAGGGTCAAGAGCGCCAAGGGATAGTTTTCTTCTCAAGTGGAGGGGTCATATATCCAAGCCATACCTGTGCAGCAATTGAAGACGGTGAAGATAGTGAATGTGACCTGGACAACTGGGTGCGTCCATGTGCCCCAGGAGTGAAGCTGAACAATTGGTTTTCGGAGGATCTCATCCAAGTCACTCTACCTAATAAGTAATTTTCTTTGTTTTCTTTCATTAAGCATGCAAAAGTCCTATGCTCTGCCCAAGGCATAGTGACTTCATTGTAGGGCCCCCATGTTGTTTTCATGCTAGTTTTTATCATTAATAAAAGGACGTTTTGTATTCAAATTGTGCTCCTTGTCTTTCTTTTATTTTTATCATTTAAATAAAAATGGCAATGTTTTCTTGCATTTTTCCTTTTTCCTTGCAAAGAGCAGTTTCTAAAGGCATGAATTATCATTCATGCAGAAGTAGTTCTCTGGATCTCATTGATGACGACTCTGCTATAGTTTATTATGACTTCGATAATCCAATATACCAAGCCAAAGAGGGGGACGAGGAAGACTGTGAACTGCCGGAGGAGTTGGCTAGATTATTGAATCAGGAAGATAGAGCCATTCAGCCTCATCAGGAAGACGTAGAAGTTGTCAATCTTGGTACTGAAGAGGTAAGGAAAGAGGTTAAAGTAGGGGCAAGCCTAGCTGAGAATGTAAAGAAAGAGCTGATTGAAATGTTGCAAGAGTATGTCGACATCTTCGCCTGATCTTATCAAGATATGCCGGGATTGGATACAGACATCGTGGTGCACAGATTGCCACTGAAAGAGGGTTATTTCCCTGTCAAACAGAAGCTTCGGAGAACCAAACCTGAAATGGCCATCAAGATTAAAGAAGAAGTGCAAAAGCAGTTGGATGCGGGGTTTCTAGCTGTTACCAATTATCCGCCCTGGGTCGCTAATATTGTACCTGTGCCGAAGAAGGATGGCAAAGTCAGAATGTGTATGGATTATCGATATTTGAACAGGGCGAGTCCGAAAGATGATTTTTCGTTACCACATATTGACGTGTTGGTGGACAATACGACTCAATTCTCTGTGTTTTCTTTCATGGATGGGTTTTCCGGATACAACCAGATTAAAATGGCACCCGAGGATATGGAGAAAACCACATTCATTACCCCTTAGGGCACTTTATGTTATAAGGTGATGCCGTTTGGTTTAAAGAATGCAGGGGCTACATATCAGTGTGTCATGGTAACGCTCTTCCACGATATGATTCACAAAGAAATTGAAGTTTATGTGGATGATATGATTGCCAAGTCACAAACGGAAGAAAAGCATTTGATAAATTTGAAAAAGTTGTTTGAGCGGTTGAGACATTTCAGACTGAGGCTGAACCCGAATAAATGTACTTTCGGGGTAAGATCTGGGAAGCTTCTGGGCTTCATTGTCAGTGAAAAGGGAATCGAGGTGGATCCAGCAAAGGTAAAAGCCATTCAAGAAATGCCGGAGCCGAGAACTGAAAAACAAGTTCGTGGGTTTTTGGGAAGGTTGAATTATATTGCAAGATTTATATCTCATCTTACTACAACCTATGAGCCAATATTCAAGTTATTGAGAAAAGATCAATCAATCCGGTGGAACAGTGATTGTCAAAAGGCCTTTGATAAAATAAAAGAATACTTACAAAATCCTCCAATTCTCATGCCTCCAGTTCCTGGGAGGCCGCTGATTATGTATCTCACTGTACGTGATGGATCAATGGGTTACGTTCTCGGTCAACACGACGAGACAGGTAGGAAAGAGCATGCTATATACTACCTGAGCAAGAAATTCACTGATTGTGAGTCCAGGTACTCGATGCTTGAGAAGACATGTTGTGCACTAGCATGGGCTGCTAAGCGATTGAGGCAATACATGCTGACTCATACAACCCTACTGATTTCAAAAATGGATCCAATCAAGTACATCTTTGAAAAGCCAGCTCTTAATGGAAGGGTTGCTCGGTGGCAGATGGTTTTGAATGAATATGATATACAATACACTTCCCAGAAGGCTATCAAAGGGAGTGTGTTGTCTGATTATCTTGCCGAGTCGCCTATTGATGATTACCAGCCAATGAGGTTTGATTTTCCTGATGAAGACATTATGTTTCTCAAGGCTAAAGATTGTGAAGAGCCTCCGGTTGATGAGGGACCGGATCCTGATGACAAATGGAAACTGATGTTTGATGGGGCCGTTAACATGAATGGAAGTGGTGTTGGGGCAGTCCTTATTACTCCAAAAGGATCACACATACCTTTCACTGCCAGGTTAACTTTTAATGTCACCAACAACGAAGCGGAATATAAGGCATGTATCATGGGTATTGAAGAAGCCATTGATTTGAGGATCAAGACTCTTGAGATATTTGGTGATTCCGCTCTAGTGATCAACCAGATCAACAGAGATTGGCATACCAACCCGCAGAACTTGATTCCTTACAGAGACTACGCGAGAAGACTGTTGACCTTCTTTACAACAGTAAAACTATACTATATACCTCATGATGAGAATCAGATGGCTGATGATTTAGCTACATTTTCCTCCATGATTCAGGTGAATTGGTGGAACCATATCCCGAAGGTTGATGTAATGAGATTAGACAGACCCGCTCATGTGTTTGCCGCTGATACTACGACTGATGATAAACCCAGGTATTTTGATATCAAGCGTTTCTTGAAGAGTCAAGAGTATCCAGCTGGGGCATCAAACAATGACAAAAAGACTCTGAGGAGGTTGGCAGGAAGCTTCTTTTTGAATGGGGATGTGTTGTACAAGCGAAACTTTGACATGGTCTTGCTCAGATGTGTAGATGGACAGGAAGCATACCTGTTAATGCAGGAAGTACATGAAGGATCTTTCGGTACCCATGCTGGTGGGCATGCTATGGCGAAGAAATTACTACGAGCAGGGTATTATTGGTTAACTATGGAGGCTGATTGCTTTAAGTACGCTCGAAAATGCCACAAATGCCAAATCTATGCTGATAAGGTGCATGTGCCACCAAACCCCCTGAATGTGATGAGTTCTCCATGGCCCTTTGCTATGTGGGGCATTGATATGATAGGGAAGATTGAGCCTACAGCTTCCAACGGACACCGATTCATTCTGGTGGCTATTGATTACTTTACCAAGTGGGTAGAAGCTGCCTCTTTTGCAAATGTTACCAGACAGGTGGTAGCCCGATTCATTAAGAAAGAGACTATCTGCAGATATGGGGTGCCTGAAAGGATCATTACTGACAATGGTTCTAATCTCAACAACAAGATGATGAAAGAGCTATGCCAGAGCTTCAAAATTGAACACCACAATTCTTCTCCTTACCGCCCGAAGATGAATGGTGCCGTCAAGGCAGCCAACAAAAATATTAAGAAGATTGTGCAGAAGATGGTGGTGACATATAAGGATTGGCATGAAATGCTCCCTTTCGCTTTACATGGGTACCGTACTTCTGTTCGTACATCTACTGGGGAAACCCCGTTTTCGCTTGTATATGGTATGGAGGCAGTGCTACCGGTTGAAGTGGAAATCCCCTCTTTAAGGGTCATGATGGACGTTAAACTTGACGAGGCTGAATGGGTTCGAGCGAGATTCAACGAGTTGAGTCTTATCGAAGAAAGATGGTTGGCTGCAGTTTGTTATGGACAACTGTATCAGAGGAGAACGAAACGAGCATTTGATCAGAAAGTGCGCCCTCAGACTTACCAGACGGGCGACTTGGTATTGAAAAGGATTCTTCCTCTGAGTACAGATCACAGGGGCAAATGGACGCCTAATTATGAAGGTCCATATGTTGTTAAGAAGGTCTTCTCGGGCGGAGCCTTGATGCTTACAACAATGGACGGTGAGGATTTTTTGTCCCCTGTGAACTCAGACGCAGTTAAAAAATACTTCGCATAAAGAGACCCGCTGGACAGTAAAAAGAGAGTCCAGGCAAAAAAGGGCATCCCGGCGAACCAAAAAAAAAAAAAGAAAAAGAAAAAGGTTCGGGCAAAAATTAGGGATAAAATAAAAAAGAAGTACACCCGGTAAGTTGAAAACCCGCAAGGGCAACTTAGGCAAAAAAGGGTATCTCGGTGGATTGAAAACTCGTAAAGGGCGATCCAGGCAAAAGAGAGATTTAGCGAAAACTGCGATCTGAGTAATCTGTATTGCCTCGTTTCAATCAGTAAGCAATCCGAAGGTCAGGAATCAGTTCAATCGTCCCCCTTTGAAGGCAAAGCAGTTGGAGAATCTTGAAGATATATGAACCATAGCAGGGTTGAAACTCAATGAAGTTCCATTTTCACATTGCCATTAGGACAGTTTCTTTTCTGTTTTGGCAATTACCTCTTTCCAGGAATTGCTTCTTGATGTAAATGCCTATTTTTCAGGCTCTTCAATCAATAAAATTGTCGTTATTCAAAATAATTCTACCTGTTGTTTTGTTTTTATATTTGCTTTGTTTACACAAACGTCCAAATTTTTAATAAACATTTGCATGCGAAAATCTTGGGGGTTCTACAACAATGTGCATAAAGGAGAAAACGTTTAAAATTACTTTAAATGACGCGTGTGCTTGGTTGAATACTACCGGACCTCGTATTATTCTAGGGCATATGTGCGCATTCTTTTGTTTGCAGGTGTGGAGATTTCACAGGATAGCTATGCAAAGATGTAAGACGTCTTCAAGCCAAAATCCTTTACGAAGCGCAAATGATCGTTTCTCCCCAGGAAGAGAGGACTTCCCAGCAGGAAGGCTATTCTTGGAGGTAGTCATCCCCAGCGTACTTACGGAGCTTCATGATCCCCAACAGCGCTGTCAAAAGGGTAATATTGTATCCTATTCAGTACTTCCAACAGCTACAAGCTTTTCTGTGTTGATAACGGTTGTAAACTCCCCAGTAGAGTTGCTTCACTCACCTTGCAGATGATGTTCAAGACTCAGTAAGTGTCCAGGAGTTGGAAGATGTCGGATCTTCTGTAAAATCCTCTTGGGACATTTTCTCCATATCAGACTTGTATCTTGGGGCAAAATCAAATGGTTGACCATCTCAAGCATGGAGCGTCATGAAATCCCCCGGCAGGAGTATTCCAGCTAGTTATCCCCAACAGAGTGGCCTCCCAACTACTGCATCCTAGCTCAAGTCTCGGTATTAGTTTAAGAGTTGGAAGATGTCGGATCTTCTGTAAAATTCTCTTAAGAAATATTCCCTGGCATGAGACACTTTGAAGTGATTCTCCCCAGCAGATTTTGTTGTAAGCTTATTTCCCCAGTAGAGTTTGAAGAGGCGTGGTCTTCTGTAAAATCCTCTCAAGGGACATCTCCCCAGCAGAGTTTGTCGTCAGCTCATTAATCCCCAGCGGAGTTCTATGGTTATAGTTATTCCCCAAGCAGACTGGTTCAGATGATGCATCCCCAGCAAAGTTATCTTTTCCTACAGTAGCCTTAACAGGTTTGTCAGATCAGTGCCCAGATCGGGAGGTCAGGTCAATTTGTCTTCCCCAGTACGGTTTGCGACCGCGAAGTCAATCCAGCTTGTTATCCCCAGCGGAGTTGTCTTTCCTTTCCTCTGCATTTATTTTGCTGAGGACCTCTTTGCATTTTGCATATAGTGCGCATAGCATCCTCTAAAATGCGTAGCATTCCATTTCGTATGGAGCATTACGGAAAAATTCAAACATACGCATGTGAAGCATAAGCCAGTTTTGATAACTCGTGCGAGGGTCCAAAACTTTGCTCCTTACATCATTGACAAAGCCAGAAAGAATGCCTAGTTCATCCCCCGACAGAAATTGCGAAACGGTACAAAGGGTTTCATCATTTTTCTGCCCACAGAGTCATATCTCTCAACTTGTAAGTCTCTTGGAACCATTCCCGATAGGATTCCTGCAGCCGTTCCCGACCGCTCCGTTGATTTTTAACCATGCCAGTTCCCGACAGGCCCCGTTACCCATTCCCGATAGGTAAACTTTGGTTATAAACTGCAGCCGTTCCCGACCGCTCCTTTGAGTTTTAACCATGCCAGTTCCCGACAGGCCCCGTTACCCATTCCCGATAGGTAAACTTTGGTTATAAACTGCAGCCGTTCCCGACCGCTCCTTTGAGTTTTAACCATGACAGTTCCCGACAGGCCCCGTTACCCATTCTTGATAGGTAAGCCTTGGTTATAAACTGCAGCCGTTCCCGACCGCTCCCTTTGAGTTTTAACCATGCCAGTTCCCGACAGGCCCCGTTACCCATTCCTGATAGGTAAGCCTTAGTTATAAACTGCAGCCGTTCCCGACCGCTCCTTTGAGTTTTAACCATGCCAGTTCCCGACAGGCCCCGTTACCCATTCCCGATAGGTAAGCCTTGGTTATAAACTGCAGCCGTTCTCGGCCGCTCCCTTTGGTTTGAACCTTGCCAGTTCCCGACAAGTACACTTGCCCATTCCCGATAGACAAAACAGGTTCAAGCTCACCAGTTCCCGACAGGTATTTCACCCGTTCCCGACAGGTATTTCACCGGTTCCCGACAGGTTTCCTATGGGGTCCAATTGGTTCCAAGGTCTTCTTCACCAACTTTTCTTCCTTACCTTTACAGTATTTTTTCTAACCATAGTGCAAATTTTCTCGGTTATTTTTATATTCAATCCCTATGTATCTTGAATTCCTGATAGTCGTTGCTTTCATCCATTCAGATTCACAGTTGATTGAATAGGGGCAGCTGTAATACCTCAAAATTTACCTTCTTGTTTTCTCAATAATTGGTTTATGCTTTACTTATTTGCATTCCATAGTAGGTCATAGATTGCATAGCATGGCATTCAGCATAGGGCATGGGATCAAGGCATTTGGTCCATATTCTCAAGTCTAAAGCTTCAAGGTGGCTCATGGGGTTCATCATATCTTCTTAAGATCAAGCATGGTAAAAGAATGCAAGTGGGTCTCTCCCTCCTAACTAGAGAGACCAATCAGGGTTTTTGGTTTTAAGAGAGTTTCTTGAAGACTTTGGGGGTTTAAACATGTTTTATGGCTTCCATATGCTCACAAGTGTTCATGGATGGGGATTTGGTTGATGGTTCATGGTGAAGACTGTTCAGTGGAGCAGTTGCTGGTGAAATAAGCAAAAGTCAACTGTGAAGGAGAAAGTCAACTGTGGAATTTTTTAGGGTATTTTCATGGTTTTCAAGGTCTCACATCCTCATATGGTCTTCAATTGTCAAGATTCATACCATTCTTCAAGAATCAAGAGTTTGTACAAAAGTTACTAAATTTGGAAAATGACCTATAATACAAACTTTCCATTTTTGGCAACTTTTCCACCACATTCAACTTGACTTTTCATCATCAAGGAAGCTCCAAATGAATTTTCCTCCAACATGAAAGTTGAAGATATTCCTCTCCCATTTCCAAAAAGTACTAGAACATTTCCATATCATTTATGGAACTCTAGTTATGGCCAAAACAATGAAAGGTGCTTTTCATGGATTCCTTATAAGTCAAATTTTTCAACTTTTGCATTTTTGCACAAATGGACTTGTAATGTTCCCAATTACTTCATGTCACATTACAATGTCAAAATACAAGTCAAGAGGAGTATTTGTGGCATTTGAATCAATTCATTCCATGCCATTTTTCTCATTATTTTCACAAAGTGCAAAAATGCCAAATTAATTCAAAACTTGCAAACCAAGAAAGTACAAGGCCCAAAATCAATTCAGAAGTGATACATGAGTAAATTGGAGGTGAATTATACTGGTGGCAAGGGTTTCCCACGTGTGAATTAGTGGTGGTGGTGTAAAATGCATTTTTGCAATTTCACCCAAATCTCATTAACAAAAGTTCTAATCACTTCCTAATCCTAATCAGTGAACTAATGAAGGGTATATATGCTTACTCATACCCTCACAGCTAGGGGGGAGACTCTCATTTACACAGTTGTGGTTTTTTGATCTCAAACTTCCTCTCATTGAATCTCATTCTTCTTGGAGCTTCTTTGAGTTTTCTCTTCATATTCTTGATCAGTGAAGAGAATAGAGCAAGAATCCACTGCTATTTTGAGCTCATACTGAAGATTCCACCAAGTGCCATTCAAGAGGGTTCAAACTTAAATCTTAAGATCTAGCACGATTTCGAGCTCTAGTTGCATTTATTTTGCATCTAGAGGTTCCAAGGAGTGGATCTGCAGTTGTTGGAGGTATTTCTTGGAGGTTTTCAAGTTCTACAAGGTTCAGGTTGGTTAATTTTTCATACTCACAGAACTTGAATTTTTGATATGCATAATGATCTGTGAACTTCCCTGATCATGATGATCTATTTTATTTGAAGTTTGGACGTGTATCATGTGTGTATTGTGAGTTTAAAGTTTTAGATCTAAATTTGTTTTTGTTCGATTCTCATTATTGGTTGATTGTTTGTTAAAATGGACTGGATATTTGAGATCCTCGCGTTTTTCTGGTCAAGATGGAGTACCTATATGCAATTTCTGGAAAAAAATGCGCAGCAGCTCACCGGAGAGGGTGGCCGGAGCCCTAGCTCCGGCGGCTGCCTGAAGTTCAGTCCGGCGAGGGTAATAAGGAAGAAGAAGAAATCACGTCCGTTGATCCTCTTGATCTAACGTCCCACGTCACGCCACGTTTCTATTTTTTTGTTTTTTAATTTAATGCTTACGTGTGTGTCTCTCCATGTGTGTTAATGTGTACCTTAGATCTTAGCCCTCCATTTGGATTACTTTGTGAAATGTGTGACTGATTGTGGTGCATTGATCTCATCATGTGGATATTAGCGTGACAGCGATTTAATGAACCCATGTGCTTATCACGTGGGGGTACATGTTATCCTATCTGATTGTGTGTGCGTGTACGTGTGGATTGTGGTGTGCTTTGGGGTTTTGAACTGTTGATTTTAATTACCTTTTGATTGTGTTGACTTGTGGATGTGCGTTGGATTAAGTGATTGGCTGGGATTAAATCTGGTTATTGACTGACTTACATGTGTTCATCATTGACTTTCGCTGATGGGCTTTGGCATTGGACTTCTCTTTTCACACCCCCTCCTTTAGGCCTGTTTTATTTTCAACGCGTTTTTCTTTCTATTTGCACCCCCAGGCTTCTTTCACTTCTTTTTATTTTTATTATTTGTTTGTTTTGCTTTTTAATTTCTAAAATCATTTTTATGCATTTAAAAATCATACAAAAATTTTTGAAACTTCTGTTTAGTTTTATAAATTTTTTCCATATTTTATTTTCTCATTTTATTTTATTTTTGGCATCTGTTTTAATTAATTGCTTTATTTTCTTTTCTTAATTGTTTCACTTGCACACCTCAACTTGTGAGATTTCTTTCTCTTCATCCACAACACATTTTTAATCCATTCTTTTTGCGTTTATTAGGTGACATATTAAAGTGCATAAAAACATTTTTGTTTCATTTTTAAACTCATTTCATGTTGCATTTTGGTCCCTCTCTTTTACATGTTGAACCTTGTTTCTTAGGTGTTCTTTACCTAATTGTTTGAGGTATTTAGTTTGTGAATTTTGGTTTGATATTTTTGCATCTGTTATTTGACTGAGTTAACTTCTGTTTGAATTTTTTTGGGATTTTATTGATCCACTTTGCTATTTTTGGTTGAATTTTGTTTGTGATGCAAGTTTGATTGAGGTATACTTTGATACATGATCTAGTTTGAATGCATTTTCTTACTTGTGATGGAGTGATGCTTGAGATGTTTTTATGGTATGATCATGTTCTGTTTGAGCTTACTTGTGGCTTTGTAATCATCTCCATTTGATAATTTTTCAATTTGTTCTTGATTTTACAAGTTGATGTTGTTTTGGACTTGAATCTTGTGATATGTTCAACCTAATCTTGTGATGGCTTCTTTGTATGATCTCACTCATGTATGAAACCTTTTGTTTGATTTGTATGACATGCTAGAGGTTCTGACCCTTTTGGTTTAAGGTGCTTTATGTGACATGTTCTCACTCTTTGCTTCACATGTTTCTTTGCTTTGCTTGCATGAATGATAAGTGAATGTCTTTCTCAATTTTGATACATGTTTTGAATGTGTTGCTTGATGATTAATCTTGTATGACTTGAGTTTGATCTTGGCATGATGTTAATGTGTATGCTACTTCCCTTTGGGTTCATTACTTGATTTTCATCTCACTTGATCATTTTGGTTTGAATTGTATGGTGAATATCATTACCTTTCCTTTTGTGAGCTTCTTTGGACTATAATGCTTATTGTTGTGAATCTCTTTTGCACTTGTGAATTAGTGATGATAATGTGATGTGAGTTCTGGTCTTGTTTCATTTTCATCTTGCCTTTTTCATTTCACTTTATTATGAAGTCCATGTGTGTTGGTTGTACATGTAATTCAAGTATGCTTGCATTCTTTCATGTTTAGCCTTGCATGTTTGCTTGAATGGTGTTGCATTGATCTTTGAAACATGTTGATTGATTTGAGTTGAACATTTATGATATGATATGCTTGCTGCCACTTATTGTATCTCTTTTCTTTTCTTCTCATTCTCTTTTCTTCTCTTTCACTCTTTCTCATCCCATGAATCTCAAGACTTGTTCAAGTCTTGGATTCTTTTCCCCTTAGAGCTACCTAGTCCAACTTAATTTTTGATTAAGCTTGGAGTAGGATTAGCATTAGGTTAGGTAGTCTATTCTCCTAAACCTCACTAACCATAGGACATCCACACATGATAACATTAGGACTCTTAGTCTCCCTGTAGAGTTTCCTTTGCGTTTTCTCTCTTCTCATCTTCAAACAAAAGTAAAAAACACTTAATAAAGGTTAACGTGTATTGCGTCCGAGCCTTAAATGTAGGAAATGAAGAACGAGGGGTCTCCCCTCCTCTTCTAGAGTGTTTAGCATGCGTTCCATTTGGGTGCGACCATGCGACTCACTCGTTCCCGCATGATAGACTTTGGGGCAATACAAGTTACAAATAACTGTAAAAAACACTTCTTTCTAAAAAACCTCAAACAAACAATAACGTCTTTCCTTCGGGAATTCTTTTCTCATCCCACTCACTCTCAATGTACGAACGTGCTCCTACTCGTTCTCTCGCAAGACGGTAACGCCTAAGTCTCGATTCAGCGAGCTGCAACACCTGAGCTAGAATGTAAGCCGTTCCTTAAAAAACACAATCCACCCCTAGTGAGGGGAACTACGTCGCTCTGATTCTCATGCTCCCAATGAGATACGTAGGCAGTGGGGTAGGGCCCATGCGAGCACTTCTTTTATTTTCCCTACATTTATTTCTTGCTCTCTCTCTCCTTTCTTTTTCCTTTTTCTCGTTCCTTTTCCTTTCTAGCAGCAGCGGAGTTCCAGTTGACGACACCCTTTGATCGAGACAAGCAAGCGTGGATCCCATCGGGTACGATGGATGCGTGGGGGTGCTAATACCTTCCTCACGCATAACCGACTCCCGAACCCAGATCTCTTGGTCGCAAGACCATGCTCTTTCCTTCCTTTCCTTCAGGTTTATGCAGTGTTTCCACTCCCTCTCTTGGGATAAATACACATTGCTGGCGATTCTGTTTTCCGCGCCACTCCCGCGTTTGTACCGTCAGATGCGAATATTTCGGGAGCGAAAATATATATATATATATATATATATATATATATATATATATATATATCATGAAAAGTTTGTCATACATCAAGTTGTACATGCACAAGCCAAAAGATATATATACATAATACAGAATAATCACAAACGGCCTCCCTAACTACCCGGTGTCACATATCAGAGCCGACCGACAAAAGAATGAAGACGTAAAGCTTCACAAAAATACCTCCAGCAACTCTAATCTGCAATGCCTCATAGAGCATTATAAAACAGCAGAAGGGTGAGAAAAACAATCATAATATAATTGCATACAATTATATATAACACAAAAATACACATATATATATATGATTCTCACCACAACTCATACCAGTGTTCAAACACAATACCACACAAGGTATAATCCATATTTCCATCACCAACGCATATCTACATATCCATTTATCAATTTCATCCATAAACAAAACATTAATGATTTATGCAAATGCAAGAGACCGACACAACGACTATATGCATATGTACATGCGGGTACCGACTTCCAATGTTTCTCATCACTAGTTCACTCAGGAACTCTGCTGGAATCATCGCTAGTTACTTAATGTAACTCCCCGTCGGGCATACGATGTTCCCCGTCGCTCACACCTCTTTGTATAAGGCACACGACGTTTATGGATCGCTCACACCTCTTTGTATAAGGCACACGACCTGATCGCTCACGCCTATTTATATAAGGCACACGATCGTCTATAATCATCGCTCACACCCCACATGGACACACGGCGTTATAACGAATTCCCTCTGGAATCCAAACCGTCACTCAGGACGTCACAACAATGCATATCATGATGCTCAGCATACCATGACTCATGACATTTAATATACACACATAAATGCATTCATCTACATCAACAAAATCACACTTTGTACTTATGCCCAAAACAATGCATTTAATTACCATATGGCCACAAATCATCACAACACCACTTAAACAGATGCATTTACATCATACAACAGCACCTTGCATAATACACATCAATTACGCACCATTATAACGACAAAAGTCGACAACCGACACTATTCCTAATTTCTGACATAATTAAATCGGCTAACAATTTCCAAATCATCATAATAAGAAAGTACAGCTCAATAGCTACACAACGATACCAAGAATGTAAAAATCGGATAAACGGGGCACAAGTTACGAAAGAAAAACGAAAACGATATTTTGAAAAGTCCCATTTTACCATTCTCCTGGCTATACGCGTATTGCCCTGAGCCATACGCGTATTGCCCAAATTCCTCGCCATGCCATACGCGTATTACCCTGAGTCATACGCCTATGGGCAGAGACCATTTTTCCCCAAAATTCACGTTAAAATTTCAATACGCGTAGTGCCAACACCATACGCGTATTGCCCTGAAATGTTACGCGTACCATACGCGAATCACCAGATGGCCGAGCAAAATGAGAATCCATACGCGTATTGGCCCAAAACACGCCCATGTTACGCGTATCGCCAAGGTCCATACGCGTATGAACATGCCTCATACGCGTATGACCTGGAAAAACCAGAAAAATTCTACAGAACAAAGTTCTGCGGTTTCTCAACCAAAATCCTCCAATTTCTCACCTACACCCAGAAAATTACCAATACATTGCATAACAACATGTACCTATCATGTACCAACAATAATGAACACTAAAAACATGATTTCCAACACATTTAATCAATTTCTAATCAAATTTACATAATATGGGTTTTACTAAATCTTTCTATTTCAATCCAATAACAACCACAAATACACATACATAATCATACACAAGTATACAATAACTGAGTTTCGCACCCTTACCCGATTAAATCGATTCTAGAAGTTGATTTCTTGAATTTCCCAAGTTATTCTCACTTTTCTTCTCTTCTCCTCTTTTCTTCCCTTTTTCCTTCTTCTCTTTTTCTTTCTCTCTATTTTTCTCTCTTTCTATTTTCTATTTTTTCTACTTAATGAAAAATATCATGAAATGACCAAAATACCCCCACACTCAAATATCTCGCAAACGTTCCCAAAACCCGATAAAATATCACAACATTGAAAAATAACATATTTTCAGATAAAAGTCGAGAATAAAATAAAATAATAATAAAATAATCAAAACGACTCGATTAAATAAAACTGACAAAACTGGGGCGTTACAATTTTCATCCCCAAGTGATAAACGTCTTCTCTCCAATAGAGTTGTCATTTTTCCTTTCTGCGTCAGATAGGACAAAATCCCAGTCTAAAATCTTTCCTTGTCAGGAAAATGTACCATCTAAACAATCTCTCTCCAGTGCATTCCTGGATTGAAATCGGTCCTCAACCACTTTGATAACTTGAACCTCTGTGTAGCGAGCGATTTTGGACGCGGTTCTTAAGCGCTGGTCGCTCTCTGCGGTTTGAGCTTACTACAGGTCGATTCATTTTTTATCCTATTAAAGCTGATGAAGGAAGGGAAATAGATGTCTCCAATTAACCCTGCTTGCATACTGAGTTTAAACAGTGGTCTGTTAGTTTACGGATGCTATCAATGTGGGGGGCATTTCTTGTGTTATTTTAACAGAATGGAAGGTATCTGGCGGGGAACAAGGATTAGGATGTTAGGACTGATGCTTTTTGATAGATATGTGAGAGTATGGGATTTTGATTTTTTGTTGATTGCGCTCGCTAAGATTTTTTCTTTCAATCTTATGCCTACGTATTCCCGTTTACCGAAACAGGGAAATCAGAGCGTTCGTAGCTCCTCCTAGTCTATGGGAGGAAATGGGTGTTTTTGGTGTCTTGTTCAAAGCCCAAGACATGAAGCTAAAGGTAGTTTGTATCTTGATCAAAGCCCAAGATGTGAAGCTAAAGGGTCTATTTGTATCTTGTTCAAAGCCCAAGAAGTGAAGCTAAAGGTGTTGACTTTAGAGAGAATTTGTCATCTCTAAAGAGGGGGGGGGGGGGGTTGTATGTCACAACTGTTTATAAAGGAGAATTACTTTAACCGGGATTGGTGAATCCGGCAATGCCATAATTTCCTTTATAGGGGATTATAACCTGAAGGAGAAGACTTTAACTCAGTGTAGAGCAATGCTATCTTTCCTTAGGAATTTCTCATGCTAAAAGAGGGACAGAGGCATGGATGTAGATGATCCAGAGGCTTGCCGCTTACAGCAATTAGATAAAGGGGGAGGAGTTGTTGATGTTTGTGTACTGTGAACGAGGCACAGCTTTGATGCTAAAAGGTTAATTGGATCAACTAGTGGTTTTCTTATACAAAGCCTAAGAGGAGGCTAATATGTGTCTCGTACAAAGCCCGAGAGAGAGGCTAAAAGGTTTTGACTCAACGAGGGAATCTTTTGGTATCTCGTATAAAGCCCGAGATTGAGGCTATCATTTGTTTGGCTCAATAAGAACCTTTTTGTATCTCGTATAAAGCACGAGATGGAGGCGAAAAGGTGATTGACTCAACGAGGGAGTCTCTTATGTGTCTCGTACAAAGCCCGAGAGAGAGGCTAAACGTTGTTTGACTCCGCTGGGGAGAATCATTGTACAAAGCCCAAGAGGAGGCTAGGGTAACTGTTTAAGTGACAGGCCCAGTATACTGATTTTAAAGAGAAAATCAGTTCTTATATGAGCAATGCTGTACTCAAGGATTTGATTCAAGGATCCGGGTTATTCCCGTTCTTTAAGGAAGTGGGAAATCCGAAGGGTATTGAGACTGTCCGAGTCTATGGGTTTTCTTCCTATTTAATGAAGGGGTCACTTGAGAATGTCTTTGAGACTCAAGGAGAGGAGACTGTCCAAGTCTAGAGTTTCATCTTTTGTACTGTGCTTTGAGGAACAGTAGTAGACTCTATGAAAGGATTATTCTATGCAGATGATTAAGTTATGTTCCTATACCTCTAGGAGGTCGTCGGGACAATTTGTACGAAGCCCAAGAGGAGGCTGGAAACTTTTAAGAAGCCGATTGGTCCTTGTACGAAGCCCAAGAGGAGGCTATCATTCCCGGAGGAAGAGATCATTATACGAAGCCTAAGAGGAGGCTGTGAATACTTCTAAGAAGCCGACGGGTCCTTGTACTAAGCCCAAGAGGAGGCGGGGTTGCTTTTAGGAAGCCTGTGGGTCCTTGAACAATGCCCAAGAGGAGGCCGATGCTTTTAAGAAGCCGATGGGTCCCCAAACCCCGAGAAATTCAAGGTAAGCTATTCACAAGGAATAGATCGAGTCAGGAAAGTTCGAGAATTTGGAAGAAACTCAAGAGATGCCATTCACGGAGAAAAGATCATCTCTGGGGAGTAGAGCTTCTTGACAAGTGCTTTTAAGAAGCCTGTGGGTCCCCAAACCCCGAGAAATTCAAGGCAATGCTATTCACCGAGAATAGATCAAAGTCAGGAAAGTTCGAGAATTTGGAAGAAACTCAAGAGATGCAATTCACGGAGAAGATATCATCTCTGGGGAATAGAGTTTCTTTGACAACTTCTACAAGTGACAGTCTATGAAAGGGTTCACAGAGAATGTTGCCTTTCATATCTCCATATTGTTTAACCCCAAGAGGAGGGAAGACTGTGTCTGGTAATCCTATGGGGATCTAGTTTAGACTATTTCTAAGAGTGATTGAAA
The DNA here is from genome assembly GCA_022829125.1 of Lathyrus tuberosus. Classification (NCBI taxonomy): domain Eukaryota; kingdom Viridiplantae; phylum Streptophyta; class Magnoliopsida; order Fabales; family Fabaceae; genus Lathyrus; species Lathyrus tuberosus. The sequence continues at coordinate 6,623,193 of JALAZF010000007.1, read as the reverse complement.
CGGCTTTACCTAGTGCTAGACGTAGTTGCCGGGGAAACTCTAAATATCTATACTATTATTACACAGTTGATATGAGTTTATGAAAAAAAACTTACAGCGAAATAGCCCCACAATACAGTTATATATATATATGAGTTTATGAAAGGAGACTTACAGTGAAACAGCCCCACAATACAGTTATATGTATATGAATGCGGTAAATGAAAGCGTATAAACACTTACTCGGTTGTAGAGCTTCCATGCTGTTTGGTTAGTTGTTTCAACAAAGATAGATTAAAAACAACAGTATATTCAAAATCAAAGGAGAAAGTGCTTTGAAAAAGAAAGATTTGGGGCTTACAGCTCAAGGAGAGGCCCAGGGTTTTACCAGTGATTGCACTGTTGAATTTGTACAGAGGGACTTATACAAGTGATTGTGGCCCAAAATGTTTTCTGTACAAGGGTGTTGGGTCTTACAATCTAATAGAGGCCCAAAAAGTTTAAAGAAAAAAGAGTGGGGCTTATAACACGAGGGTAGGCCCAATTGATTCTTTCGTTAAAATGGCGATCGCGCCGAGGTTTTCTTTTAACGCAGAGGGACTTATACAATAAGTGGGGCCCAAAATGTTTTGGTTAAAAGGGGGTTGGGTCTTACACTCTAATAGAGGCCCAAAAGTTTTGAATGGGTCTTATAGCTCAAGGAGAGGCCCAATTGTTTATTTTTGAAAAGGGCGACGATCTCGCCGTTTGTTTTTTACGGTATCGGGACTTATACAATACACTGAGGCCCAAAAATGATTTGGTCAAAAAAAGGATTGGGTCTTACACTTTATTAGAGGCCCAAAGTGTTTTGAAAATGATTTATGAGGGTTGAATTAATCCAAAAACCCTAATTTGTTTTCAAAGTGTGTTTTAATTGAATAAAAATTCAATTAAAATGATCAAAATTGTTTTACATATGGAAAACAAATTGTGATCTTGGATTAATGCTTCAAAAATTAAGTATTAACCTACAAAATAATTAGAAGGCATTAAAAGTTGCAAAATCAAGGTGGAAAAAATATTTTAAATGTTAAAAACAATTAAAACATTAATTCTTTGCAAAAATATAAATTATATGAAATAAATAATATTTTTGGGATTTTTTGGGAAAATAAAATATTTTAACATTTTTGTGAATTATTAAAAAAAGAATCAACTCAAAATCATTAAAACTCAGAGAGAAATTAATTTTTGAATCAATTAAATAAAACCACAAAATTCAAATATTCAAATTTTGAAAAAAGGCACCAAGAACACACCAAGAACACGCGCGTGTTCTGGGCTTGGCCAGATTTGCATTTTCTCTCCAATCTCACTGAATACTTGATTATAACATGCAATCCACATATCATTATGCTCGTCTCAACTTCACGATCATGTCTATGTCAATTAATTTCATTTAAATTAAACATATAAGAAGAAATCATGAAAAATCCTCAAGAACCCTAATTTCTGCATGAAGGCTAGGATTTTTGATACACGATTCAAACAAAGCAATTAATTGAGGGAAAACATTCCATGCATGATTATGAACATATGGCCAAATTATTGTGCAGCAAAAATTGCATGGATCATAGAGTTAGAAGAGCTCATGCTTACCACTTGCAGCTGGTGATCGTGATTTGTGTTGGAGGTGTTACAGCTAGGTTCCAATGATGTGGATATCTTCCCTAGGTGCCAAGTGATGTGTCTGAGTGCTTGGAATGGATTGAAATGGTTTGGAGTTGAAGATGGCACCTCAACTGCAAAACTGCCAAGAACTTGAGCAATTGGCTGGTGATTTTGTGAAATCTGTGTTCCAGATGCTATGTGAGTGTTTGGATCACTTCTATATGATGTATGTGACGTGTGTGAGTGATTGGTTTGAGTGGAATTGCCCTCTAGCTCAAAACTCGATAGTTACCTTACTAAGAAAGGCATTTTTGCCAAGAGAAAGAGATTTTGAGAAAGGCAAGTGTTGTAGGCCTTTGGTGTACTTAAACTGAACACAATTGAGCTCTATTTATAGTAGAACAAGTTTGTTTTGGGATCCACAATGAATGGCAACTGCAGCAGGTGTTTGTTCAATGTTGGCCAATGGAAATGCAAGTCTCCTCTAGCCATTGACTAGAGGTTAGGGCACAGAGCTTTGGTTCCCTTGGTCTTCGATAAGTCTTGACTGATTTCAGAAGAGAATGGCTCAGTCCATGCCACCTTGATGCTTCCATTGAATGCTTCAATCCAAATTTGGAGTCTTGTCCCTATTTTGGCCATTCTAGGTTCAACACGCTATTTCTTGTTCCATGGACTTTGGAGGCTTGGCTCAGTGATTGTCCCCTTTAGATTCAATCCTCAGATGTGTCCAAGTGGATAGGAGCATTTGAATTTGGCTGATTTTGGCAAATCGAGCAAAATTGCCAATTCTGCCTTGCCTTTGACAGATTTCAGCAAGGCAACTTGCCAATGTCATATCTCATGGTGTAAGTTGAATTTGGTAATGTTCTTGACCATTTTGGAAAGCCCTTACATGATACAACAACTATTTGAACATGTTTGGTTTTTATCTCTTTTAAATCCAAGTGAAAAATCCCCCTACATTTGGCAAAAAGTAAGGCAAAATCTGACTTAGTAAAATTTTCACTAAGTGTTGGAACAAAGTGTTTTCTCTTGATTTTGATCACTCCATAACTCAAAATCCATGAGGAATTTGGACATAGGTCAGTATGAAGCTTTTGTAGAGGGCAATGAGATCTACAAATCAAGCTTTGAATGGGGCACAATGGCCTTGTGGTTTAGGAGTTATGGTCCTCCAAAGGTGGTGCATTAGTGTCACTTTTTCCATAACTTAGAAAAATTTCTAAGTTTTATGGTTACCCCTTTTACAAGTTATCCAACTTTTCTTGATTTTTCTTGATGAATGATGATTCAAATCATACATTAACATCATATTAGGGTTAAAAATCCATTTTGGTGAAAAATCTCAAAAAGTCAAAGTTGACTTTTGTGCACAGTTGACTTTTTATCAGATGACTTCCAAACTGTGCAATTCTTCAGGAAATCATGTCCTTGACCTAAATCAAACTTGATGTACATGTTCCATGGGTGTCATAGGGTATATTGAGGCATGTATTAAGGCCAGGGAGCATGTCCTGGTCAAAAGTCAAAGCTACAGTTGACTTTTCTCGCAAAACCCTAATTGTGGTGCAGATGAAATTGAGACTTGTTGCTCAAGCTTATTAGATCAATCCATTGTTCCAAATGGATCAACATGGAATATTGGAGATCCTCAAATCCTCTCTTGAAGTCTTAGTTCATAATTGGTCCCAAAAGTCAACTTAGGGGTGAATTAGGTCAAGAAACCCTAATTCCTGATTTTTGATGTATGCATCCCTTGAGGTAAAATTGACTTGATGATTGGGTTCATGAGGTTCCATGGAGCATATTAGGTTATGTTTTGGATCTTTGGCTCATGCCCAGAGGAAAATTTCCATCTGGAGGCCCTGGTCGACCAAAACCCTAATTTAGTGACACTGGCGATCTTGAAGCTTGATCCACCTAGAAGGGAGCAACCTTGTGCTTAATCCTTGATGTGGGAGTCCTCTTGATCCATTGTGGATGTTTGAGAGGTTAGAAAAGTTGAAGATCATGTCATTCCTTGATTGATCATTTGTCTAAGCACTCAGAGAGGGCTTGAAACCCTAATTTTGATTGTAATCGATGCTCACCCATCTTTGGGGAGACTGATGAAGTATGATGGTTCCTCCATATTGTGATGATGATTTACACAATGATGGGAAATCTTAGTGGTCAAAATTTGGGGTGTGACAGATGCCCCTATTTAATCTTCTTGGACCCGAAGGTGTGAATGACGAAGGTATTCGGGCATTCAGGGTGCAAGAGGATTAAATATCGGAAAACCCGAAATTTTGATGGTGGTTATGAATGGTAGTTTACGCATTCATCTTCTTTTGATAAGCAATAATGCTTAGAAAAGGTAAAAACTTCCCCTCGATCCTGGTCTTCAGCCAAGGAACTGGTCTAAGTTTCTGAAATAAACTTCCCCTCGATCCTGGTTTCCTACCAAGGAACTGGTCTTAGTTTCTCTTGTCAACTTCCCCTCGATCCTGGTTTCCTACCAAGGAACTGGTCTAAGTTTCTGAAATAAACTTCCCCTCGATCCTGGCTTCCTACCAAGGAACTGGTCTAAGTTTCTTTTGTCAATAAACTTTATTGACAAGGGACGCTATTTGTAGCGGCTTTCCTCAAACTCCTCGCTGAATTTTCCTGGAGAGATGCCATTTGACGAAAACAGTTTTGATGTCAGACTCGCTGGGGAACCCAACCGTCTGAGTTGTAGAGTTGCACAAACTTCTCTGTTGGAGATGCCATTTGTTGACTCTGCTCGGGGAATGCGAGTCCCTTGAGAGACTGCATTCGTTTGGAGTCTTTACATCATACTTTTCTCGGAGATCTTCTCGGAGAAATGCCATATGATGTGATCTAATTTTGAGGTGCGATGACCTTTTCATCAGTGGGTTTTTCGGAGAAACACTGCCGTACTGCCGAATCTCCGATTTAGGAGGCTTTGTCTCGGGATTTTCTTTAATCCGGGAAAACAAGGATATCATCTTCAATGGCTAAGAGTGATGTTTGTTGAAAATTTCTCTGGCTTTTCAGAGGATCAAGTTATCAAAGTGGTCGAGTGCCGACTTCAATCCAGAAATAAAACTAGAGGAGAGAGAATGTTCAGACCGGCTTTTCCTGACGAGGCAAGAACTGACAACTCGATTGAGAGGACTCCTATCTCTAAGGGACAAGACCGAATAGAGTGATAGTGATGCAATATGAAATGTGAATGCAAATCAATAATGCATGATGTATGTATGTATGTATGTGCCGACAAAACTGACACGACATACAAACCGACGAGTGAACACGACTGGATACTCGGCCATCGCGGGGCGAAGAAGTACCGCTGGTTCAGAATAGCAATTCCACCTTGCTTAGGAGAGATAATCCCTGTGAGGAATACCGTTGATCGGGCTTAGGAGATAAGAACTCGGCCGAGGCGTGTCAGACGAAACAAGGTCTCTGACACAGTTGATTCCTTCATTCAGGCGTACTGGGTTAGAAGGAGTACTTTGATTTTGCACTTCGAAGTTTGATTACTTCTGAAGAAACGGTTGATGTTCCTTTGATGTTCAACAGTCAAAAGAAATTGCCGACTTTATTTTAAAAGCAGAAAAAGTTTTAACAAGTAAATTCATTTTTGTTTTATTTCAAGAATCGTTAATCATGTTAACAACGTCGTTCTGTAAAGCTAAAACAAATAAGAATTACAAACAAAAGCACAAAGGCTCAAATTTTATTGATAAGATGGAGATCAGCCAAACGCGTGATTCCAAAGAGTATATACAAAGTTAGAAAATGGTAATTTACAGGGAAAAGGGTTACATTGAAACATAACGACCACTATCCTTCTACCAACTTTGAATTCGGGACATCCTTAGCTTCTGTCGAAGATGACCTTGACTAGAGTTTTCCTCCGATGGATGATGTAACTGCTGCTGAGGGACTTGCCTCTGTTGAACATAGTTACTTACCATTATCCCTAATTTTTGCCTGGATTGTACTGTGATGTTTCTAATCCATCGGGATGATGTTTTTCATGTCTCTAACTTTTGCCTGGACCGCCCTTTCGGGTTTTCAATCCACCGAGACGTTTTTTTTTTTTTTAGTTTAGGCGAAGTATTTCTTGACTACATCAACATTCGTGGGGTAGGAAAATTCCTCTTCGTCCATGGTTGCAAGTCTCAAGGCGCCGCTTGAGAAAGCTTTCGTGACCACATAGGGACCATCATAATTCGGAGTCCACTTGCCTCGCGAATCAGTGAGAAATGATTGTATCTTTTTGAGCACAAGGTCTCCTTTCCTGAAGACACGAGGTCGGACCTTTTTGTCGAACGCCTTTTTCATTCTTTGTTGATATAACTGACAGTGGCATAGTGCCGTGATTCTCTTTTCTTCGATCAGATTCAGTTCGTCGTGTCGACTTTGACACCATTCAACTTCGGTGAGCTTAGCTTCCATCAGTACCCGGATTTAGGGGATCTCTACTTCTATGGGGAGCACTGCCTCCATGCCATATACTATAGAGAAAGGGGTTGCCCCTGTTGAAGTGCGGACAGATGTGCGATAACCATGAAGAGCAAAGGGTAGCATGTCGTGCCAGTCTTTGTAGGTTACAACCATCTTTTGAACGATCTTCTTGATGTTCTTGTTAGCCGCTTCTACCACTCCGTTCATCTTGGGTCGGTAGGGAGATGAGTTATGGTGTTCGATCTTGAACTCTGCACACAACTCTTTCATCATCTTGTTGTTCAAGTTAGATCCATTATCAGTAATAATCTCGCTCGGAACACCATAACAGAAGATGATATTGTTTTTGATAAATCGGACCACCACTTGTCGGGTTACATTGGCAAATGACGCTGCTTCGACCCACTTGGTGAAATAGTCAATGGCTTACAGGATGAACCGATGTCCGTTTGAAGCCTTGGGCTCAATCATGCCAATCATGTCGATTCCCCATATCGAGAAAGGCCATGGGGAAGAAAGAACTTTGAGATGTGATGGCGGTACATGAATTTTGTCGGAGTATATCTGACACTTGTGACACCTCCTCATGTACTTGTAGCAGTCGGATTCCATGGTCAACCAGTAGTACCCTGCTCTTAAGATTTTTCTCGCCATTGTATGTCTGTTGGCATGAGTGCCAAAGGATCCTTCATGAATTTCTTTCAACAGCATGTCTGCTTCTGGCCTGTCTACGCATCAGAGCAAGACCAAGTCAAAATTCCTCTTATAAAGAGTGTCACCGCTCAGGAAGAAGTTTCCAGCCAATCTTCTGAGGGTTTTCCTGTCTTTTTTGAGTGCCCCAGATGGGTACTCTTGTTTCTGAAGGAAGCATTTGATATCGTGATACCAAGGTTTGTTATCTATGACTGCTTCGATCGTGAAGACGTAGGCGGGCCGTTCAAGGCATGTCAATCTTAGGTATGTCATTCCATTGACCTACACTAATCATGGAAGAGATAGTGGCTAATGCATCAGCCATGTGATTCTCATCACGAGGGATATGATGAAACTCCACTCTGTTGAAGAAGGGTAGCAACCTTCTTGCGTAGTCTTTGTAAGGGATCAATCCTGATTGGTATGTGTTCTAATCTCCTTTTATCTGATTGATAACCAGGGCTGAGTCGCCGTATACGTCCAAGTTTTTGATCCTTAAATCAATTGCTTCTTCGAGACCCATGATACAAGCTTCGTATTCGGCCTCGCTGTTCGTACACTTGAATGTAAGTCTGGCGGTGAAAGAAATGTGGGTACCCTGAGGGGTAACAATTACTGCCCCAATTCTGTTTCCATAATGATTAATTGCTCCGTCAAAGATAAGTCCCCATTGGGAACCTGGTTCTGGCCCTTCACCAGGTAACGGTTCATCGCAGTCTTTCATTTTTAGATACATGACATCTTCGTCTGGGAAGTCAAACCCGATTGATTCTTGATCGTCAATCAGTTGATGAGCCAAATGATCGGCTAAAATACTTCCCTTAACGGCTTTCTGAGCGTGGTACTCTATGTCATATTCTGATAACAGCATCTGCCAACGGGCAATTATTCCCGTGAGAGCAGGCTTTTCGAAAACGTACTTGATTGGATCCATTTCGGAGACCAACCAAGTAGTATGACGAATCATGTACTGGCGAAGACGTTTGGCTGCCCAAGCCAAAGCACAACAAGTTTTCTCAAGCATCGTGTACCGAGTTTCGCAGTTGGTGAATTTCTTGCTCAAATAGAAAATGGCAGACTCTTTCCGTTTAGTTTTGTCTTGTTGGCCCAGTACACATCCCATCGAGTCCTCTAGGACTGTGAGGTAAATTATCAGTGGTCTTCCTTCCCCTGGAGGTGATAGAATCGGAGGATTCAACAGATATTCCTTAATACTGTCGAAGGCGGTTTGGCAATCTTCTGACCAAACACAATCCTGGTTCTTTTTTAGTAATTTGAAGATCGGCGCGCATGTCGCGGTCATGAGGAATATGAATCTAGAGATGTAGTTCAAACGTCCCAGGAATCCTCTGACTTGTTTTTCAGCTTTCAGAGAAGGCATTTCTTGAATGGCCTTGACCTTGTCAGGATCAACTTCAATTCCTTTCTGGCTGACGATGAACCCTAGTAGTTTCCCTGAACAGACACTGAAGGTGCACTTGTAGGGATTCAAGCGGAGCTTGAATTTTCTCAAACGCTCGAATAGTTTCGACAGGTGTTCAACGTGCTCATTCTCTGTTTTTTATTTTGCAATCATATCATCGACATATACCTCGATTTCTTTGTGTATCATGTCATGAAACAGAGTAGTCATGGCCCTTTGATAGGTTGCCCCAGCATTCTTTAAATCGAACGGCATCACCTTGTAACAAAAGGTACCCCATGGGGTAATGAACGAAGTTTTCTCCATGTCTTTCGGCGCCATTTTGATCTGATTATAGCCCAAGAATCCATCCATGAAGGAGAAGACTTTGAACTTTGCTGTGCTGTCTACCAGCATGTCAATGTGTGGTAAAGGAAAGTCGTCCTTTGGACTAGCCTTGTTCAGATCCTTGTAATCAACACACATTCTGACCTTTCCGTCCTTTTTGGGAACGGGTACGATGTTAGCTAACCATTGAGGATATTCAGATGTAGCGAGGAAACCTGCGTCAATCTGTTTCTGTACCTCCTCTTTGATTTTGATAGCCATGTCCGGGTGAGTCCGTCTCAACCTTTGCTTTATTGGCGGACATTCCGATCTTAATGGTAGGTGATGTTCCACGATGCTGGTATCCAACCCTGGCATATCCTGATAGGACCAAGCGAATACATCGGGAAATTCTCTGAGAAGCTTTATCAAACCCTCTCTGGCAGTTGAACTGAGCAGTGCCCCAATCCTAATTTCTTTTCTCTCTTTTTCTGAACCCAAGTTTACCGTTTCCAACGGCTCTTTGTGAGGTTCAATGGACCTTTCCTCTTGTCTGAGTAATCGGGAGATCTCTTCTGGAATTTCGTTGTCAACTTCTTCTTCAGCCTCGAATACCGGGAACTCAAAGTTGGGAGAAGGCATCGGATCGTATGTTTCAACTGGGTTTAAAACAAGCAATCTGCATGACGTGACGATTCGTGTTTAGAAGAGATAGAGAAAATGCAAGTGTGTGCAGTGTATCTGCTTGTTTTTATTTTTAATTGTTTTTTTGGATTACCATTTTTTGAGAAAAGCGAAAAGAGAAAATAGCAATTAATGCAGAAATTACAGAACGACGTTATTTTATTAATGAACAAGTCGAATCTTGAAACTACAGCCCTATAAAACAAAACTCTGTCGCTTCGGGCAAAGCGAAGAGGGAAAATTTACAGAAAGCGAGCCCTATCAAAACATCAGTTTCACCTGGGCAGGGTGAAAGGTTAAAGATGGCAATTACTTTGACTGATGAACGACCTTCGGAACCTCGACGGCAACCCATTGACGGCGAACTCCTCGGTGAATCACAAAGTTTGGCACCTTCCTTGATTTGTCTTCAGAAATGACGCTGATTTCTGGTGGAGCAGGATCATTGGAATCTGTCTCCCAGGCAGAATTGTCGTAGGAGGTGTCCTCTGTTGTATTTTGCATAGCATTTGTGCTCTCAGCTGTATCTTCCCATCCAGTTGGCTGGATGTCTTCGAACCCAATACAAGAGCTTTCGGGAGCAGTGTACTTAACCATATAGTCGTATTTTCCACTCGGTTGTCCCAAGGTGTCCCACACTTCTTTGGAACTGGAGGAGTCATCTCTCTCGATGACGTTGACCTCAGGAAATGCATAGTTGATGAATTCAAGTCCTGCAAACGTTGCAAATTCATCTTCATGTTGAGTAGTTTCTGAATGGCCTGAGTGTTGATCCTATGACATGGTGGGGACACAGGTATTCTGTTCAATGACGGTCAGCTGATTTTCATTGTTCGGCTGACTCTCTTGCCCCAAGTCTCCTGGGTAAGGTTGCCACATTGGCAGGCCATCCATCGGGCCATAGTAGTTGTAGTCAAATTGGTCTTTCATCGGAGTGTCCTCCTCTAATGAATTTGGCAGAGCACGACATCCTTCTGGATCACAATCTCTATATATCATTTCGACGTCTGACCTGGGTATAAATCTCGGACTCTCTGTAGGAAAGCAAAAAGGAGTTTGTGTTTCGTCCCGAGACATATAACCGTCCTTGTTAAGATATGACTTCCACTCTTCCTCTGTGTCAGAGGGATCTTCCTCATTGATAGCATGAACTGCTTGAGGGACTGGGTGAAGAAAACCTCCACTGTGGAAGAGGTTCTGAATGGGATGAAAACTTTCATTGCTGGCAGCTGTCTGGGTACAGGTTGTAGAAAAACCAAGACCCTTCTTTGTTTTATTGTCAATAGGAATGACAAGCTGTCCCCATCCGGTTGTATCGGTACTCTCGACCGCTTTGATAGCATCTTTGTATGAAGAAATCGAAGTTCCTCCTTGGGATTGATCGTCCTTGTTCATTGACAGTGCTTGGAACTGAGTTCCAATAACCTCCTCGGGCTCTATACCAGTAGATGATGACAAGTTACTCACGAGCAAGGTCTGTTCTCCACAAACTGTGACAAGTTGATCGTTCTGAACGAACTTTAGCTTTTGGGGGAGGGTCTAAGTGACCGCTCCAGCCTGATGTATCCAAGTTCTTCCTAATAAACAACTGTATGTTGCCCGGATATCCATGACCTGGAAAGTGACTTGGAAAGTGTGAGGACTGATAGTTATGGGAAGATCCACTTCGCCGATAACTGTTTTTCTAGATTCGTCGAACGCTTTGACGACGACCTCGCTGATTCTCATTGGAGGGCCTTTGAATGATAATTGCATCAAAGTAGACTTCGGCATAACATTCAGGGCTGACCCTGTGTCTACCAGTACGCTGGCTAAAGCATCGTCCTGGCAGTTAACTGTAATGTTGAGCGCCATGTTATGACGGCGACCCTCTTTGGGTAATTCCTCATCACTAAATCCCAAGTTATTGCAGGAAGTGATGTTAGAGACAATGCTATCGAACTATCTGATTATTACATCCTGTTCCATAAAGGCTTGCTCCAAGACTTTTTGTAGAGCCTCCCTGTGGGCTTCTGAACTGAGTAACAGTGATAATACCGAGATCTTTGAAGGAGTCTGTAACAGCTGATCAGCAATGTTATATTCACTCCTCTGGATGAGCTTCAGCATCTCATCATCATTTTTCGAAAGGTCGGGATTACTGGATTGACCGACTGGTAGATCAAGAGCTTCCCTCTGAAGTTCCTTTTCCTTGTTAGGTTCCCCAACCCCTCGGTTGAAGATTCGACCGCTCCATGTTACACGACTTATGTCTGCAATATTCACGACGGAGGGTAATGGAATTTCCTTTCCATTCTCAATTGTTGTTGCACCGTATTTGTAAGGGATTGCCTTAGCTGACTCATACGGTGTTGGTCCCGGCAGATAGATGACTACGGGAGCCTTTTGATTTTTCTGACCATCATAAGTAATCTCGATCCGTTCCCGGTTGGGAACTTTAGATTCATCAAGTAGAGGGATAATGGCAAAAACATCCCTGGTCTAGTGACGACCAGAGATCGTGACAACATCCTCAACTTGCTCGGCAAGGTAGTTCGGCGTCCAGTTGATGGGTCCAGAACCCGGATATGGGCGAATCGCTCCACGATCCAATTGCCCCTGGAGAGCTGCTCGCACAAGGTAGCACCCTTGGGTACTTTCCGAACAGACTCCACAATGTTCATAATTGTGTGGTGGCACCTGGCCACGCCCACTTTGAATACAATGTAACCTCACTAGGTTAGCTTCCACAGATCGGACATCCTAACTTTGACGCCGAGTGGGATTTCTGTTCTTGTACTAATCTGCTGAGTATCTTCATCCATATAGATTGGCATCCACCAGTGATTTAACAAGTGCTGGAGTGCCTCCTGGACAAGGGTACAACCTCGATCGTTTTCGCAGCCTGCTTTACAACTTTGATAGTCGTGTGATATTAAGAATCCGAGTCGGGCCTGCTCAGCATGTAACTCTACCAAGTTGGCATTCATCACACGAATATTGAAGATCTGAACCATGTTGATTTGATAAGGGTTCCTATCATGGTAGTATTGGATCCATCCAAGATCCATCTGACGCTGGAGGGCCTCCTGTATGAAAGAGCACCCATGTTTGTTTATCGAGCAAGTCAGACAGGAACCGTAATCGTACCGTGGCAGATTATGATACTGGCTTTGCCTTGAGTGCATCGCCACCAAGTTGACATTCATTGCACGGATATCGTGGTTCTGAATGACGTTAGAATTCATGTAAATCATGTTAACTCCACGAACTCGGTGCTCTTGGATCCATCCGAGATCCATCTGTTCCTGCAGAGCTGCTTGCACCACAGAACATCCTTGGTTGTCTTTAGAGCAGGTATCACACTGGTGATAATTATGAGGTGGCACATGGCCATATCCACTCTGTCTACAATGCATCTTGACCAGATTAGTCTTTAACAAGAGTACATCGTGAATTTGATAGACATCGTTAGTCTCTCCTGCTATCAAATTGAGTGCAACCTTCTCATGTTGAGGCAGCGGGTTCGTAAGAACATTAGGATTTGTATCCTTGAAGGATAAGACCCCGCTCCTAACAAGCTTTTGCACGTCAGATTTGAAATTGATACAGTTCTCTATGTTATGCCCCAAACCTCCTTGGTGGTAAGGGCAAGTTTGATCCACCTTAAACCAAAAAGGCAGATTTTTCGGTACTGTAAGAGGAGATTTAGTCTAAATGTTCCCCTTATCCAGTAGTAATGGAAACAGCTCTGCGTACGAAACGGGTATAGGATCAAATCCTGGTGGTCGTGTTGTACGGTTGTTGTTATATGGAGGACGAGCCTGCTGAAGAGGCTGTTGTGTCCTTTGCTGATCAGGTTGGCTCTGCGCAACCTGAGGTTGATACGTAGGAATAGGCGCAGGGTTGATAGCAGGAGTCACAGCTGCTACCGGTTGATAACGACGCCTTTGCTTTCCGAGAGAGATATTCCCAATATCTTGCTCTTTTTTCCTAGGGAGAGCACTACCATATTTTTTAGTACTGCTCGTCGATCCAGTGTCTTTTACCAAACATCCTTCTCAGACGGCTTCCTCAAGACGTACGCCCATGCCCACCATCTCGGTGAAATCACTGGGTGCACTAGCAACCATTCAGTCGTAGTAAAATGAGCTTAAGGTCTTTAAGAAGATCTTTGTCATCTCTTTTTCCTCAAGAGGCGGGCAAATTTGAGCGGCAATTTCATGGCACCTTTGAGCATACTCCTTAAAGGTTTCCTTGTCCTTTTGCGACATTGATCTGAGTTGATCTCTGTCCGGTGCCATGTCCAAATTGTATTTGTATTGTGGACGAAGGCAGTACCAAGATCTCTGAATGTATTGATCGTAGAACGGTTTAAACCCATGTACCATTTGAGTGCGGCACCGGTTAAACTATCCTGAAAGTAGTCAATCAGTAGGTCCTGATTCCCTGTCTGAGCTGACATCCGCCGAGCGTACATCACCAAGTGACTTTGAGGGCAAGAGTTACCCTTGTATTTTTCAAAGTCGGGCACTTGGAATTTGTGCGGGACTTTTACATTGGGGACCAAGCAGAGGTCTGCAGCGTCTTTTCCAAATAGATCCTGACCGCGAATGGCTTGCAGTTCCTTCTGCATTTCCAGGAACTGCTCCTGGAATTCATCCATTCGGTCAAACATAGTTTCCTTTTTACCAGCAGGAATTGGTGGAATCTGTCCTTTCGGGACAGTGTGCACCACAGGGGGTGGGACCGTGACTACGGTAGTGAATCTTGGCGTCTCCCGAAGTTTGTAACCTTCAGGAGTCTTCAGTATGCCTCTGGCATCTTCGCTTTCCCAAAGTTTGTAACCTTCAGGACCAGCGGCTTCTATTGTGATTCCCTGATCTTCAGTGATTGGCGGAACATATCCTTCCGGGATATAGTTAACAGGCATGCCCCAAGGACGATCTTTCGGTATCTGATACTTAGGATCATACTTCTCTACTATAGGTGTTGAGGTGATCTCTGAGATCACAGTTCTTTGTAGCTGAGCTTCTGCCATGGCTTGCATGTCGTTACGAAGCTTTCTTATATCCTCTCTCAGAGCATCGATCTCTTCTTTCAACTCTCTGTTTTCTTCCTCAAGATCATCCATATTTTTCTGACGATTGGCCCGAGTATTATACGAATGAGACAGTTTGACTCTAGAATTGAGACACAAACGTGAGATTCGTAGGGAAGAAGAAAATGTGATGTGAGAATGATGAATGCAATGATTATATTAATTGTTTAATAAAAAAAACTTCGACAATTAGATTGGAAATATCAAACGGTGGGGAAACCCCTTTTTATTGAATTCAAAGGATTACAGAAATGGAAATACAGTAGATTACAAGGGGCAGAAACAGAAACCTAAACTAATGGGTCCCGAGTCCTCTCTGAAGAGAAATCGGGTGTTGATTCTGGTATCTTCCTTTTCTTTGACCGGGGCTCTTGGGCCGTTGTCGGGTTGTCATTCCTTTGCCAAGGGAAAGGAGCGAACAAATTCCTTTGGTCATCTTGATTCTCTACAGCATGTTGCTCCAAAATTTCAATCAGAGCATCTTTTTCTTTCAGTAATTGCTGTATTTTGATGCACTCTACGTCGAGGGTGCGGTACTTGTTCTTCCAAGACCTTCTCTCCTTTTGAACTTTGTTGAGAGTAACCTGAAGCTTTTCAGTTTCTGTCATGAAGTACATGACAGATTCCCTCGGCGGAAGAATTCCGTAACGAGGATAAGGCATCTTTAGCTTGAGAGCTCTAGTTTGTACCCAATGGAGATAAGGCTCCACCGAGACACAATTCGGTTTTCCTAGAGACTCTCGTCCTTTCTTATGAACATGCTTCCAGGCCTGCACTATTTCCGTCTTTAGTGCTCTATCACTTTCTCCTTCCTTGAAGAAAAGACCTTCCAGATGAATACCCCGTGGGACGTGTCTCATCGGGTATCCAAATTGACGACGAACGAGAACTGGATGGTAGTTGATTCCTCCCTTAGTTCCTATAAGGGGTACGTTGGGGAAGTTTCCACAATGATCAATGATTCTGATTCCATCAAAGACCCTATTACACCAATCTATGTCAGAGTTGGTGAGGGACATGATCTTCTGCGACCAACGTAAGGCACTCTTGCAATCCCAAAAAGTAGCAGATTTGGGCAAATGGGAGATAAACCATTTATAAAGCAGAGGTACACAGCATGTGATCTCCCCTCCACTGTACAAATTTCCCAAGTATACAGAATGACACGCATCTGCGAGCAAAGTCGGTACAGGGTTTCCAATGAGAAAAACCTTAATGGCGTTAATATCGACGAAGTTATTGATGTTGGGAAACAAAAATAACCCGTAGGTGAGTAAGACAAAGATGCTTTCAAAAGCAGTCAAGTTCCCTATACTGGCAAAATACAGGGCCTTCTTTGTCAAGAACTGGGCTGGCAAACCTTGTATGCCACCCTTGGTAGTTAGGTGAGTCCTAACCTCAGACTCGTCCAAATAAATTGCTCTTGCAATGGTCTGATTCTTGGGAATTTCTTCCAGTCCAGAAAATGGAGCTCGATCAGTGATATGTAAATCGATCAGGTGAGAATACTCCTCCAGCGTTGGTGCTAGCTGGTAATCCGGGAATGTGAAACAGTGATAAACCAGATCGTAGAACTGAATGAGCGTATCCATGATTCCCTCAATCATATAGACTCTTAACAATGGTAGCAAACCTCCGTGCTTGGCTCTGAAAGCCTCAGGGTTAGTGATCATCCTTGCTAACCTTCTCAAATCCTCTAGTTTTGGAACCTTGAAGGTGTACGTATGAGTTCTCCTTCTACCGAAATCCATTAGCGTAATCCTCTTCTCTAATATTTGCAATCACAGTCTTAGTTTAATTTGAAAAACAGAGAGACTAGAAGAGAAGAATTTTTTGAATGTTTTAATGTTTTTTAGATGAATGCATGAATGCAGCACACAAAAACATAGAAAAAACATAGGGTCAAAGGGTCGTTGTCATGAAGTCAAGGCTCTACCCATCCCCAAAGGTTTATACTAGGGTGATTTTTGTACCTGTACTCATTATCATCAGCTCCTCCCAGGAAAGCAAAATAACAAGCGGATCGCCAGCGAGTTGTAGAGCAATCTTAGGGTAAGTGCCATTCACCGAGAATAGATCACCAGCCTCAAATGAGGGTAGTATCGCGTGACAACCATTTCCAATAGTTTCCGCACTACGAAAGGGTTTGGCTCCTCAGCTTCTCAGACTTAACAATCGGCCCATTGTCTAGGTGAGAGAATGGGTTGCATTGGTCAGCCTCCACTGAGGTTGATGGTCGACCCCGTCGCCATCACTTATCTTAAGTGTATACTCAATCTTTCCACATGCGGCATCACACACATTCCCATTAGCAGAAAAATAAACACATATAGCAATTGGGAAAAGCAGTATATATATTTGTCCTAAACATCCTAGACCTTTAAAGCTAAGGATCCTAAGTTCCTGACAGAAAATGGGTTCCCCGGCGGAAGCCCCAATCTGTGGTTTTCACACAAGAGGTGAAAAGAAAAACCGTGCCTAGATCTAACTTTGAAATGATCCGGCCCCACGGTGGGCGCCATTTTTTTGTAGCGAGCGATTTTGGACGCGGTTCTTAAGCGTTGGTCGCTCTCTGCGGTTTGAGCTTACTACAGGTCGATTCATTTTTTATCCTATTAAAGCTGATGAAGGAAGGGAAATAGATGTCTCCAATTAACCCTGCTTGCATACTGAGTTTAAACAGCGGTCTGTTAGTTTACAGATGTTATCAATGTGGGGGGTCTTTCTTGTGTTATTTTAACAGAATGGAAGGTTTCTGGCGGGGAACAAGGATTAGGATGTTAGGACTGATGCTTTTTGATAGATATGTGAGAGTATGGGATTTTGGTTTTTTGTTGATTGCGCTCGCTAAGATTTTTTCTTTCAATCTTATGCCTACGTATTCCCGTTTACCGAAACATGGAAATCAGAGCGTTCGTAGTTCCTCCTAGTTTATGGGAGGAAATGGGTGTTTTTGGTGTCTTGTTCAAAGCCCAAGACATGAAGCTAAAGGTAGTTTGTATCTTGATCAAAGCCCAAGATGTGAAGCTAAAGGGTCTATTTGTATCTTGTTCAAAGCCCAAGATGTAAAGCTAAAGGTGTTGACTTTAGAGAGAATTTGTCATCTCTAAAGAGGGGGGGTTGTATGTCACAACTGTTTATAAAGGAGAATTACTTTAACCGGGATTGGTGAATCCGACAATGCCATAATTTCCTTTATAGGGGATTATAACCTGAAGGAGAAGACTTTAACTCAGTGTAGAGCAATGCTATCTTTCCTTAGGAATTTCTCATGCTAAAAGAGGGACAGTGGCATGGATGTAGATGATCCAGAGGATTGCCGCTTACAGCAATTAGATGAAGGGGAAGGAGTTGTTGATGTTTGTGTACTGTGAACGAGGCACATCTTTGATGCTAAAAGGTTAATTGGATCAACCAGTGGTTTTCTTATACAAAGCCTAAGAGGAGGCTAATATGTGTCTCGTACAAAGCCCGAGAGAGAGGCTAAAAGGTTTTGACTCAACGAGGGAATCTTATGGTATCTCGTATAAAGCCCGAGATGGAGGCTATCATTTATTTGGCTCAATAAGAACCTTTTTGTATCTCGTATAAAGCCCGAGATGGAGGCAAAAAGATGATTGACTCAACAAGGTAGTCTCTTATGTGTCTCGTACAAAGCCCGAGAGAGAGGCTAAACGTTGTTTGACTCTGCTGGGGAGAATCATTATACAAAGCCCAAGAGGAGGCTAGGGTAACTGTTTAAGTGACAGGTCCAGTATACTAATTTTAAAGAGAAAATCAGTTCTTATATGAGCAATGTTGTACTCAAGGATTTGATTCAAGGATCCGGGTTATTCCCGTTCTTTAAGAAAGTGGGAAATCCGAAGGGTATTGAGACTGTCCGAGTCTACGGGTTTTCTTCCTATTTAACGAATAGGTCACTTGAGAATGTCTTTGAGACTCAAGGAGAGGAGACTTTCCAAGTCTAGAGTTTCATCTTTTGTACTGTGCTTTGAGGAACAGCAGTAGACTCTATGAAAGGACTGTTCTATGCAGATGATTAAGTTTTGTTCCTATACCTCTAGGAGGTCGTCGGGACAATTTGTATGATGCCCAAGAGGAGGTTGGAAACTTTTAAGAAGCCGATTGGTCCTTGTACGAAGCCCAAGAGGAGGCTATCATTCCCAGAGGAAGAGATCATTATACGAAGCCTAAGAGGAGGCTGTGAATACTTCTAAGAAGCCGACGGGTCCTTGTACTAAGCCCAAGAGGAGGCGGGGTTGCTTTTAGGAAGCCTGTGGGTTCTTGAACAATGCCCAAGAGGAGGCCGATGCTTTTAAGAAGCCGATGGGTCCCCAAACCCTGAGAAATTCAAGGCAAGCTATTCACAAGGAATAGATCGAGTCAGGAAAGTTCGAGAATTTGGAAGAAACTCAAGAGATGCCATTCACGGAGAAAAGATCATCTCTGGGGAGTAGAGCTTCTTGACAAGTGCTTTTAAGAAGCCTGTGGGTCCCCAAACCCCGAGAAATTCAAGGCAATGCTATTCACCGAGAATAGATCAAAGTCAGGAAAGTTCGAGAATTTGGAAGAAACTCAAGAGATGCAATTCACGGAGAAGAGATCATCTCTAGGGAATAGAGTTTCTTTGACAACTTCTACAAGTGACAGTCTATGAAAGGGTTCACAGAGAATGCTGCCTTTCATATCTCCATATTGTTTAACCCCAAGAGGAGGGAAGACTGTGTCTGGTAATCCTATGGGGATCTAGTTTAGACTATTTCTAAGAGTGATTGAAACGGCTTTACCTAGTGCTAGACGTAGTTGCCGGGGAAACTCTAAATATCTATACTATTATTAAACAGTTGATATGAGTTTATGAAAGAAGACTTACAGCGAAACAGGCCCATAATACAGTTATATATATATGAGTTTATGAAAGGAGACTTACAGTGAAACAGCCCCACAATACAGTTATATGTATATGAAGGCGGTAAATGAAAGCGTATAAACACTTACTCGGTTGTAGAGCTTCCATGTTGTTTGGTTAGTTGTTTCAACAAAGACAGATTGAAAACAACAGTATATTCAAAATCAAAGGAGAAAGTGCTTTGAAAAAGAAAGATTTGCGGCTTACAGCTCAAGGAGAGGCCGAGGGTTTTACCAGTGATTGCACTGTTGAATTTGTACAGAGGGACTTATACAAGTGACTGTGGCCCAAAATGTTTTCTGTACAAAGGTGTTGGGTCTTACACTCTAATAGAGGCCCAAAAAGTTTAAAGAAAAAAGAGTAGGGCTTATAACACGAGGGTAGGCCCAATTGATTCTTTCGTTAAAATGGCGATCGCGCCGAGGTTTTCTTTTAACGCAGAGGGACTTATATAATAAGTGAGGCCCAAAATGTTTTGGTTAAAAGGGGGTTGGGTCTTACACTCTAATAGAGACCCAAAAGTTTTGAATGGGTCTTATAGCTCAAGGAGAGGCCCAATTGTTTATTTTTGAAAAGGGCGACGATCGCACCGTTTGTTTTTTACGGTATCGGGACTTATACAATACACTGAGGCCTAAAATGATTTGGTCAAAAAAAGGATTGGGTCTTACACTCTATTAGAGGCCCAAAGTGTTTTGAAAATGATTTATGAGGGTTGAATTAATCCAAAAACCCTAATTTGTTTTCAAAGTGTGTTTTAATTGAATAAAAATTCAATTAAAATGATCAAAATTGTTTTACATATGGAAAACAAATTGTGATCTTGGATTAATGCTTCAAAAATTAAGTATTGACCTACAAAATAATTAGAAGGCATTAAAAGTTGCAAAATCAAGGTGGAAAAAATATTTTAAATGTTAAAAACAATTAAAACATTAATTCTTTGCAAAAAATATCAATTATATGAAATAAATAATATTTTTGGGATTTTTTGGGAAAATAAAATATTTTAACATTTTTGTAAATTATTAAAAAAAGAATCAACTCAAAATCATTAAAACTCAGAGAGAAATTAATTTTTGAATCAATTAAATAAAACCACAAAATTCAAATATTCAAATTTTGAAAAAAGGCACCAAGAACACACCAAGAACACGCGCGTGTTCTGGGCTTGGCCAGATTTGCATTTTCTCTCCAATCTCACTGAATAGTTGATTATAACATGCAATCAACATATCATTATGCTCGTCTCAACTTCACGATCATGTCTATGTCAATTAATTTCATTTAAATTAAACATATAACCAGAAATCATGAAAAATCCTCAAGAACCCTAATTTCTGCATGAAGGCTAGGATTTTTGATACACGATTCAAACAAAGCAATTAATTGAGGGAAAACATTTCATGCATGATTATGAACATATGGCAAAATTATTGTGCAGCAAAAATTGCATGGATCATAGAGTTAGAAGAGCTCATGCTTACCACTTGCAGCTGGTGATCGTGATTTGTGTTGGAGGTGTTACAGCTAGGTTCCAATGATGTGGATAGCTTCCCTAGGTGCCAAGTGATGTGTCTGAGTGCTTGGAATGGATTGAAATGGTTTGGAGTTGAAGATGGCACCTCAACTGCAAAACTGTCAAGAACTTGAGCAATTGGCTGGTGATTTTGTGAAATATGTGTTCCAGATGTTATGTGAGTGTTTGGATCACTTCTATATGATGTATGTGAGGTGTGTGAGTGATTGGTTTGAATGGAATTGCCCTCTAGCTCAAAACCCTATAGTTACCTTGCTAAGAAAGGCATTTTTGCCAAGAGAAAGAGATTTTGAGAAAGGCAAGTGTTGTAGGCCTTTGGTGTACTTAAACTGAACACAATTGAGCTCTATTTATAGTAGAGCAAGTTTGTTTTGGGATCCACAGTGAATGGCAACTGCAGCAGGTGTTTGTTCAATGTTGGCCAATGGAAATGCAAGTCTCCTCTAGCCATTGACTAGAGGTTAGGGCACAGAGCTTTGGTTCCCTTGGTCTTGGATAAGTCTTGACTGATTTCAAAAGATAATGGCTCATTCCATGCCACCTTGATGCTTCCATTGAATACTTCAATCCAAATTTGGAGTCTTGTCCCTATTTTGGCCATTCTAGGTTCAACATGCTATTTCTTGTTCCATGGACTTTGGAGGCTTGGCTCAGTGATTGCCCCCTTTAGATTCAATCCTCAGATGTGTCCAAGTGGATAGGAGCATTTGAATTTGGTTGATTTTGGCAAATCGAGCAAAATTGCCAATTCTGCCTTGCCTTTGATAGATTTCAGCAAGGCAACTTGCCAATGTCATATCTCATGGTGTAAGTTGAATTTGGTAATGTTCTTGACCATTTTGGAAAGCCCTTACATGATACAACAACTGTTTGAACATGTTTGGTTTTGATCTCTTTTGAATCCAAGTGAAAAATCCCCCTACATTTGGCAAAAAGTAAGGCAAAATCTGACTTACTGAAATTTTCACTAAGTGTTGGAACAAAGTGTTTTCTCTTGATTTTGATCACTCCATAACTCAAAATCCATGAGGAATTTGGACATAGGTCAGTATGAAGCTTTTGTAGAGGGCAATGAGATCTACAAATCAAGCTTTGAATGGGGCACAATGGCCTTGTGGTTTAGGAGTTATGGTCCTCCAAAGGTGGTGCATTAGTGTCACTTTTTCCATAACTTAGAAAAATTTCTAAGTTTTATGGTTACCCCTTTTACAAGTTATCCAACTTTTCTTGATTTTTCTTGATGAATGATGATTCAAATCATACATTAACATCATATTAGTGTTAAAAATCCATTTTGGTGAAAAATCTCAAAAAGTCAAAGTTGACTTTTGTGCACAGTTGACTTTTTATCAGATGACTTCCAAACTGTGCAATTCTTCAGGAAATCATGTCCTTGACCTAAATCAAACTTGATGTACATGTTCCATGGGTGTCATAGGGTATATTGAGGCATGTATTAAGGCCAGGGAGCATGTCCTGGTCAAAAGTCAAAGCTACAGTTGACTTTTCTCGCAAAACCCTAATTGTGGTGCAGATGAAATTGAGACTTGTTGCTCAAGCTTATTAGATCAATCCATTGTTCCAAATGGATCAACATGGAATATTGGAGATCCTTAAATCCTCTCTTGAAGTCTTAGTTCATAATTGGTCCCAAAAGTCAACTTAGGGGTGAATTAGGTCAAGAAACCCTAATTCCTGATTTTTGATGTATGCATCCGTTGAGGTCAAATTCACTTGATGATTGGGTTCATGAGGTTCCATTGAGCATATTAGGTTATGTTTTGGATCTTTGGCTCATGCCCAGAGGAAAATTTTCATCTGGAGGCCCTGGTCGACCAAAACCCTAATTTAGTGACACTGACGATCTTGAAGCTTGATCCACCTAGAAGGAAGCAACCTTGTGCTTAATCCATGATGTGGGAGTCCTCTTGATCCATTGTGGATGTTTGAGAGGTTAGATAAGTTGAAGATCATGTCATTCCTTGATTAATCCTTTGTCTAAGCACTCAGAGAGGGCTTGAAACCCTAATTTTGATTGTAGTGGATGCTCAACCATCTTTGGGGAGACTGATGAAGTATGATGGTTCCTCCATATTATGATGATGATTTGCACAATGATGGGAAATATTAGTGGTCAAAATTTGGGGTATGACACTCTGAAAGACAAGAAACCATTTGGTTAGACACCTTTGGAACATTAGGGATGGCAGGCAGACCCAAACCCGCGGGGTCCACCCGCACCCAAACCCGAGTCAACGGGTAAAAACCCGAGTTGACTGGGTTGGGGTTCGGGTGCCACCCGATATTTCGGGTGCGGGTTTGGGTAGTGTGAAACCCGCGCCCTATATATATATATATATATATATATATATATATATATATATATATATATATATAATTTCAAATAATTTCAATGTTGTTGTTGTATTTTTGTGTTTTTTCTACGGGTTTGGGTTTGGGTGGAAAAATCCGAACCCAACTGGTGTGGGCGTGGGTGTTATTTTTCCACCCGAATAGCTTTTGGGTTCGGGTTCGGGTGCGGGTTTGGGTAGTGTGAAACCCGCACCCGACCCGACTTGTTGTCATCCCTATGGAACATCACTATTCACCATTGAAGATGATATTTTGCTTTCCCGGATTAAAGAAAATCCCCAGAGAAAGCCTCTCAACAAAAGACTCTTGGCAATACGGCGGTTTCTTCCCGAAAAGTTTGCTGTCAATGAAGTCATCAGCACCTCAAAATTGGATTACATCACATGTCATTTCTCCAAAAAAATGTCTCAAAGGAAAGTATGATGTAACATCCCCAAGCAAAAGACAATCTCTCAGGAGATTTGTTTTCCCCAGTAGGACGACAAATGGCATCTCCCACAGAGAATTTTGCACACCTCTACAGTTCAGACAAATGATTCTCACCAGCAAGTCTGACATCAAATCTTTTTCCATCAAATGGAGTCTCCCAAGTAAATAGCGTTCCTTGTCAAGAGAAGAACTCGACAAAAAAAAACTGAGACCAGTTCCATGGCTGAAGATCAGGATCAAGGGGAAGTTTGTTTCAAAAGAAAACTGAGACCAGTTTCATGGCAGAAGACCAGGATCGAGGGGAAGTTTGTTTCAAAAGAAAACTGAGGCCAGTTCTGTGGCTGAAGACCAGGATCGAGGGAAAGTTTTACCCTTTTCTAAGTAGCCACTTAGAAAAAGAAGATGAATGAGCAAAACCTCTACCATTCATAAACCACAATCAAAATTTCGGGTATTCCGATATTTAATCCTCTTTTACCTTGAATGTCTGAACGTCTTCGCCATTCATACCTTCGGGTCTAAGAAGATTAAATAGAGGCATCTGCCATACCCTAAATTTTGAGCACAAGATTTCCCATCATTGTGAAAATCATCACCACAATATGGATGTACCTTCATACCTCATCAATCTTCTCAAAAATTGTTGAGCAACCCCCTCCACCAAGAATTAGGGTTTTGAGCCATCTCTGAGTACTCAGACAAAGGATCAATCAAGAATGGACATGATCCTTAACTTGTCAAACCTCTAAAACATCCATGAAGGATCAAAAGGTCTCTCACATCAAGAATCAAGCATGAGAATGCAACATTTCAAGCTAATCAAGCCTTGAGATCATCAGTGCCACCAAATTAGGGTTTTGGTCGACCAAAGCCCCCAGAGGGAAAATTTCATCTGGGCATGGGATAATACTTCAAAACACGATCCAAGAAACTCAAAGGGGCCTCATGGGCCCAATCAAAAGTTTAAAGTAGCCCTAGGGGATGCATTCATCAAAAATCAGGAATTAAGGTTTCTTGACCTAGTTCACCCCTAAGTTGACTTTTGGAGTAGGGCATGAGCCAAGACCTCAAGAAGTGTTTTGAAAACCTCCAATACATCATATTTATCCATTTACAAGATTAGATTGATTCAAAGAACTAGGTTCATAAGCAATACAAGGATTCAAATTCATCTGGACCAATTAGGGTTTCTGATGAAAAACTCAACTATACCTTTGACTTTTGACCAAGACATGATCCCAAACCTTGGGACATGATTCAAGAAACTCTAAAACATCTATGGAATCCATCAATTTGGTTTGAATTAGGTCAAGAACTTGATTTCATAAAGGATCACAAAGTTTGAAATCCATCTGACGAAAAGTCAACTGTGCCCAAAATTCAAGTTTGACTTTTTGAATTTCTTGACAAACATGGCTTCTCTAAGTCAAAAACCATGTTAACTTATAGTTTAGATCATAATCCATCAAGAAAAATCAAGAAAAGTGGGGTTACTTGCAAAAGGGGGCAACCATAAGAAACTTGAATTTTCACTAAGTTATAAAAAAAAGTGATTTATACCCAACTTTGCAAGACCATAACTTGTGATCCAATCAACCTTTTTCTTCCATCCAAAGCTCAAATGAAAGCTCTCATTACATACTTCAAGATTGTCAACTACAACAGATTCCATATCCTCATGGATTTTGAGTTATGGATTGATCAAAATCCCAAAAAATGGAAAATGGACACTTTTTCAACACTTAGTGAAATTTTCGACAGAATCTGTTTTGCATTTTCACCAACTTTGAGGCCATTTTTCATTATGATCCAAGATGATTCAAGACCAAAGTTAAACATCAAAGTTGAAGTATGTTATAGGGGCTTTCCAAAAACTACAAGAGCCTCGCATGGTTCAACTTGAGCAAAGAGTTATAAGCCTCCAAAAATGGCATTTTTCACCCTGCCAACACAAAAGCATGAAAACCAAACTTGTGCCACACGATTTTGTCACTCAAGTTTTGCCATTTTTCCAACTTTGTCATCTTCCAAAAGCACAAAACATCTGATGACTCACTTGTTTCTTGATCAAGGAGTCAAGAATTCAACTTGGCATGTGCAAAACCATCATGACATGAACTTTGGAATTCAACTTTGGCAAGGTAACATCAATGCAATACATTAAGGTGTCATGAACCAGACCATAACACTCCAAGCCAATCAAGATTCAAGTCCAAACTCTGAGCATTCAAACCTGCAGAATTGAATATAGTCAAGATAAGAGAGTTAACTTGGCAATTTTGGATTATCCAAGTCAATGGCTACAACCTACATGCCATGATCAGCCTTCAATCACTATTGCTCTCAAAACAAACTTCCTCTACTATAAATAGAGGTCATGTGTGACTGATCAAAACACACCAAAGCATAACAACTCATGCTTTTCTTCAAATCACTCTAAAAAACCAGAATTTGCTTCTTTTTCAAGTCACATTCGAATGTTCAAATAGGGAGCAATTCCATTCAAACCAACCATCCTAACACCTCACATATGTCATATATAAGTAATCCATAACCTTAAAACACATCTGGAACACTAGAATCACAAAGTCACCATCCATTTGCTCAAGCTTTTTGGCCTATTTGCAGTTGGGGTACCACAACAAGTTCCAGGTTATTTCAATCCATTCCAAGCTTCCAAACACCTTATATAAGGTCCATTGAAGTTGTACAGATCATTACTCAACATCTATAACACCTCTACATCAGAATCCGATTTCTTCTTACAAGAGGTAAGCCTAAACTCGCATACTCTATGATTCATGCATCATAAATGTGTTTTCAAGTTACAAACATGTTTCTGCACTTATGTAGAGTGTTTCCCCTTAATCAATTGCTTTGTAGCTATCATGTATAGGATTTCATAGTGTTCTTGCAGAAATTAGGGTTCATATGTTCATCTTTTGATTTCTCACTCCACACTTAATATAAATGCAATTAATTTATATCACTAAAATCCTTGTTCAAAAACACACACCTTTCATGTTTACAAAAGTCAAAACCATTACGTATTAAGAGAGATATGTTAGGTTTTGCAAAACGGCCATGGAGGGAAATCGCGAGGAAGAAGATGACCGTTGGCGCCATAATTTGAATTTTTGAATTTTTGATCATTTTCTTAATTGATTTCAAAAATTAATTTCTCTCTCAATTTTTATCATTTTTTATTGGTTCTTTTTTTAAAAATTCACAAAAATGTTAAAATATTTTATTCTACAAAAAAATAAAATTTATATTATTTATTTAATATAGTTTGAATTTTTGTAAATAATTTCATTTTATTTGTTTTTAAACATTTTTAAATGAAATTTCCACTTTGATTTTTCAAATTCAAATGAATTCCAAGTTTTCATGTGATTAAACATGATTTTTCAAAACATTTTTCAAAGTTTACCACTTGTTTTTGAATATATTTGATATTTTATATCATTTTTTATTTAATTTCTTTTGAAAATTGTATTTTTTTAAAATTAAAATTAGGGTTTTTCTTAATTTTTATTTTTCAAACTTCATTTTGAAACACTTTTGGGCCTTTAATAGAGTGTAAGACCCATCCCCTTTGTAAATACAAAATTTTGGGCCTCAGTCATTGTATAAGTCTCTATACGATTTTCAAAATAAACGGTGCGATCGCTGTTTTTTATCTGGGCATCTCTTTGAGCTATAAGCCCCAACTCTTGTATAAAAATTATCTTTTGGGCCTCTAATAGAGTGTAAGACTTATTCCTTCTTTGTACATAAAATTTTTGGGCCTCAGTCATTGTATAAGTCCCTCTGTGGTTTTCAAAATCACGGCGCGATCGTCGCCTTTTCAAACTTTTCATCTGGGTCTCTCCTTGAGTATAAGCCCCATTTTTCTTCTTTATAAACAGTATTGGGCCTCTATTAGAGTGTAAGACCCAATCCCTCTTTATAAAAAAAAATTTCGGCCTCTGCTGTAGTATAAGTCCCACAACGTCTTTTGGTATCGCAGTGCGATCAATGTTTTTTTCAAATAAGTCATCTGGGTTTCTCCTTGAGTATAAGCCCCAATATTTTGTATATAAACTTTGTTTTTAACAATAAAAACCTTTTATGGGCCTCTCCTTGAGTTGTAAGCCCCATACCTCTAATTTCAAAATCATCTGTCTGTTTTTAAACTGGTACTAAAATTAGCATTTTTCCCTGTGAAACTGCTCTTAGACCACTTGGGCCTCACTTTGAGTTATAAGCCCCAAATTTTCTTTTCTTTTTAAACAAATTTCTTTTAATTCAAATCCAAATTCAAAGTTTTCTCAAAACTTTCTTCAATTTCTTGAAACCTTAATCAAACATACAGTTGTAGTCAATACAACAGATCATAATACACTTGGGCCTCATCTCAGAATGTAAGTCCACTACTACAAAAAACCCATTTAACAACGGTTGGGAATGACATGGCGTTGTTATGTAGATTGTCGTTGTAAGTTCGTTGTTTCTACAATGGTCTGGAAACCGTTATTGAAAGGCAGGACGCGCGTCATATATCACAACGGTTATGATAATAAACCGTTGTGATACATACACTTAGGTACTGGGTTCGAAACCCATCAGCAGCGAATTATGTAAAACATAAATTACCTATGATCTCGGTTACAATAGATAACTGTTGTTGTAAGTACCCTGAGTTTATTATATTAAATGTAGATTGCTTGTTTTCCAAACACCTCACTAAAGAAATATTCATGGAATCAATTTGATGAAGAAGTCTATAATCTGCAAATTAAACTGTTCCTGAAAACCAACTTAAACAGACCAATGTTTTCTGATTGCATTCATCTCATCGTGCATTTCACGTTGTTTTACATATATATTGTGGTTTATTGATCTGACTCCTTCGATATATCGCTATCTTCGATTATAGTTAAATTTCCATAAGAACAAGACATTGGATAACCTGCCTCATCATCATCACTTATCATCATAATTGTTATAATCGGAAATTTTACGGTTATTAGTGTTGATGGAGAGGCAGATTAACTAATAATTTGTTGTTAATGAAATTTAACTATAATGAAAGATGGCGATGCATCTAAGGAGCCAGATCATTATACCATAATATATATATATATATATATATATATATATATATATATATTAAACATCGTGAGATGAACGATGAGAGGGATGCAATTCGAAAACATTGATTCATATAAGTTGGTTTTCAAATACAACTTAATTTGCAGATTATAATAAACTCAAACAACATTCTATACCAAATCCAGATATTATAAACTCATATAATATGCTTGCTACCACCAGCAAACTTTAAGTGAGGGTTAGTGAAACAAACAATCTAAATAGAATATAATAAACTCAAACAACATTCTATACCAGATCCAGATATTATAAACTCATATAATACGCTTGCTACCACCAGCATCATCACCCTATATCATCCCCTTAACCTGTAAGGAAACACAGCAAACTTCAAAAATGAGCATCCTCAGTTGAAAACAAACCCTAAAACCATAATCCAGTGAAAAGTAAAGAGAGGAACAGGAATAGCGCACCTTTTAATGGAACTAATCGCGGAACAGGAATCAATTATGATGTTCAACTAGTTTGGGAAGTAATGAAAAAGAAATACAAGGAGGAAGAAGCTTAGACAAAAGCTTCATACTAGATGAAGTTTGCTTACACTGTTGTTTCTAAAACTAGATAAAGTTTGCTTACACTGTTGTTTCTTCATTTACTAACATCTTGTTCATGAAGCTATAAAAAAAAGTATAAGGTGGATGAAATTTCCATCATAGCTTCATGCTTCTTATACATTTTTCCATAGCTACACAAACATTATGAAGTTTCCAAAGTATGGTCTTTGTTAAGGTAGTGAAAACGAATCTGAAAAAATGAGAACAATCAACAAAAACAACATGCAACAAACGAGATAATGGGAAATATCTAACAATAGATGGAAGAAGAATACATTAATGTATGAAGCACAAGATTCACGGCAAGAGAAAAAATGGGTTCTAGGGTTTCACTTTGAAGGCAACGGCGCTACTGTCAATAAGTGAAAGTGAAAGTTATTTCGCTTATATATGGGTAAACTATTTCACAACGGTTAACAATACCAACCGTATAGATAGGTATTTATTTATTATAAATATATCACTATGATTAACTAGAAGAACTGTAGTGATAACCCTTTTATCTGTGAATTTTAAAATAAATAAAAAAGAAAAGGTACGCCTTAACGTTAAAGGAATAAAATATTTTATGACGCTGAGGTTCGAACCGACGAAAGTTTGAGTATATCACAACTATTGGTTCTGTAACCATTGTTATATACAAATAATTTTTAATCGAAAAAAAAAATAAATATGGTAGCGCCTTAATTAAGATATGTCACCACGGTGTAGGGAAAAACCGTGGTGACCATGGCGTCATTGAATGCGTGTTTTGTAGTAGTGGTCTCAACATCTTTTTCAATGCATATTTGTTTATATATCTGTCAAATCACTTATTTGTATATATATATACTTGTGCATATCTGTTTAGAGTTTCCCCAACAGTTAGGTCTACACTTAGGTCAAACCAGAGGTTACTTCTAACTTAGTCAAAACTAGTTCCCTCATAGGAAATTCCCTATACAGTCTGCCTCCTTTTGGGCTTATTCAATATGGAACAGAGAAAGGCATTATTCCCGGTGAAACTTTTCTCAAGACTGTCAAAACTTAGAAATATGTGTATACAAGAAATTCATCTCCCCAGAGAGGATTAATTCCCGGTGAAACCTCTCCTGAATTTCTTCAAACCTTAGAATTTTTCAACAAAGAAAGGACTAATTCCCGGTGAAACCTTTCTTGAACTTTTCTTAGGCTTGGACCTACATGCTTCCTAAAAGCATCCCCAACCTCCTCTTGGGCTTAGTACAAGGACCAACAAGCTTCTTAGAAGTTTTCCATCCTTCTCTTGGGCTTAGTACAAGGACCCACAGGCCTCCTAAAGGCATGGGATAGAAATTAGTCATCTCTACTAGTTTAATCCCTGGGAGAGTCAAATTTTCAGAACATCAGATCATTCTAAGGTTGATCTTCATCCCTTAAACCCTCAGCCTCCTCTTGGGCATCATACAAAGACCCCTCTCTACACCAGAGCCTACCACTTCTTGAGAGACTTGGATAGTCACAACCTTCTATTGAGCTTCATTTAAGTAGGCTTGGAATGTCTCATCTCCTCTTGGATCTCACACAGAGACCCTCAAGTTTCCTAAAAACATAGGAAAAACCCTGATCAATTTACCAATACACTAAGTCTCCAGCAAAATTGAAGACCTCTAAGGATTTCAAACTCAACTTTAAATCCCCTCTGACCCCCAACAAGGTTTAACTTTCACCTTAAAAATCCCCAGCCAGGGTCAATCAACCATCAACAAAACTCCAACAGAATCAGAACCTCATGGCATCTGATATTTCAACTCTTTCCTGATTCTCAGCAATAGTAAACCCTTTGGGTTTCCCCAATATAATTTGGACCTGCTCCTGGATTTCCATAAATCCTCAGCAAGAGATAGCCTTCTCTTAGGCTTTATATAAGAATTTACTCAGTCAGCCTCAATCTTGGGCTTTGTACAAGATAGATAAAACCCTCCCCAGTGGAGTCAGTTTCCTTTAGCTTCAACCTTGGGCTTTGATCAAGTCACACAAAAAATCAACATCCCTTCAGATGAGACCATGAGTCCTCTCTATAGGAAGATACCTCTTCTATACATCACATATCAAAACAAACAATCAAAAACCTTTTTCCAGATAATTGCTGTAAGTATCACACTTGTTGATTCAAAATCCAAGCTGGAGTCCTTCCTTTATCCTGGCTAAAATTCATCTTTCATCTGACAGCTGTAAGTGGAAAGCCTCTGAATTCCATACATCCAAGCCAATGTCCCTCTCTTAGCATGAAATATTCATAAGGAAAAAGTGGCATTTCTCTACACTGAGTTAAAGCTTTCTTCCTTCATGACATCACCCTTATAAAGGAAATTATGGCATTGTTGGATTTCATATATCCCAGTTAAAGTAATTTCCCTTATAACCAATTACCTAACATTTGTGATGAATAGATGAGATATCTCTCTTTAGAGATGACAAATTCTCTCTCATTCAACCTTTTAGCTTCAATCTTGGGCTTTGAACAAGACACAAACATCCTTTAAGCTTTAATCTTGGGCATTGAACAAGACACCGCATATCTTTCCTCCCATAGAAATAGGAGAAACTACAATTACTCTGATTTCCCAAATCTCTTTACGAGAATACGTAGGCATAAGATTGCGAAATCTTAGCGAGCACACAAATTAAAAATCTTAGGTCCAGTACCTTCCCAAAAACAACAGAAAACCAAAAACCACAAAAACATTCTCTCAACACTCCCAAAGGAGAAACTTTCCCAAACCACAACAGATAAACATGAGAAAGCATTCTAAGTTAACAGAAAATACATGCAATAAAAGGTTCCTATGGATTACCATAGCTACACTAGGTGTTAATAGCTTCCCTTTGTATAACCAGACCCCGATCCCCGATCTCTTAGCATTTGTTAAAGAAAACATTTGCGTGCAAGGTTAGTTATATGAGAGTTTGCTGAATAGGGGGCTTAAGTATCTCTCTCACGCCCTCTTTGATGGCCAACATGTGGCAGTCTACTGGTCATAGGATAGTAATGCTTTGACTCATCCAGTAGGGACGGTTCCATAGCACACCAGCATTTGACTTCTAATCATGTCCCTCCATTTGGTTTACTTTCTATAGTATTGTTATCCAACGACCCTCAAGCGATCTCCTAGATTCCCAGGTCAATTCATCCAACACCCCCAGAGAGTCAATGGTTGATTCTCCTGGGTTAACCATTGTACATGCTGGGCTCAGAGAGGCTAGTGGGCCTGTCTTTGTTGCTTCCAGTACCCTATAGACCCCAGCCCAATCACTTATGTAGTTCAAGTTGACTCCCAATCTTCCTTTTCTTTTTTCTAATTAATTTAATTATATTATGAGGTTAAAGGAGATGCACTGACAGTGTAAAAAAAATTTACACTGTCATCCAATAAACAAATATCGTTTTGCCATGTCATATAAATTTTTTAATAATTACAGTCTGACTTGGCGCGATTCATGGTCGTGATTGGTTAATAGTGTAAAATTTTTTTACACTGTCAGTGCATCACCTATTTTCTCTTATATTATCTAATTAATAACTATTAATACACCTTAGCTAGTTATGCTCTAATATAATTAAAATAATTAAGTTTTAATTAACATTTTATAATAATTATCAATTAGGGATTGTAATACCCCGTATTATCTAAATGCTCAATTGGATATCAGATGAGATCAGATGAGCATATATGTGCTCTATCCTTGGTAAATTGGATTAATGGAATCCTCTAAGTACTTTAAGTATTATCAATTGGGATCAATAGAGCAACTAATGAACTCAGAAGAAATCAATTTATTATGAGTTCAAGAGAGACTTTTATGATAACTCTAATAATTGATCAATTGGGTTGAGATGACAAATATCAATTGGAGATATTTTACACTGTTGGATTATAATATATAATATTGGTTTATATATATATTTGGAAAGAGAAAAGAAAAGATAAAAAGAAGAAAGAAAAGGAAAAGAAGAAGAAGAGGAAAAGAGGAAAATGGAAAAGAGGGAAGAAAACTTGGATCATCGTTCATCATCTTCTTCAAACTCCTCTTCGATTATCAGGTGGGTTCTAGTTAGACACTCTAAGTTCTAGAATTAAGGATTTAGAACTTCGGTTAGATTTGAGAGAAAATGATTAAACGGATAAATTGATGAAATCTAACGGATGAAACGTGATATAAAATGTGTGGAATACTTGTTGTATGATTGGAACATGTTTTGGTATGATTTGGATGAGTTTTGGTAGAAGGGAGGTAGGATTTTGGCCCCAAAAGACCTGCTATTACGCTGCTGAAAAACCCAGTTTTTGCAAGTTCGCACAGCGAACCCGCAGCAAAGGGCAAGGCGAACATTCGCCAGAAGTTCGCAATGCGAATGGCAAAGCGAATGCTTGCTGGGTGTTCGCAAAGTGAACTTTGTGTCCTTTTCTTTCTGACTTAGTTCGCTGGGGCTTCGCACTGCGAAGGAGGAAAGCGAATGCTTGCTGGAGCTTCGCAAAGCGAACATGACAGCTTTTTCGTTTTGTTTCCTCCATAACTTTTGATCCGTAACTCGGATCGGGACGTTCTTGGTGTCATTAGAAAGTTATGACGACCTTCTACCCGATAAAAAGTGAAAATATTGGGTATGATGTGGGATTAATTATTTAAGGGGAAAATGAATGGAAATAATGTTATGTGATATGTGGGAATCCATATCTTTTGGATCGTAAGTCCGATCGAGGCATATTTACAGCCGAGGTAAAGTTGTGGAAATATCCTACGGGATAAAAGTGAAAAGTATTGACTTTGATACCCGATTAATGAGTCGGAGGGAACCCGGGAGGGATGTTTTATGGGATGTAACACTAAATGGTAATGTGAGACCATGATTTTAACCAAGGATGCTTGGTAGAGGATAGTAGGGGCTTGTATGTCTTAAAATATGTGTGAACTACTATGTGAAATGTGATGTTTTATATGATGTGTGATTATATGTGTTTACTTGTAATATTTATGTTATTCCATATCTATCTAATTGTTGTTAATTATGAATGAGAGAATATGCATGTTAAAAATGAATTAGGAAGAGTGAGGGAACTTACCCCAAAATAAATGGCATAGTTAAGGTTGTTATAATTCTAGGTTGTGAATAGAGTTGTGATAGAAACTCTGGATGGCGACGCTCGTGCATTCATTGGCGAGTTTTGGCCTGGAGTAGATACCCTAGATGGCATGGCTCGGGCACCTGATGTAGGAAGGTACATCCGTGACGAGATTGGTCTAGGAGAGTGTGAGACATTAGTATGGAACATGTGTGTGAACCTTTGTGTTCTTTGAGAAAAGGCGAATGTGGCCTTAAGGAATTGTGGCCTTGTGATTGTCGAATACAATCACGTTGTCTGTGAGATCACGTAATCGTAACCGGTTATCTTGTGAGTGTGTTTCATCGGTCTCGAGCTCCTCTGAAACATGTGCACAACTACTTGGCAGGTTTGATTCTCGCGTCCAATACGAATGGCGCTCTGGGAGCGTATGCTTGTGACAGTTAATGGCCCGTGTGAAGTGACGGTTCATAATAGTTAATGGCCCGTAGAACCTGAATCCATTCGTATGTCAAGTAGGTTACCAGGATCCATGACTCGGGTCGACTTCTAGACGTAGAAGCGTACGGGAAAAGGGGATGCCTTGGTGTGGTTACCGATTAGTGATAGTGTGAGTTGATGAACTCATGACATGTTTCCATATAGTGTGAGATTGAGAACTCGAAGTCCTTTCCCTTCCCTTGGACTTGAGTTAGGATTTGGTTAGAACCTTGTAAAGCCGAGAGAATCCATAGGATAGGGAACTCACTGAGATTTGATGTATCTCACCCCACTATAGTTGCTTTATTTCAGGTGTGGGTTGCAGGTTGGATTTACAAGTGAAAGCTATGCTTGGACGTTTCAAGAGGAGCTTAGTTGAGCTTATTCCGATGTGTATTATTGTTGTATACAATTGAGGATATTGTATATTAATCTTAGTTTTGTTTATTTTGGCTAGTTTCCATGACTTGTGCCATGTGTATTTATGTTTTAGAAATGGACAAGTATGTGAACTATGCCATTAGGCACTTTTGATGTGTCAGTACCAAATAAAATGCGTGTATGGTATTATTCTAGATATATATTATACAGGGCGTTACAGGGATATAGTTTAAGTTAATTAAGATCTTTAGGGTTTCATGGATAAAAAAATCATGAATAAAAATCAGGGATAAGGGACATGGTCTTTGGGTTTATATAATTAAACTTTTAATAATTTTGTTAAAATATATATATATATATATATATATATATATATATATATATATATATATATATATATATATATAATATCACTATGGGTTTACTTTTTATATCAAAATAATTAGATTTTTTACAATCAATCAAAAGAGATAAAAGCAATCTAACTCACCTCAAATCATAAGTCCTCTATCCTTATGAATTGAGGTATTTTTTCAAAATCGAACACTTCTCTGCCCCGATGCGTGAGAACTTTTCAAGGCTTAAAAACAACAAATGCACCAAAATTTTCAAGAAGAACTACGGTACTCTGATCCTTCATCTAACATGAGGGTACGTAGGCATAGAGTCATAGCACTCTAGCGAGTACAATTATAAAAAACTTTTTTGGTCCTTTTTTGTAATTGAAATATTTTCTACAAAATATAATAGAATAATTCTTTATTAATATATAAATTAATAATTAACCAACAATAGATGATAAGCAAACATCTTTAGGTATACAACAATCCTAGACTTAGAGGAGGATCTCATTGAATACAATGGAGGTGAGGGGTGCCTAGCACCTTCCTCTCACTTCACCGACTCACAAACCTAGTCTATCACCCTTTGTCATTAGGTTTTTATCATTATTTCAATGTTTCTTAGGAACAAATAAAGGATGATGGTGATTCAGAAATTTTTCCATCTGTGACATAACTCATAACACTTTTATCCTCTATGATTAGGTGAAAAACCTAAGAATACACATGGTGTTTACTGAGGTTGTAATTTATTTCTAGAGGTTGAGGGAATTAGAGGATAACATAGACACTCGAAGACTCAAAGATGTAAATAAGAAGGATCTTTTTGGTAGAGTATCTTAGTGGGTGAATGGAGGTAAAGCTTTTTAGTTGGGAGGATGTTGTGTAAGTATGGTTCCATTTTCAAGGCATAGCGCTAAAAGGATGGTGGGATATAGTGGCATGGGCTAGAAGGGTGCAGATAATGTTATTTATAGTATGATTTTTTCTTTCAACTTTTCCATTTTGAGGGGAAGTATGGAGACATGAAAAACTATATGACATGCCATTGAGTTCACAAATTTTTTGAAAGAGAGAATTGTCATATTCTTTCCCATTATTACATTGAAAACCTTTGATTTCTCATTCAAATTGTGTTTCAATGTGAGCATGTAACTGAAAAAACATAGAATGAACATGAGATTTGTTTTGTAAGGGAAAAGTCTAGAGAAAATATGTGAAATCATATAAAATAACACATAATAATTGTGTCCCCCTGAACTAAGAACATGTGATATCCAAACATCACTATGGAAAATATCAAAAGACATTAAAGTATATGATAAATAATTAGAAAAAGGAAATTTTATTTGTTTCCCAAGTGGACAAGAGTGATAAAAGAAATTGTTCTGAAACTTATTACATGTAAGAAAATTATTTTGGTGTAAAGAATTTAAAAGATTTGCTTCAGGGTGTCCTAAACGGTTGTGTCATACTTCATTAAATAATTAGGTAAAGGTAGACGGTGGTTGGATCGTAGAGTAAGGTATGGTGGTAAGTGGGTAGAGGTTATCGAAGTTGTTACATCTCATTAAATGCATTCTTTTATGAAAATCCTTTACAAAGAAACCAAAGGGGTCAAATTCAACGAAAACATCATTATCAATGGTAAATTTTCTAACAGAGAGAATATTTGTTATTAGTTTAGGGGTATGTAATACATTGTGTAAATTGAAAGAGTATGGAGACGTGGGTAATGATGCATGCCCATAACTAATAAACAAAATAGTATGACCATTTCCAACAATAATATTGTTGCTTGTATTGAAATAAAACTTAAGATTACCTCTGACACTCGTCATATGCAATGTAGCCTCAATGTCCATATACCATTAATCATCTGGATGAGAAATAGAGAATGTATGCATAGCATCCTGAATGTCTATTGGAGCATACTGATAGGATCCCTGGTGACTATCCTAGTACGGTGTAGTGGTAGCTACATGAGCCTGATGATTTGACTTTTGTCCAAGAATACCAACTTGCTTGTTCGAGTTTCTAGTTGTCAGATACAGACATGGCGAAGTAGACCAAGGTTGTTGCCACGGTGTAAAACTCTATTGCTGATTCTGGTTGGGATATGATGGATAGGTCCATTAATGTTGTTGATGTGGGTAGGGTGGTAAATTCCACTCTGGATGTTGAGAGTGACTGCCATTGCGTCCATTGTTTCATCCTCTGCCACGGTAGTCGCGACCATTACCTCATTTGCCATGATTGCTAATACCTCTAGCGCGGTTGTTATGGTTTAAAGAAGTTGGAGCTCGTGTATTATTCTGTGAGGCGATGAAGGCAGCATTGTCAGTGGTGTTGGCTACCTTTTTTGCCCCGGCTGTTTCTTCTAAGATGATTGAGATGTGTGATTTATAAAAGGGTGGGAGAGAACTACAATGACGAATTTGAGAACCTACAATAGCATAGGCATCGGTTAGGCCTGAGACGAGTGAAGAAATAGGTGTTCATTGGAGACATGAGCCTCATTAGATAGTTGGTTAGAGAGTGATTTGAGATTATGTCAGTAAGAGGATGCATAAGAGAATCGTTCCATATGAGCGTGTGAGAACTCTTTCTCTTGGTAAAAAGGCCTATAATTTTTATTGTCATAAAATATGTCAAACAGCCTGTTCCAGGAAAGTTTTGCAGTAGAGTCATGTTCAATAATGGTATTAAGAAGATCGTTAAAAATTGTGTCGTATATCCATTGTAACACTGCGACATTAAGGCAAAGTCAGAGTTTGGGATCATTTCTTTGAGTGAGGGAGTCACGAGCGTCGTATGAGGGAAGTTGGGATTATATGATCAAACACTTGATAGACACGAGCATGAATTTTGAAAATTTTGGACCATGTATTATACTGTCCATTTTCAATACTCAATGTGATTTTGATGAAGTTTTTGATATTAGGTATAGTTAAAGAATGATGAATAAGAGTACGCGTAAGAGGAGTGGGAGGCATAGACTGAGTATGGAATTATTGTTACGGGAGTGGGTGAGAGAAGTGTTATTACTTTCGTCGTCCATGGGAGAAGGGAAGGGAAGAATATGTGATTAAGAAGGGGGAGAGGCGATTTAGATATTAGGGTTAAGGGGGGAAGGGCGGCACTAGGGTTTAGTGGGATAGATCAGTACCGAATCTTATTGATACCATGATAGAAAGATGAATATTAACAGTGCCTTTCTCATTGACATGGGTGCAATATATATACATCGAATGTATACCTAATAATCCTAAACAAATTATTCAGTAATTATTTACCATAAACTCTCATAATATTCTTTTTATATTCACATAGTCTAATATTACACCATATCAACTTTAATTGAAAAAGGCTAGGAGAATTGGACTCTTGGTTGCCACACACTTATCAAAGAGTAACCTTCTCATAATAATGATTATGAGTGGTTCTATGGGACTAATGAATGAGTTCAAGCTATTCATGATGCTTTGATTCCTATTCAAATTTGTGTCCTCATACTACGCATAAAGTAGATAAGTATTCCTCAAATGATCCATCTTATAGAAATTTCATATGACAGATTCTTAGTTAAGTTGACAAGACATAGTTTTTTATAAATCTTTTTCCATTTGCAAAGTCACGATCCAAATAATTTGGATTGTTGGATTCTTTGTATTGGATGGCTGGCAACTAAGATGCATTTTATGCACATTTAACTAGATTGTCCTTTACCACAA
The DNA here is from genome assembly GCA_022829125.1 of Lathyrus tuberosus. NCBI lineage: Eukaryota > Viridiplantae > Streptophyta > Magnoliopsida > Fabales > Fabaceae > Lathyrus > Lathyrus tuberosus. The sequence goes on along the minus strand of JALAZF010000007.1, from coordinate 6,583,926 downwards.
AAATTTGTAAAATGAAGAGCGCATCACGAGAAATAACCATCTTATTGGAAGTTTCCTTTTTTTGGATATGATGAATTTTTTTTATAAATTGAATGATATTAAAGAGGAATACAATAGAAAAAAGGTCTAATGCAAATATTCGTATAGATTTAAATAGCTTTGGTGATATCATTGATCTCCATGTGTTTTAGTTAGTATATGTGTATGTGTGTATTTGATCAATATTATAAAGATCATATTATTTATACTAATATCAATTGTTAATTGTTTCTAACGTGTAATAATACAATAACAAGCCAAAAAAATTAAATACAAAATTTAGTTATATTATAACATATAGTCATAACATAAGAGAAGTTATTAACAAAGATCTTGAGATTAACGAGTTGAATAGAAGGATGATATTGGACAAAATATTATGGTGAAATTTGATTCATGTAGTTGATCCCACATAGTGGGATAAGGCTTGGTTGTTGTTGATGTATAACATACGCAAAAATAAAATAGTAATTTCAATTTTAAAATATTTTTTCTACAAATAGTAAATAAATAGCACAAAATATCTTATCTACTGGGCATGGCAAGCAGTCCTACCCCTCTTATGCCTCCTATATTATAATTCACCTCGTGCCTCTTATAATATCTTATGCATTGTGTCTCATTTAGGGGTGTTTTCTTATACGTATCCACTAGGGGTGCCTTTTAATACAAATAAAAGTTAGAGATACAACAATAACATGGTCCTCCTCAGCATGTGCTTCATTGAGGACCTCTTGATGAGATGGCCTTAGGGGGGTATTCCCATGGCACTGATAACATATAAGGGTGTGACGCTCTCTAAAACCATCAGATGTAATTGAATGCATTAATTTATAATCAAACAGTTGACACACTTTTATTGCCTCTAGAACCAAATGTTTTGTTCCTTAAACACTAGATCAAAATTTGTATGAGACAAGGTATGAGGTGCAATAACAGCAGGATTCTTTAAAACACTCGCCACAATCCCAAACTTCCTCAGTACACGCTTCAGTAGATAAGGTTATATGACTCGAGTCACACAAGCTAGCCACCTTAAGTGCCAACATATATCTTTCGATGATCATTTATGATGATGTTCGGAGTTTAGAAATACATGAATTCCATTTACCAAAACACGCTTCAGAGTATGCCTATAGGTCTTTGTATTGATATGCCCCATATGTGTAGAAATGTAGGAGTCGTATCCATTGAAAATTATCCAAAGAGGGATAACATAACAAGATTTAAAACTTTAACTGGTTGTGGTGATGATGATGATGATACGAAAATAGATTCACTACTCCAAAAAAAAAGCATTTTACTTTGGTTTGAAAATGGTTTTTTTTACCTCGGTTACACATGCGAGGTAACAAAGGGCGTCATGAAAACTTGACACTTTTTCCCTCGGTTTTAGATCCATCGATGAGAAATTGTATTGGTCATTGGTTCGATCCCGAGCAACAACATTTTTGTATTTTCAAAACTATAAAGTGCGCACCATATACCTCTTGATTTATGTTATTATCATTGGGGAAATGTTGTAGTTACGTCGGTTTGTTTTAATAACCGAAGGGTAAAACATTTTTTTTTTTACATTTAAAATTTGTTTTAAATTTTAATTTAACCTCTATTTTTTTAAGATATAAACTATATACAAATTTTGTGACAGATCAGAACATTTTATTTTATAATAGAACATAATCAAATATATGCATTGTACTAAATTAGTTTACAAAACCAAATTTACACATATCCAAAATGGCACATCAAAAGAACCTATATACATATTTGAAAACATAACCATAATGACAAAGTCAAATACATGTAATAGAAAACCTATACATAATGTTGACAACAACCAAGAAAAACTAGTGTTGTTGAGATTCATAAGAAGATAGAAAGAAACTGGTCCAACGTGATCGGATGTCATCTATATCTTCTTGTGTGAATGATGTTGGATCATTAAACACCTATAATTAGAACAAAATTTTTATTAGGATAACCCAAAAAATAACAACATTAAAGATTCAATCTCAACATAAATCTTTTAACATAAACCTTTTACTAGCTAACTATAACAACATTAACTTAACAGCCGTAAATAAACTACATGGGTATTAATACCTTAACTAATGAATTACCAATGCCTCCAGTGACAATGTCAAACATATGTTTCTTAACATAGTATCCGCACAATTATTCGATGGGTTGTTTTTGCAACTACATATAATTTTCATATAGTTATTAATACACACAAAGCACAAGTAATACATAAATCTTTTAACATAAACCTTTTACTAGCTAACTATAACAACATTAACTTAACAGCCGTAAATAAACTACATGGGTATTAATACCTTAACTAATGAATTACCAATGCCTCCAGTGACAATGTCAAACATATGTTTCATAAAATAGTATCCACACAAATATTCGATGGGTTGTTTTAACATAAACCTTTTACTAGCTAACTATAACAACATTAACTTAACATCCGTAAATAAACTACATGGGTATTAATACCTTAACTAATGAATTACCAATGCCTCCAGTGACAATGTTAAACATATGTTTCATAACATAGTATCCGCACAAATATTCGATGGGTTGTTTTTGCGACTACAAATAATTTTCATATAGTTATTAATACACACAAAACACAAGTAATACATTAGAGAAAATAAAATAATGTCAAAAAGCACAAGTAATACTTACTTTTTGGGTAAAGAAATTTAGCTTTTTACCTTTTTTTATGATTCATTGAATTGTATCCCTCAATAGCTCTATATGTTGGTAAAAATTAAACATGAATAAAACTATTCAAAACTAAAGGTAAATTTTGAGTATTACAAATAATATCACTTACGCGCTCAAAATGTCTTGTATCGTTGAATCAAAATCATAGTGTAACAATCATAGCATAATTATACTATTTTTCTTAGGACATATAATAACTAGTTGCCAATGTAAACTACATAAACATCTAGAATAATTAATAATGTGTATAAAATTGATTTATATAAGAAAACACAAATTTATATATACTTACGCACGTTAAAATAATCTGATGTAAAATTATTTTTTGGATGAATCAACTTATTTTGTATGTCCGTCTGGATAATGTTTGGTCTCTTTTGTTTAAATTGAATATGGAATGAGCCTAAGAAACAATGCTTTCTTACATCCCTTTGAACACACATCTCATGCATGTACCTAAAAGTTAACGCAAAAGTCAAATCTTGATGTAGAAGTATTTAAGAACAATGAATATAAATTAAAATCACCATAATATGTACTTATGTGGACCATAATGGTAGTATGGTTATGTCCAATCAAGTATATTCTTTCAAAATATCCAAAATAGAATTCTTTCCTAGTATATAAATTTGACTTGGTTCATGTGTTAATGACATCACGAAGATGTTTGACATCTCCTCTACCACCCTTGACAGACTTTGCACGTTATTTGGTTGAGTAATTGTGGTGTCAATATTTTGTTGCGGGGCAGAAGAACTACCTTCCGTGCTTGCACCACCTAAAACAAAGTTCTCGGCTATGTCTAACTGATTTATAATTGGGTGGATGAGTACACCCATTGATTTCAATTGTTGCATCATAAAAACAACCGCAACACAATACATAAATTTAAATACACAAACAACACAAAAATTTTAAACCAAACTTATACTTACCTCAATCACATCCCGGGTACACTTCTCTTGCATATCCTCGATCAACTTCTCTTGCTCCCTCTCAGTCAACCTCTCTCACTCTTCCTGATGCATCCTCTCTCACTCCTCCTAGTTAATCCTTTCCCGCACCTCTTGGATCAACCTCTCCCGCTCCTCTTGATGCACCCTCTCACGTTCCTCATGAGTCATTCTCTGTCATTCCTCCTGAGTCCACTTTTCCCGCGCCTTTTTCTAATACTTCATGAACATTCTCACCCACCATTTGATCAATTATCTATTCAATTTCTTTCTTACAAGTTTTGTTACTTTTTTTTGGCATGATTCAAGAAATAACCTCAAGTCGACGCCTCTTCCAAGACCACTGACCTGCCCACCATGTTCACATATTCCAATATCTTCTACCAATATGTCATGGTGTTCTTGTGGAACAGAGGTACGATCTTTTTTTTTCAACCAGTAAATTCCACTACACAAATAAAAGTTCATCTTTACCAAATTGAATAAACTAAAATAAGTAATGTTGAAAAACGTATCTACTTATAATTTGTTTAGTAACTTCGTGTGTAGCCTCTGATGTGAACTCACCTCCTAGTTTTTTACATGTCCTCTTCCATTTCTCATAGTGTGAAAGGGGAGATGGTCTGCGATCAAGGCTTCTATACGGATCTTCGAGCTCTAGTTCTCTTTGTTTCCTTTTTTCTTTAATCATTATTTGTTCCAGTTTATCATATCCTCTACGAGATAATCTATGTGGATAAGTATTTATTTCTCTATTCTGTTTTCCTTTTTGGATCTTAGCCATGAATTCTGGAATGCTGCGAGACTTGATAAACTCCTCTCAATATATGAATACATTTGACATGAAGGCTCTAATTTATGGTTTGTTTTTGTAATATAATAACTTGTGAACTATGTCTTAAAGCCCTTCCAACTCTCACCAGCATATCCAATCCATTTCTTTTTCAGCATATCATTGTCTAAAACAATAAACACTTCCCACGTTTACATAATAGAGTTGATATTAGTATTAAACCAAAAATAAATAAATGCTCATGTATACTTGTAAAATAAATCATAAAACTTAAAATAAATACCATAATATCGGTCCATAATTGATCTTTCAAATCATCAGAAAATTTGTGCCAATTATCTATCAAAATGATGAGTTTGTTTCTACCTCTGGCTCATACGTAAATCCTAAAACTATCAGCATGTTCACTATAAGCCTTACCATTTCTTGGACGAACACCACTTTCGTGGGATTTTGATACCTTAGTTATCATCGTGGAACCTCTAGTTTTTTATTTTAATTTTAGTATTATCATAGGTTTTATGAGAGGTGTTGATCGAATCACCCATCTCTATGTAAATAAGAACTATACTACTTAATAACAACACTAATCAACAAATCCATGCTAAGACACCTAATGCATATGAACTATACTATACTCATGGTACATTTCATAAGAACATTTAACAACACCACTCTTTAGATAAGTAGAATTTTACACATTCTCAAACTGACATTATTGAAGGAAAACAACATTTCTATCAACGTTTGTTGTGGTCAGTGAGACCATTTTCTCAAACTAACACTATTCAAGGAAAACAACATTTTATCAACATTTCAGTGGTCAATGACACCATTTTCTCAAGCTAACACTATTGAAGAAAAACAAAATTTATATCAACATTACAGTGGTCAGTGACACCATTTTATTAAACTAACATTAGATAAAGTGAGTTACTTACCAAAAAAATGATGTCGAAACTTCATTAGAGTTAGGTTGGAAGAGCTGATGTTCGATTTGATGTTGGAAGAGTTGTGTTGGAGGATGTTGGGTCATCAATTCTTTAAGGATCATCATGAGAGAGTATTTTACATTAGGGCCTTTTTAAAGAGCAACACACCTTGTGAGAGACACTCCACATACTCACACAAACCTTAAGGTGATAGGTGTGTGGATTCTCTCACTTATAAAGTCCTTAATCTCCACTTTTCTAATCAATGTGGAACTTTCTCACACTTGTTTCTCAATACTTCCAACTCAATTTTGTTTTCTCAACACTCCCCCTCAAGTACAATTCCATCAACAATTTTTAGAATCATGTGAATTAGTTGGCGGCTATTGATATTAAGTTGGATGATGAGTTGCAAGCATTATTACTGCTTAGTTCCTTACCTAATAACTGATAAGTTCTTGTTGTTGAACTTACTAATTCAGTTGTGAATGGAAATTTGGTAATGTCAATGGTTAATTATAGCATGCTTAATAAAGAATTTATAAGAAAGGAATATGGTTTGATTGTTACTCCTAAATAGTATGAAGCTCTAGTTAACGAGTCAAAGGGGAGAAGCAAAATTAGAAATTTTCATAAGCGTGACAAATCTGAGAGTCGCGTAAGTCAAGAAGCAAGTTAAGAACTAGAAAAGAAATTATATGCTATAATTATGGAAAGGTAGGACACATAAAAATGAGTTGCAGGTTTCTCAAAAGAGAATACTCAAGGGAAAAAGATGAAGTCAATGAGAAGAAAAATGATAAAGACACGACATCAGTGGCACACGACAATGATGTCTACATTATTTATGATGATAATTCCATAAACATGTCATCTCAAGATTCAACTTGGATTATTGATTTAGGTGCCTCGTACCATGTTACTCCTAGGTGTGATTTCTTCTCATCTTATACAGTTGGTGATTTTGGAACGGTAAAAATGGGAAATGAGGGAGTTAGTGAAATTGTTGGTATGAGAGATGTTTGAGTTAAAACTAGTGTTGAATGCAAGCTTAAATTAAAGAATGTGATATATGTTCCTAATATTCATCTCAACTTAATTTCATTCAAAGCCTTGGATATCGAAGGTTATCAAACTTTGGTAGTGGTGGGAGTGTAAGATCACCAAAGGGTCACTAATGCTAGCAAAGGATCAAAGTCCCATAACTCTTTAGGGTTCATATAAAGTTATGCAATGAGGAAGTGAATGCAGTTGATGATGCATCTAATGATTTATGGAATACAAGCCTTGGTTAACTGAGTGAGAAAGGAATCAACATTATTGCAAAGATAATTTTTCTTCCGGTGAAAGGCATTCCTCAAAAAACATGCACTAATTATTTTTCTAGAAAGCAACATAGAGTTTTCTTTAATAGTAATGGTCCTCATAGGAGGCCAAATATTCTAGATTTAGTTAACATTGATGTTTGCATGATGGATGGTAAATATTTAGATGGTACATCATATTTTGTTACTTTTATTGACGACCAATCTAGAAAAGTGTGGGCTTTTTGTTTTAAAAAGTACTCGGCGTTTTCAAGTACTTTCATGCAAGTGTTGAAAGAGAAAAATGAAGGAAGTTGGAATGAGTCAGAGCTGATAATGGTGGTGAATATAGAGGTCCATTTGAAGATTATTGTTGTAAAGAGTGTGGAATCAAGCTTAAGAAGACTATTTCAAAGTCTCCTCAACATAATGGAGTTGTAGAGAGAATAAATCGTGTGATTAATGAAATAATCAAGTGTATGTTCTCTCATACAAAGTTATCAAAAGCCCTTTGGGGTGAAGCATTGACAACTGTTGTGGATTTTATCAGTCTTTCTCCTTTTGTTCCACTTGATAATGATGTTACAAACAATGTATGGACAGGAAAAGATATCTCTTATGGTCACTTGTGACTGTTTGGTTGTTGAGCGTTTGTTCACATCCCAAGACATGAGAGATCCAAGCTTGATAAAAGATCTAAACAATGTGTGTTTGTAGGTTATGGTCATGAAAAGTTTGGTTCTTGATTGTGAGATCCAATTGACAAGAAAATTATCAGAAGTTGTGATGTGATGTTTCTTGAAGACCAAACTATTGAAGATTTTGATAAAACAAATAAACTAAAATCTAATGGTAGAAGTTACACCGATGTTGTGCCTAAACCTCCTAGTGGAAATTTTATTTATGGGGGAGATATACATGTAGATTATGAGAATGTAGCCAATGACCAAGAACCTTATCATGATGAGAAAGTTGAAGAGGCTTCACTTGAGCCACAAGTTGAACTTGGGTTGAGAAGATCTACTAGAGAGAGTCAAGTTTATCAAAGATATAATTCACATGAGTATGTGACGATCACTGATGATGGAGAGCCAAAATACTATCAAGAGGTCATTTCAAATGTTGATAAAGAAAAGTAGTTGAACGCCATGCATGAAAGATGGATTCCTTGCATGAGAATTAAGCATTTGAGGTGGTGAAAACGCCTAAGAATAGAAGAGAATTCAAGAATAAGTGGGTATACAAGATAACTTCTGAAGAGAATAAATCTCAACCAAGATACAAATCAAGATTAGTTGTGAAAGGTTTTAATTAGAGAAAAGGTATTGACTTTGAAGAAATTTCTCACCTATGGTGAAAATGACATATATTCTAGTTGTGTTAGGATTAACATCTATTCATGGTGATTTAGAGGAAGATATATATATATATATATATGAAACAACCTGAGGACTTCAAAGTCAAAGGTAAAGAAGAGATTGTGTATAGATTGAAGAAATGTTTGTATGGCATCAAGCAAGCTCTGCGACAATGATACAAAAAGTTTTATTATTTCATGGAAAGAAATGGTTATGGTAAAATTATTGTTGGTCATTGTGTGTATGTGAAGAAATTATCTGATGGTGAATATATTATTATCTTTTTATATGTTGATGACATGTTTACTTTTGGTCAAGACACTGAGAAAATTCAAAGCTTAAAGAAAGATTTAAGCAAGTCCTTTGTAATGAAGGACTTGGGTCATGTATAACAAATCCTTGGCATGAGAATTTCTCGTGACAGGAAGAAAGGTAAAATGTTACTATCTCAACATAATTACATTGAGAATGTGTTAGAGAGGTTTAGCATGAGCAATTAAAAACCTATGAGTACTCCACTTGCTAGTCATTTCAAACTGAATTATGAACAATGTTCTACAAGTGAAGAAGACAAAGAAGATATGAAGAATGTTCCTTATGCATATGCAGTTAGTAGTTTGATGTATGTTATGGTATGCACAATATTGCTAATGTTGTTGGTTTTGTTAGTCAGTTTCTCTCTAATCCTGGTAAAGATCATTGGCAAGCAGTGAAGTGGATTCTCAGATATCTTAGAGGTACTTCTAGAGTGTATTTATGTTTTGGGAGCAGTGATCCTGTGTTAGATGGCTACACAAATTAAGATATGGTCGATGATATTTAATCTAGAAAATCTATTTCTGGATACATGATGACTTTTGCAGGGGGAGAAGTGTCTTAGCAATCAAGGTTATAAAAGTGCGTTGCTTTATCCACTCCCGAGGCTGAGTCTATTACAACAACTGAAACGTCTAAAGAAATTTTGTGGATAAAGAAATTCCTACAATAATTGGGTGTTGAGAAAGAGAATTTTATATTGTTTTGTGATAGTGAGCGCAATTCATCTTGGTAAAAATCCGATGTTTCATTCCAGATCAAAGCACGTTGAAATATGGTATGATTGGATACGTGATGCATTGGAGACAACTGTTTTCACTTGAGAAGATTTATACTGAAGAGAATGGTTCAGATATGATGACAAATATTTTGCCTTTGACAAAGATGTTTAACTGCAGAAAGAAGGTGGGCCTGGTGGAGTAGCTCTTTAACTCTTGAGTCGTGAGGGGGAGATTTGTAGGGTGGGTTCACTCTTAAAGTGGGTCCCACCATTTATTTTTAAAAATAAAGTAAAATAGAGAAAAATAATAAAAGAAAAAAATTATGTAAATTGTTTTATTTGGGCCAAACCCAACTAGCATGTATTTAAAAAGGTATTTCTTCATCCCTAAAGCAACATAAAAAATAAGAAACTAAAATAATGGTTTTAGAAAACTGCAATAGAGAAGAAGCAAAGACACAAGTGATAGATGGGTGTAGCAAATCTTATCAGTTTGAGCTACAAATTCAGTATGTTGTTCCTATCACTTAGTTAGTTTTATTTATATTCTTGTCATGTAGTTTTACATTCTTTTAGAGTTGATTTTGGTATATTCACATTTTTGTGGAGGAGTTGTTTGGAGTGTATTTCTCACCTTTATTGTTTATTTGTGAAGATTGTTAATCTCTAGTGTTACTATGAAGACTCTTGTATACCCATTATTGATATAGTGGAAGGTTTTATTGGATTAGGTCCTGTGGTTTTTATTCTCTCACTTTGAGGGAAATTTTGTACGTTAAAAATTTGGTAATCTTGTTATTTTATTTTTCCTGTTATTATTATTAGTGTGCTCTAGAGTTGGTTTTACTAGTTGTCTTTTAAATTTCACAGGTTTGGGAAAGTGTTCCATGAGAAAAATATTTTGATTATTTGATAATTTCCCAACAAAGTGGTATCAGAGCCCTTGTTGGCTCGATGGGGGAGCGAGAGTGGATCTTAGTGTGGATCAGGACTAGTGATGTGGGTGACTCACACTTGTGAGGGAGATTGTTGGATTTGAAGTGTGAAAGTGATAGAGCCTCACATCGATTGGGAATGGAGGAAACGTTGGGTTTATAAGAGAGGTAGCCCACACCCCATTTCCTTAAGGTTTTAAGTGGATATGTGGCATTAAGGTCTCTTGGATCCCTAACATTTAACCCATTGACATTTTCGGACCTTGCTCCATGGACTCCCTAATATAAGAGATGGTGGAATATAGGTTTAGGGTGTTTTGATGAAGATGAAATCACTTAGTTTTTTTTTAAGAGAATGACGATGAAACGAGGAGTGTTGATAGGTAAATGAAAAGTTAGAGTTTAGTTCTGTGAAGTTTTTATGCAAAAGAACTTTCACGTCAGGTATAAAGGATAACTGAGATAATAGATTAATTTAAAATTAAAAAAAATAGAAAAGCGTCATATTCTAGAAAATTCATGCAAATGATATTACCCTTAGGTTGGGCAAAGTGTTCGAGGAAAATGACAAATTAAAAAAATTAATAGAAAAATAAGGGCATTTGAAACAATGAGATATTTAGGTGAATAATTTAACTAAATTCAACATGCAACTCTCCATCTATACTCATAAATATTGTGTATATATGTCAAGTGTTCCAAATATATAACACTTGAGTACGTTGCAGTCGTATCCATAAAAATAGTTGTGTCAGCCAAGTACAAAAATTAAATCTTAATGGCTCAAAGTATGTGATGCTCTATGAGTGCATCATCATCGTGATGAGCAATATCACCATTCAAGTTATTAATGTATGAACCCTCTAGCCATTTAAATCGTGCATGCCATCTTCACGCTTAATTAATCTGCATTTGGGTCTCTTGAGGATTAACTCTTAACTGTTCAAGCATCATGTCTAATGCATAAAGCCTATGAATCATAGAATGATCTGGTAGATTACCTCTGATAGACAAGTGGAGCAGATAAAACATCATTTAGGGTGAGGCTCATCTCAATAATAGGTTGGTGAAATAACGATATCTTAGAATGATAAACCATAATTAAATTAAATATTTACCTATATGTTCCATGTGTGAGAAGCAACATGGTCCTGATAGAGCAAAAGAAGAGCTAAGCTGGTGCCTGCAGTTGAGCTTTTGGCTGGCCATGAGCACATGACCTTCCCGAAGGACGAGAACCATAATGTATATTGTGAACTCTGAGTTATAGACATTTTCCCTTACTTAAATTGTGTATGATAAATCTGAGGTGATTGCCATTCTCTATACAAACTGATGCGTGTTTTGCTACTCTATCGTGTCGTAAACGTTCATGCTCATCCTCAATTTCTTTGTAACTTTAAATAAAAAATGATACACATAAACGAATATGAGAAACATTAATCATTGTCAGTTTGAAAGAATTCATCCTAAATTTACTTTGCTTGCATGGTTCTAGAAGGATCCATTTTGCATACATGGTTCTAGAATGTACCTTCAGAAGCGTCGATTAGAAAGAAATGTCGATTTTAACACTTGATTTGAATAAAAATTTAAAATTTAAAATTTTGTCTTGTTAAGACAGTAGTTGATAGCTGTGTAAGGATATTAAGTAACTGTGTGTCATACCCCAAATTTTGACCACTAAGATTCCCATCATTGTGTCAATCATCATCACAATATGGATGAACCATCATGCCTCATCAAATGCCTCAAGGGTTGTTGAGCATTCACTACAATCAGAATTAGGGTTTCAAGCCCTCTCCGAGTGCTTAGACAAAGGATCAATCAAGGGATGACATGATCTTCAACTTGTCTAACCTCTTAAACATCCACAATGGATCAAGAGGACTCCCACTTCAAGGATTAAGCACAAGGTTGCTCCCTTCTAGGTGGATCAAGCTTCAAGATCGCCAGTGTCACCAAATTAGGGTTTTGGTCGACCAGGGCCTCCAGATGGAAATTTTCATCTGGGCATGAGCCAATGATCCAAAACATAACCTAATGTACTCCATGGAGCCTCATGGACCCAATCATCAAGTCAATTTTGCCTCAGGGGATGCATACATCAAAAATCAGGAATTAGGGTTTTTTGACCTAATTCACCCCTAAGTTGACTTTTGGGATAAATCATGAACCAAGACCTCAAGACATGATTTGAGGGTCTCTAGTATACTATATTGATCCATTTGCAACAATGGATTAATCCAAGAAGCTTGAGCAACAAGTCTCAATTTCATCCGCACCACAATTAGGGTTTCGCGAGGAAAGTCGACTGTAACTTTGACTTTTGACCAGGACATGCTCCCAAACCCTAAGACATGATTCAATATACCCTATGACACCCATGGAACATGTCCATCAAGTTTGATTTAGGTCAAGGACATGATTTCCTGAAGAATTGCACAGTTTGGAATTCATTTGATAAAAAGTCAACTGTGCATAAAAGTCAACTTTGACTTTTTGAGATTTTTCATCAAAATGGATTTTTAACCCTAAAATGATGTTAATGTATGATTTGAATCATCATTCATCAAGAAAAATCAAAGAAAGTGGGATAACTTGTAAAAGGGGTAACCATAAAAACTTAGAAAAATTTCTAAGTTATGGAAAAAGTACCACTAATGTGCCAACTTTAGAGGACCATAACTCCTAAACCACAAGGCCATTGGTCCCCATTCAAAGCTTGATTTGTAGATCACATTTCCCTCTACAAAAGCTTCATACTGAGTTATTTCCAAATTCCTCATGGGTTTTGAGTTATGGAGTGATCAAAATCAAGAAAAGTCACTTTGTTCCAACACTTAGTGAAAATTTCACTAAGTCAGATTTTGCCTTACTTTTTGCCAAATGTAGGGGGATTTTTCACTTGGATTCAAAAGAGATCAAAACCAAACATGTTCAAATAGTTGTTGTATCATGTAAGGGCTTTCCAAAATGGCCAAGAACATTACCAAATTCAATTTGAGCCATGAGATATGACATTGGCAAGTTGCCTTGCTGAAATCTGCCAAGGCAAGGCAGATTTTGCACATTTGGTCGATTTGACAAAATCAGCCAAATTCAAATGCTCCTATCCACTTGGACACCTCTGAGGATTGAATCTAAAGGGGACAATCACTGAGCCAAGCCTCCAAAGTCTTTGGAACAAGAAATAGCATGTTGAACCTAGAATTGCCAAAATAGGGACAAGACTCCAATTTTGGAATGAAGCATTCAATGGAAGCATCAAGGTGGCATGGACTGAGCCATTCTCAACTGAATTCAGTCAAGACTTATCCAAGACCAATGGAACCACAGCTCTGTGCCCTAACCTCTAGTCAATGGCTAGAGGAGACTTGGATTTCTATTGGACAACATTGGCTAAACCTCTGCTGTAGTTGCCATTCACTGTGGGAACCACAGCTCTGTGCCCTAACCTCTAGAGCTCAATTGTGATCAATTTGAGTACAACAAAGCCATCAAACAGATGATTTCCTCAAAATCTCTTTCTCTTGGCAAAAATGCCTTCTTTAGCAAGGCAACTTTGAGTTTTTGAGCTAGAGAGCAATTCCACTCAAACCAATCACACACACACACCTCAGAATCACCAGTCAATTGCTCAAGGTTTTAACCAAGGTGCAGTTGAGATGCCATGAAGTGATCCAGCCTATTTCAGTCAAGTCCAAGCATTTAAACACACTCCATAGGGTGTAGGGAAGCTGTTCAGATCATCACCACTCATCTATAACACCTCCAACTCAGAAATCACTTTGAACTTGCTGTCACGACCTAGAGGTAAGCCTAAACTTGGTCATCTCTCAATCTATGTATATTTCCTCGCACAATACTTTTGTCAAATGTTCATAATCATGCATGGAATGTTTACCCTCAATTAATTGCATTGTTTGAATTGTGTATCAAAAATTCCAGCCTTCATGCAAAAATTAGGGTTCTTGAGGATTTTTCATGATTTCTTGTTATATGTTTAATTTAAATGGAATTAAATACCATAGACATGATCGTGAGGTTGAAACGAGTTGATTGGTATGTGGATTACATGATACGATTAAGTATTCAGTGAGATTGGATAGAAAATGCAAATCTGGGCAAGACAGAACACGCGCGTGTTCTTGGTCCATGTTCTTGGCACCATTTTCATAAATTCAAATATTTGAATTTTGTGATTTTATTTAATTGATTCAAAAATTAATTTCTCTCTGAGTTTTAATGATTTTGAGTTGATTCTTTTTTTAATAATTCACAAAAATGTTAAAATATTTTATTTTCCCAAAAAATCCCAAAAATATTATTTATTTCATATAATTGATATTTTTGCAAAGAATTAATGTTTTAATTGTTTTTAACATTTAAAATATTTTTTCCACCTTGATTTTGCAACTTTTAATGCTTTCTAATTATTTTGTAGGTCAATACTTAATTTTTGAAGTATTAATCCAAGATCACAATTTGTTTTCCATGTATTAAACAATTTTGATCCTTTTAATTAAATTTGTATTCAATTAAATACATTTTGAAAGCAAATTAGGGTTTTGGATTAATTCAACCCTCATAAATCATTTTCAAAAACACTTTTGGGCCTCTAATAGAGTGTAAGACCCAACCCACTTGTACAGAAATATTTTGGGCCTCATTCGTTGTATAAGTCCCTCTGTACATTTTCAAATAAACGGCACGATCGTCGTCTTTTGAAAAATAACCTTCTGGGCCTCTCTTTGAGCTATTAGACCCATTAAAAACTCTTGGGCCTCTATTAGAGTGTAAGACCCAACCCCCTTTTAACCAAAACAATTTTGGGCCTCACTTATTGTATAAGTCCCTCTGCGTTAAAAGAAAACCTCGCCGCGATCGCCATTTTAAACAAAAAAAAAATCAATTGGGCCTACCCTCGTGTTATAAGCCCCACTCTTTTTCTTTAAACCTTTTGGGCCTCTTGAGAGAGTGTAAGACCCATCCCTTTGTACAGAAAACCTTTTTTGGGCCTCAGTCACTTGTATAAGTCCCTTTGTACAAATTCAACAGTGCGCTCACTGATAAAACCCTGGGCCTCTCCTTGAGCTGTAAGCCCCAAATCTTTCTTTTTCAAAGCACTTTCTCCTTTGATTTTGAATATACTGTTGTTTTCAATCTTTCTTTGTTGAATAACTAACCAAACAGCATGGAAGCTCTACAACCGAGTAAGTGGTTATCGCTTTCATTTACCGCTTTCATATACATATAACTGTATTGTGGGGCTGTCTCGTTGTAAGTCTTCTTTCATAAACTCATATCAACTGTGTAATAATAGTATAGATATTTAGAGTTTCCCCGGCAACTACGTCTAGAACTAGGTGACGCCATTTTGTTTGTTTGTAGAAATAGACAACTAGATCCCCAATAGGATCACCAGATACAGTCTTCTCTCAGACTGTCCTCATTAGGAATCGTCAAGAAAATCTACTCCCAAAAGATGAATGTATTCTCCGTGAATGGCATCTTTGAGTTTCTTCCAAATTCTCGGACTTTCCTGACTTTGATCTATTCTCGGTGAATAGCATTGCCTTGAATTTCTCGGGGTTTGGGGACACACGGGCTTCTTAAAAGCATCGGCCTCCTCTTGGGCATCATACAAGGACCCACAGGCTTCCTAAAAGCAACCCCGCCTCATCTTGGGCTTAGTACAAGGACCCTACGACTTCTTAGAAGTATTCACAACCTCCTCTTAGGCTTCGTATAATGATCTCTTCCTCCGAGAATGATAGCCTCCTCTTGGGCTTCGTACAAGGACCCGTCGGCTTCTTAAAAGTTTCCAGCCTCCTCTTGGGCTTCGTACAAATTGTCCCGACGACCTCCTAGAGGTATAGGAACAGAACTTAGTCATCTTCATAGAACAGTCCTTTCAAAGAGTCTACTACTGTTTCTCAAAGCATAGTACAAAAGATGAAACTCTGACTCGGACAGTCTAATATCCTTGAGTCTCAATGACATTCTCAAGTGACCCCTTCGTTAAATAGGAAGAAAACCCGTAGACTCGGACAGTCTCAATACCCTTTGGATTTCCTACTTCCTTAAAGAACAGGAATAACCCTGATCCTCGAATCAAATCCTTGAGTACAGTGTTACTCATATAAGAACTGATTTTCTCTTTAAAATCAGTATACTGGATCTGTCACTTAATAGAAACAGTTACCATAGCCTCCTCTTAGGCTTTGTATAATGATCCTTCTCCAGTGAAGTTCAGCCTCCTCTTGGGCTTTATACAATGATTCTCCCCAGCGGAGTCAAACAACGTTTAGCCTCTCTCTCGGGCTTTGTAAGAGACACATAAGAGACTCCCTCGTTGAGTCAATCACCCCTTTCGCCTCCATCTCGGGCTTTATACGAGATACAAAAAAGGTTCTTATTGAGCCAAACAAACTTTTAGCCTCCATCTCAGGCTTTGTACGAGATACAAAAACACTCTCTTGTTGAGTATAAAAGATCCTCTTATAGGATCAACCCCTTTTAGTCTTTCTCTCGGGCTTTGTACGAGACACATACTAGCCTCCTCTTAGGCTTTGTATAAGAAAACCACTGGTTGATCCAATCAACCTTTTAGCATCAAATCTGTGCCTCGTTCACAGTACACAAACATCAACAACTCCTTCCCTTTCATCTAATCGCTGTAAGCGACAAGCCTCTGGATCATCTACATCCATGCCACTGTCCCTCTTTTAGCATGAGAAATTCCTAAGGAAAGATAACATTGCTCTACACTGAGTTAAAGTCTTCTCCTTCAGGTTAAATCCCCTTTATAAAGGAAATTATGGCATTGCCGGATTCACAAATCCCGGTTAAAGTAATCCTCCTTTATAAACAGTTGTGACAGACAAACTCTTCTTTAGAGATGACAAATTCTCTCTAAAGTCAAACCTTTTCAGCTTCACATCTTGGGCTTTGAACAAGATACAAATAGACCTTTCAGCTTCATATCTTGGGCTTTGAACAAGATACAAACACCTTTCGCTTCACGTCTTGGGCTTTGAACAAGACACCAAAACAACCAATTTCCTCCCATAGAATAGGAGGAATTGCGAACGCTCTGATTTCCCTATTTCGGTAAACGGGAATACGTAGGCATAAGATTGAAAGAAAAATCTTAGCGAGCGCAATCAACAAAAAACCCTAAATCCCATACTCTCACATACCTATCAAAAAGCATCAGTCCTAACATCCTAATCCTTGTTCCTCGCAGAAACATTCTGTCAAAATAAAAAGAGAGAAACCAGTATTGGCGAAAATACAAATAACCAGTACAAAGGCCCCCCACATTGATAGCATCTGTAACCTAACAGACCGCTGTTTAAACTCAGTATGCAAAGCAGGGTTAATTGGAGACATCTATTTCCCTTCCTTCATCAGCTTTAATAGGATAAAAAATGAATCGACCTGTTGTAAGCTCAAACCGCAGAGAGCGACCAGCGCTTAAGAACCGCGTCCAAAATCGCTCGCTACAGAAAAATGGCGCCCACCGTGGGCCCTGTTTGTTTCTTTTCTCTTCACTTAGGTGAATACCACAGGATGGTGCCTCCGCCGGGGAATCATTTTCTGTCAGGAATTTAAGATTCATAGCTTTAAAGGTCTAGGATGTTTAGGACAAATATATATACTGCTTTTCCTAATTGCTATACGTGTTTATTTTTCTGCTAATGGGAATGTGGGTGATGCCGTATGTGGAAAGATTGAGTATACACTTAAGATAAGTGATGGCGACGAGGTCGACCATCAACCTCAGTGGAGGCTGACCAATGCAACCCATTCTCTCACCTAGACAATGGGCCGATTGTTAAGTCTGAGAAGCTGAGGAGCCAAACCCTTTCGTAGTGCGGAAACTATCGGGAATAGTTGTTACGCGATACTACCCTCATTTGAGGCTGGTGATCTATTCTCGGTGAATGGCACTTACTCTAAGATTGCTCTACAACTCGCTGGCGATCCGCTTGTTGTTTTGCTTTCCTGGGAGGAGCTGATGATAATGAGTACAGGTACAAAAATCACCCTAGTATAAACCTTTGGGGATGGGTAGAGCCTTGACTTCATGACAACGACCCTTTGACCCCATGTTTTTTCTATGTTTTTGTGTGCTGCATTCATGCATTCATCTAAGAAACATTAAAACATTCAAAAAATTTCTCTTCTAGTCTCTCTGTTTTTCAAATTAAACTAAGACTGTGATTGCAAATATCAGAGAAGAGGATTACGCTAATGGATTTCGGTAGAAGGAGAACTCATACGTACACCTTCAAGGTTCCAAAACTAGAGGATTTGAGAAGGTTAGCAAGGATGATCACTAACCCTGAGGCTTTCAGAGCCAAACACGAAGGTTTTCTACCACTGTTAAGAGTCCATGTGATTGAGGGAATCATGGATGCGCTCATTCAGTTTTACGATCCGGTTTATCACTGTTTCACATTCCCGGATTACTAGCTAGCACCAACGCTGGAGGAGTATTCTCATCTGATTGATCTACACATTACAGATCGAGCTCCATTTTCTGGACTGGAAGATATTCCAAAGAATCAGACCATTGCAAGAGCCATTCATTTGAACGAGTTTGAGGTCAGGACTCACATGACCACTAAGGGTGACATCCAGGGTTTGCCAGCCCAGTTCTTGACAAAGAAAGCCCTGTATTTTGCCAGTATAGGAAACGTGACTGCTTTTGAAAGCATCTTTGTCTTGCTCACCTACGGGTTATTTTGTTCCCCAACATCAATAACTTCGTCGATATTAACTCCATTAAGGTTTTTCTCATTGGAAACCCTGTGCCGACTTTGCTCGCAGATGCGTATCATTCTGTACACTTGGGAAATTTGTACAGCGGAGGGGAGATCACATGCTGTGTGCCTCTGCTTTATAAATGGTTTATCTCCCACTTGCCCAAATCTGCTGCTTTTTGGGATTGTAAGAGTGCCTTACGTTGGTCGCAGAAGATCATGTCTCTTACCAACTCTGATATAGATTGGTGTAATAGGATTTATGATGGAATCAGGATCATTGATCATTGTGGAAACTTCCCCAACGTACCCCTTATAGGAACTAAGGGAGGAATCAATTACCATCCAGTGTTGGTTCTTCGTCAATTTGGATACCCGATGAGACACATCCCACGGGGTGTTCATCTGGAAGGTCTTTTCTTCAAAGAAGGAGAAAGTGACAGAGCACTAAAGACGGAAATAGTGCATGCTTGGAAGCACGTTCATAAGAAAGGACGAGAGTCTCTGGGAAAACTGGACTATGTCTCGGTGGAGCCTTATCTCCATTGGGTACAAACTAGAGCTCTCAAGCTAAATATGCCTTATCCTCGTTACGGAATTCTTCCGCCGAGGGAATCTGTCATGTACTTCATGACGGAAACTGAAAAGCTTCAGGTTACTCTCAACAAAGTTCAACGGGAGAGAAGGTCTTGGAAGAACAAGTATCGCACCCTCGACGTAGAGTGCATCAAAATACAACAATTACTAAAAGAGAAGGATGCTCTGATCGAAATTTTAGAGCAACATGCTGTGGATAATCAGGATGACCAAAGGAATTTGCTCGCTCCTTTCACTTGGAAAAGGAATGACAACCCGACAACGGCTCAAGAGCCCCGGTCAAAGAAAAGGAAGATACCAGAGTCAGCACCCGATTTCTCTTCAGAGAGGAATCGGGACCTATTAGCTTAGGTTTCTGTTTCTGCACATTGTAATCTACTGTATTTCCATTTCTGTAATCATTTGAATTCAATAAAAAGGGGTTTCCCCACTGTTTGATATTTGCAATCTAATTGTCGAAGTTTATTTTGATTAAACCAAAAAACAATTAATATAATCATTGCATTCATCATTCTCACATCGCGTATTCTTCTTCCCTACGAATCTCACGTTTGTGTCTCGATTCTAGAGTCAAACTGTCTCATTCGTACAATACTTGGGCCAATCGTCAGAAAAAGATGGATGATCTTGAGGAAGAAAACAGAGAGTTGAAAGAAGAGATCGACGCTCTGAGAGAGGATATGAGAAAGTTTCGTAACGACATGCAAGCCATGGCAGAAGCTCAGCTACAAAGGACTGTGATCTCAGAGATCACCTCTACGCCCATAGTGGAGAAGTATGATCCTAGGTATCAGATCCCGAAAGATCGCCCTTGGGGCATACCTGTTAACTATATCTCGGAAGGATATGTTCCACCGATCAATGAAGATAAGGGAATCACAACAGAAGCTGTTGGGCCTGAAGGTTACAAACTTCGGGAAAGTGAAGATGCCAGGGGCATACTGAAGACTCCTGAAGGTTACAAACTTCGGGAAACGCCAAGATTCACTGCCATAGTCACGGTACCGCCCCCTGTGGTGCACACTGTCCCTGAAGGACAGGTTCCACCAATACCTTCTGGTAAGAAGGAAACTATGTTCGATAGAATGGATGAATTCCAGGAACAGTTCCTGGAAATGCTGAAGGAACTGCAAGCCATTCGCGGTCAGGATCTATTTGGAAAGGATGCCGCAGACCTCTGCTTGGTCCCCAATGTGAAAGTCCCGTACAAATTCCAAGTGCCCGACTTTGAAAAGTACAAGGGTAACTCTTTCCCTCAGAGTCACTTGGTGATGTACGCTCGGCGAATGTCAGCTCAGACGGAGAATCAGGACTTGCTGATTCACTACTTCCAGAATAGTTTAACCGGTGCCGCACTCAAATGGTACATGGGTTTAAACCGTGCCACGATCAGCACTTTCAGAGATCTTGGCACTGCCTTCGTCCAACAATACAAATACAATTTGGACATGGCACCCGACAGAGATCAACTCAGATCGATGTTGCAAAAGGACAAGGAAACCTTTAAGGAGTATGCTCAAAGGTGGCATGAAATTGCCGCTCAAATTTGTCCACCTCTTGAGGAAAAAGAGATGACAAAGATCTTCTTAAAGACCTTAAGCTCATTTTACTATGACCGAATGGTTGCCAGTGCACCCAGTGATTTCACCGAAATGGTGGGCATAGGCGTACGTCTTGAGGAAGCCGTCCGAGAAGGACGTTTGGTAAAAGACACTGGATCGACGAGCGGTACTAAAAAGTACGGTAGTGCTCTCCCTAAGAAAAAAGAGCAAGATATCCGGAATATCTCTCTCGGAAAGCAAAGGCGATGTTATCAGCCGGTAGCAGCTGTAATTCCTGCTATCAGCCCTACGCCTATTCCTACGTACCAACCTCAGGTTGCGCAGAGCCAACCTGACCAGCAAAGGACACAACAGCCTCTTCAGCAGGCTCGTCCTCCATATAACAATAACCGTACAACACGAACATCAGGGTTTGATCCTATACCCATGTTGTACGCAAAACTATTTCCGTTACTACTGGCTAAGGGGCACATCCAGACTAAGTCTCCTCTTACAGTACCGGAAAATCCGCCTTTTTGGTTTAAGGTGGATCAAACTTGCCCTTACCACCAAGGAGGTCCAGGGCATAACAAAGAGAATTGTTTCAGCTTTAAATCCGACGTGTAAAGGCTTGTTATGAGCGGGCTCTTATCTTTCAAGGATACAAATCCCAATGTTCTTACGAATCTGCTGCCTCAACATGACAAGGCTGCAGTCAATCTGATTGAAGGAGAGACTAACGATGTCTATCTAATTCACGATGTACTCTTATTGAGGACTAATTTGGTTAAGATGCATTGTAGATAGAGTGGATATGGCCATGTGCCACCTCATAACTATCATCAGTGTGATATCTACTCTAAAAACAATCAGGGATGTTCTGTAGTGCAATCAGCTCTACAGGAACAGATGGATCTCGGATGGATCCAGGAACACCGAGTTCGTGGAGTTAACATGGTTTACACGAACTCCAACGTCATTCAGAACCACGACATCCGTGCAATGAATGTCAACTTGGTGGCAATGCACTCAAGGCAAAGCCAGTATCATAATCTGCCACGACACGATTACAGTTCCTGTCTGACTTGCTCGGTAAACAAACAGGGTTGCTCTTTCATACAAGAGGCCCTCCAGCGTCAGATGGATCTTGGATGGATCCAGGACTACCATGATAGGAACCAATATCAGATCAACATAGTTCAGATCTTCGATATTCGCGTGATGAATACCAACTTGGTAGAGTTACATGCTGAGCAGGTCTGACTCAGATTCTTAATATCACACGACTATCAAAGCTGTAAAGCAGGTTGCGAAAATGATCGAGGTTGTACCGTTGTCTAGGAGGCACTTCAACACTTGTTAAATCAGTGGTGGATGCCAATTTATATGGATGAAGATACGCAACAGATTAGTATCAGTAACAGGAATCCCACTCGGCGTCAAAGTCAGGATGTCCGATCTGTGGAAGCTAACCTAGTGAGGTTACATTGTATTCAAAGCGGGCGTGGCCAGGTGCCACCACACAATTATGACCGTTGTAGCGTCTGCTCAGAAAGTAACCAAGGGTGTTACCTTATGAGAGCAGCTCTTCAGGGTCAGGTGGATCGTGGAGAGATTCTCCCATATCCGGGTTCTGGACCCATCAACTGGACGCCAAACTACTTTGCCGATCAAGTCGAGGATGTTGTCACAATCTCTGGTCGTCATAGGACCAGGGATGTTTAAACCATCATTCCTCTACTTGATGAATCTAGAGCTCCCAACTGGGAACGGATCGAGATTACTTATGATGGTCAGAAAAATCAGAAGGTTCCCATAGTCATCTATCTACCGGGACCACTATCGTATTAATCAACTAAGGTTATCCCTTACAAATACGGTGCAACGATAGTTGAAAATGGAAAGGAAATTCCATTACCCTCCGTCGTGAATATTGCAGACATCAGTCGGGTAACACGGAGTGGTAGAATCTTCAACCGAGGAGTTGGAGACCTAACAAGGAAAAGGAACTTCAGACAGAAGCTCCCGATCCATCAGTCGGTCAATCCAGTAATCTCGACCTTTCAAAAAATAATGATGAGATGCTGAAGCTCATACAAAGGAGTGAATATAACATTGTTGATCAGCTGTTACAGACTCCTTCAAAGATCTCGGTATTATCACTGTTACTCAGTTCAGAAGCCCACAGGGAGGCTCTACAGAAAGTCTTGGAGCAAGCCTTTGTGGAACAGGATGTAACAATCAGACAGTTTGATAATATTGTCTCTAACATCACTTCCTGCAATAATTTGGGATTTAGTGATGAGGAATTACCTGAAGAGGGTCGCCGTCATAACATGGCGCTTAACATTACAGTTAACTGCCAGGACGATGCTTTAGCTAGCGTGCTGGTAGACACAGGGTCAGCCCTGAATGTTATGCCGAAGTCCACTTTGACTCAATTATCCTTCAAAGGACCTCCGATGAGAATCAGCGAGGTCATCGTCAAAGCGTTCGACGGATCCAGAAAAACAGTTATCGTCGAAGTTGATCTTCCCATAACTATCGGTCCTCACACTTTCCAAGTCACTTTCCAGGTCATGGACATCCGGGCAACATACAGTTGTTTATTAGGAAGACCTTGGATACATCAGGCTGGTGCGGTCACTTCGACCCTCCACCAAAAGATAAAGTTCGTTCAGAACGATCAACTTGTCATAGTCTGTGGAGAACAGGCATTGCTCGTGAGTAACTTATCATCGTCTGCTTGTGTAGAACCTGAGGAGGTTATTGGAACGCAGTTCCAAGCACTGTCGGTGAGCAAGGACGATCAATACTGAGGAGGAACCACGATTTCCTCATACAAAGATGCTATTAAAGCGGTCGAGAGTACCGATACGACAGGATGGGGACAGCTTGTCATTCCTATTGACAATAAAACAAAGAAGGGTCTTGGTTTTTCTGCAACCTGTACCCAAACAGCTGCCAGCGATGAAAGTCTTCATCCCATTCAGAACTTCTTCCACAGTGGAGGTTTTCTTCACCCAGTCCCTCAAGCAGTCCATGCTATCAATGAGGAAGATCCATCTGACACAGAGGAAGAGTGGAAGTCATATCTTAACAAGGACGGTTATATGTCTCAGGACGAAACGTAAACTCCTTTTTGCTTTCCTACAGAGAGTCCGAGATTTATACCAAGGTCAGACGTCAAAATGATATACGGAGATTTTGATCCGGAAGGATGTCGTGCTCCGCCAAATTCATTAGAGGAAGACACTCTGATGAAAGACAACTTTGACCACAATTACTATGGCCCGATGGATGGTCTCCCAATGTGGCAACCTTATCCAGGAGACTTGGGGCAAGAGAGACAGCCGAACAATGAAAACCAGCTGACCGTCATTGAACAAAATACCTGTGTCCCCACCATGTAATGGGATCAACGCTCAGGTCATTCAGAAACTACTCGACATGAAGATGAATTCGCAACGTTTGCAGGACTTGAATTCATCAACTATGCTTTTCCCGAGGCCAGCGTCATCGAGAGGGATGACTCCTCCAGTTCCAGAGAAGTGTGGGACACCTTGGGACAACCGAGTGGAAAATACGACTATATGGTCAAGTACACCGCTCCCGAAAGCTCTCGTATCAGGCTCGAAGATATCCAGCCAACTGGATGGGGAGATACAGCTGAGAGCACAATTGCTATGCAAAATACAACAGAGGAATCCTCCTACGACAACTCTGCCTGGGAGACAGATTCCAATGATCCTGCTCCACCAGAAATCAGCGTCATTTCTAAAGACAAATCGAGGAAGGTACCAAACTTTGTGATTCACCGAGGAGTTCGCCGCCAATGGGTTGTCGTCGAGGTTCCGAAGGTCGTGCATCAGTCAAAGTAATTGCCATCTTTAACCTTTCACCCTGCCCAGGTGAAACGAATGTTTTGATAGGGCTCGCTTTCTGTAAATATCCCTCTTCGCTTTGCCCAAAGTGACAGAGTTTTGTTTTATAGGGCTGTAGTTTCAAGGATCGACTTGTTCATTAATAAAATAACGTCGTTCTGTAATTTCCGCATTAATTGTTGTTTTCTCCTTTTGCTTTTTCAGAAAATGGTAATCCTAAAAAATAATTAAAAATAAAAACAAACAGTAAAATAAATACACTGCACACACTCGCATTTTCTCTATCTCTTCTAAACACAAATCATCACGTCATGCAGATTGCTTGTTTTAAACCCAGTTGAAACATACGATCCGATGCCTTCTCCCGATTTTAGGTTCCCGTTATTTGGGGCTGAAGAAGAAGTTGACAACGAAATTCCAGAAGAGATCTCTCGACTACTCAGACAAGAGGAAAGGTCCATTGAACCTCACAAAGAGCCGTTGGAAATGGTAAACTTGGGTTTGGAAAAAGAGAGAAAAGAAATCAGGATTGGGGCACTGCTCAGTCCAACTGCCAGAGAGGGTTTGATAAAGCTTCTCAGAGAATTCCCCGATGTGTTTGCTTGGTCCTATCAGGATATGCCAGGGTTGGATACCAGCATCGTGGAACATCACTTACCGTTAAGATCGGAATGTCCGCTAGTAAAGCAGAGGTTGAGACGCACTCACCCGGACATGGCCATCAAAATCAAAGAGGAGGTACAGAACAGATTGACGCGGGTTTCCTTGCTACATCTGAATATCCTCAATGGTTAGCCAACATCGTACCCATTCCCAAAAAGGATGGAAAGGTAAGAATGTGTGTTGATTACAGGGATCTGAACAAGGCAAGTCCAAAGGACGACTTTCCTTTACCACACATTGACATGCTGGTTGACAGCATAATAAAGTTCAAAATTTTCTCCTTCATGGATGGATTCTCGGGCTATGACCAGATTAAAATGGCGCCGAAAGACATGGAGAAAACTTCGTTCATCACCCCATGGGGCACCTTTTGTTACAAGGTAATGTCGTTCGGCTTGAAGAACGCTGGGGCAACCTATCAAAGGCCCATGACTACTCTCTTTCATGACATGATACATAAGAAAATCGAGGTATATGTCGATGATATGATTGCAAAATCAAAAATAGAGAGTGAGCACGTTGAACATCTGTCAAAATTGTTCGAACGTCTAAGAAAATTCAAGCTCCGCTTGAATCCCAACAAGTGCACCTTCGGTATCCGTTCGGGGAAACTACTAGGGTTCATCGTCAGCCAGAAAGGAATTGAGGTCGATCCTGACAAGGTCAAGGTCATTCGAGAAATGCCTTCTCCGAGAACTGAAAAACAAGTCAGAGGATTCTTGGGACGTTTGAACTACATCTCTAGATTCATATTCCTTATGACCGCCACGTGTGCGCCGATCTTCAAGTTACTTAAAAAGAACCAGGATTGCATTTGGTCAGAAGATTGCCAAACCGCCTTCGACAGTATTAAGGAATACCTGTTTGTCATACCCCAAATTTTGACCACTAAGATTTCCCATCATTGTGCAAATCATCAGCACAATATGGATGTACCTTTGTACCTCATTAGTCTCCCCAAAGGTGGGTAAGCATTCACTACAAACAGGATTTAGGGTTTCAAGCCCTCGCAGAGCTCTTAGACAAAGGATCAATCAAGGAATCACATGATCTTCAACTTGTCTAGCCTCTCAAATATCCACAATGGATCAAGAGGACTCCCACTTCAAGGATTAAGCACAATTTTGCTCCCTTCTAGGTGGATCAAGCCTCAGGATCGCCAGTGTCACCAAATTAGGGTTTGGTCGACTAGGGCCTCCAGATGGAAATTTTCCTCTGGGTATGAGCCAATGCTTCAAAGCATAACCTAAAATGCTCCATGAAACATCATAAACCCCATCATCAAGTCAATTTAGCCTCAGGGGATGCATACATCAAAAATCAGGAATTAGGGTTTCTTGACCTAATTCACCCCTAAGTTGACTTTTGGGACAAATCATGAGCCAAGACCTCAAGACATAATTTGAGGGTCTCCAACATACCATGTTGACCCATTTGCAACAATGGATTGACCCAAGAAGCTTGAGCAACAAGTTTCAATTTCATCTGAACCACAGTTGGGGTTTCGCGAGAAAAGTCAACTGTAGCTTTGACTTTTGACCAGGACATGCTCCCAAGCCGTGGGAAATGATTAAATATACCCTATAACACCCTTGGAACATGTCCATAAATTTTGATTTAGGTCAAGGACATGATTTCCTGAAGAATCGCACAGTTTCGAATTCATCTGATAAAAAGTCAACTGTGCACAAAAGTCAAACTTTGACTTTTTGAGATTTTTCATAAAAGTGGTTTTTTAACCCTAAAATGATGTTAATGTGTGATTGGAATCATCATTCATCAAGAAAAATCAAAGAAAGTGGGATAACTTGTAAAAGGGGTAACCATAAAAACTTAGAAATTTTTTTAAGTTATGAAAAAAAGTGGCAAGGGTACCAACTTTGGAGGATCATAACTCCTAAACCACAAAGCCATTTTTCCCCATCCAAAGCTTGATTTGTAGCCCTCATTACCCTCTACAAAAACTTCAACTAGACCTAAGTCCAATTCATTAAGGATTTTGAGTTATGCTTGGATCAAAATGGCTAAAAAGTTAAAATTGACATTTTTCAGCACAATGTCCCAACTTCAAGGTTGTTTTTCTCCATGATCCAAGTTAAACCAGGTCTAATGTTAAACATCAAAGTTGAAGTACGTCATCTAAGCTTTCCGAAAAGTCCTAGAACGTCCATATAGCATACTCGAGCAGGGAGTTATGGATCTTACAAAATGGCTTGCTGAAGCTGAATTTTTCAAGGCAGATTTGCACATTTTTTGTGCCACACGAATTTTCAAGCCTTGTCATCAGTTTGGACACATCTAAGGATCAAATCCAAGTGGGATGATCTGATCCATGAACCTCCCAAGTCCAAGGAACAAAGAAAAGCATGCCAAAGCCTAGAAATCCTTAAAAGAGGGACAAAACTCCAATTTTGGTTTGGAGCATTTAATGGATGCTTAGAGGTGGCATGTACTGAGCCATTATCATCTGAAATTAGTCAAGACTTATCCAAGACCAAGGGAACCAACAGCCTGTGCCCTAACCTCTAGTCAATGGCTAGAGGAGACTTGGATTTCCATTGGCCAACATGGAACAAACACCTGCTGCAGCCACCATTCACTGTGGATCCTAAAACAAACTTGCTCCACTATAAATAGAGCTCATTTGTGCTCAGTTTGAGTACACCAAAGCCATCAAACAGATGCTTTCCTCAAATTCTCTCTTTCACTCCAAAATGCCTTCATTAGTAAGGAAATTCTGAGTTTTTGAGCTAGAGAGCAATTCCACTCAAACTAATCACACACACACCTCATATATATCATATGTAAGCTGTGCAAACCATCAAAAGTGACCTGTAATCACAACATCACAAAGTCACCTCTCAAAACCTCAAAATGGCACTTTTTGCATTTTTCAAGCCATGTCTTGATTCAGTCACTTTCCAAGCCAGATAAAACCTCAAACACACTCTAAATATCATCCTTGAACTATCCCAAATGGTGCCACATATCTGGAACACCATTTGAGAGAGTTGGCATTTTGGCCGTTTTTGACCATTTCGCGAGAAAGTGCACAAACTTGCTCCAGAGGTTTTCAGCCAATTCCAACCATCCTAAAAGCTTCTAAGAGGTCATTTGAGGTTGTCCAAAGCATCAAATCATTTCTGGAACAAAGCACTTGGAAGGTTGCCCATAATCTCCAAAAAAAGAGGTAAAATCCACAACTTGAATTCTTTGAATCATGCTTTCCTTTGTTGTCCACATACATGCATCATATTGAACAATTCTTGAGGTAAAAATGTAGTCCTTAATGTGTATGTTGTGATCCTCCCACTGTTTGCATTTTGACATGTTTTTATGTGGAATTTTGGTTGTTTTGAAACCATGTCCAGTTCTGTCTTTTCTTCATTGGTGTGTTCTATACATTAAGTTTTAGTTTGCATGAGTAACACCATTGGATTCCTTGCGAAAAATCGGTCAAGATAGGTTCTTACGGATTTCAATTCCGATGAAAATTGAGAGAGTTACGCGCGTTGGAAATTTTACGCGAAACGGCGTCGAAAACAACGATAGCAGCTTTTGTTTTTTAATTTCTGCGTTTTGTGCGTCGATTTTCTAAGTACGTGAGTTCCTTACGAAAAATCGGTCAAGATAGGCTCTTGCGGATCTTGATTCGGTTAAAAATCGAGAGAGTTACGCGCGTTGGAAATTTTACGCGAAACGATGTTTTTACACGCAGCAGCTCTGGTTTTTTTATCGCTGCGTTTTGTACGTTGAGTTTCGGTGTGCGTGACCGATACCATTGGATTCCTTGCGAAAAATCGGTCAGGATAGACTTTTGCGGATCTTGATTTGGTTAAAAATCGAGAGAGTTACGCGTGTTTGAAATTCAACGCGGAACGATGTTTTTAATCGATAACAGTTTTTGTTTTTTAATTCCTGCGTTTTATACGTCGATTTTCCACGTGCGTGAGTAATACCATTGGATTGCTTGCGAAAAATCGGTCAAGATAGGCTCTTGCGGATCTTGATTCGGTTAAAAATCGAGAGAGTTACGCGCGTTGGAAATTTTACGCGAAACGATGTTTTTACACGCAGCAGCTATGGTTTTTTTTATCGCTGTGTTTTGTACGTTGAGTTTCGGCGTGCGTGAGCGATAGCATTGGATTCCTTGCGAAAAATAGGTCAGGATAGGCTTTTGCGGATCTTGATTCGGTTAAAAATCGAGAGAGTTACGCGTGTTTGAAATTCAACGCGGAACGATGTTTTTAATTGATAACAGTTTTTGTTTTTTAATTTCTGCATTTTATACGTCGATTTTCCGCGTGCGTGAGTAATACCATCGGATTCCTTGCGAAAAATCGGTCAGGTAGGTACTTCCGGATTTTTATTCCGATAAAAATCGAGAGAGTTACGCGTGTTGGAAATTCGGCGCAGAACGGTATTTTCAAAACGATAGCAGTTTTTTCGGCGTTTTGTACGTCGATTTTCCGTGCACGTGAGTAATATCATCGGATTCCTTGCGAAAAATCAGTCAGGCAGGTATTTCCGGATTTTGATTCCGATAAAAATTGAGAGAGTTATGAGTGTTTGAAATTTGATAAAAACGTGTTGAAAATTAAAGTTTCGGTACTCGTTTTTATCCCAAAAAAATGTCGAAAATGGTATTTTGATATCTTTTCTCTTTTTCTTACTTTTTATTTTCAAAACTCAACCAATTTTTTTCACATAGCAAAAAATCATCATTTTCCAATTCGTACCCCATAATATTTTAATCCAAAAAAAATAAAAAATAAAAGTATTATTTTAATATATTTAAAAATAGTGTTTTAAATTGTTTTAAATGCTTTTAAAATGATTTCTTTTTTTTCTTGATTTTTAAAACCAAAATGATTTTAAATATTTATGTTGATAAAATATTTTTTTTCATAAACTTTAATCATTATTTAATGATTTTATTTGATATTTTTATCATTTTTTACTTAATTTTTCTTGAAAAAATGCCTAAAAAATGAAATTGGGGTTTTCTTTGATTTTCACCCTAACAAATCTTTTTTAAACACTTGGGCCTCTAATAGAGTGTAAGACCCAATCCTTTTTTGACCAAATCATTTTTGGGCCTCACTTATTGTATAAGTCCCTCTGCGTTAAAAGAAAACTTCGGCGCGATCGCCATTTTCAAACGAAAATCAACTGGGCTTCTCTTTGAGCTGTAAGTCCCATTTCTTTTCATTTTTTAACACTGGGACCTCTATTAGAGTGTAAGACCCAACCCTTTTTTAACGAAACAATTTTGAGCCTCAGCTATTGTATAAGTCCCGATACGTTAAAATCTCGGCGCGATCGTCATTTTCAAACTGAAAATATTTTGGGTCTCTCCCTGAGTTGTAAGCCCCGTCTTTTGTACAAAAATACACTTTGGGCCTCTAATAGAGTGTAAGACCCAACCCCTCTTTTTTATATTTTCTTATTATTTTTTAATAATTTGGAAAATTAATAACTCCTTCAATTTTGATTATTTTTTATTGGTTCTTTTTCTGAAAAATCACAAAAATAGTAAAATATTTTATTCTACAAAAAAATCAAATTTATATTATTTATTTAATATAGTTGGTATTTTTGTGAATAAATTCATTTTTAATTGTTTTTAAGCATTTTAAAAGTGAATATTCATCTTGAAAATAAAGACTATGGGCCTCCCCTCGTGTTGTAAGCCCCATTTCTTTTCTTTAAACTCTTTGGGCCTCTAATAGAGTGTAAGACCCAATCCCTTTGTAAATACCAAAATTTTGGGCCTCAGTCACTGGTATAAGTCCCACGGTGTTTCCAAAACCTCGGCGCGACCGTCGCCCTTTTCAAAATTAACCATTGGGCCTACCCTCGAGTAGTAAGACCCATTTCTTTTCTTAAAACTCACTTGGGCCTCTTGAGAGAGTGTAAGACCCATCCCTTTGTACAGAAAACCTTTCTTGGGCCTCAGTTACTTGTATAAGTCCCTCTGTACAAATTCAAATAGTGCGCTCACTGATAAAACCCTGGGCCTCTCCTTGAGCTGTAAGCCCCAAATCTTTCTTTTTCAAAGCACTTTCTCCTTTGATTTTCAATATACTGTTGTTTTCAATCTTTCTTTGTTGAACAACTAACCAAACAGCATGGAAGCTCTACAACCGAGTAAGTGTTTACCCGCTTTCATTTACCGCTTTCATATGTATATAACTGTATTGTGGGGCTGTTTCACTGTAAGTCTCCTTTCACAAACTCATATATATAATTGTATTGTGGGGCTGTTTCGCTGTAAGTCTTCTTTCATAAACTCATATCAACTATATAATAATAGTATAGATATTTAGAGTTTCCCCGGCAACTACGTCTAGAACTAGGTGACGCCGTTTCGTTTATTTGTAGAAATAGACAACTAGATCCCCAATAGGATCACCAGATACAGTCTTCTCTTCGGCTGTCCTTATTAGGAATTGTCAAGGAACTCTACTCCCAAAGATGAATGTCTTCTCCGTGAATGGCATCTTTGAGTTTCTTCCAAATTCTCGGACTTTCCTGACTTGATCTATTCCTTGTGAATAGCTTGCCTTGAATTTCTCGGGGTTTGGGGACCCACGGGCTTCCTAAAAGCATCGGCCTCCTCTTCGGCATCGTACAAGGACCCACAGGCTTCCTAAAAGCAACCACGCCTCCTCTTGGGCTTTGTACAAGGACCCTACGGCTTCTTAGAAGTATTCACAGCCTCCTCTTAGGCTTCGTATAATGATATCTTCCTCCGGGAATGATAGCCTTCTCTTGGGCTTAGTACAAGGACCCGTCGGCTTCTTAAAAGTTTCCAGCCTCCTCTTGGGCTTCGTACAAATTGTCCCGACGACCTCCTAGAGGTATAGGAACAGAACTTAGTCATCCTCATAGAACAATCCTTTCATAGAGTCTACTACTGTTTCTCAAAGCATAGTACAAAAGATAAAACTCTTGACATGGATGGTCTAATCTCCTTGAGTCTCAAAGACATTCTCAAGTGACCCCTTTCGTCAAATAGGAAGGAAACCCGTAGACTCGGACAGTCTCAATACCCTTTGGATTTCCCGTTTCCTCAAAGAGAAGGAAATATCCCTGATCCTCAAATCAAATCCCTGAGTACAGTGTTGCACATATAAGAACTGATTTTCTCTTTTAAAATCAGTATATTGGATCTGTCACTCAACTGAAACAGTTACAATAGCCTCCTCTTGGGCTTTGTACAATGATTCTCCCCAGCGGATTCAAACAACGTTTAGCCTCTCTCTCTCGGGCTTTGTACGAGACACATAAGAGACTCCCTCGTCGAGTCAATCACCCCTTTCGCCTCCATCTCGGGCTTCGTACGAGATACAAAAACACTCTCTTGTTGAGTATAAAAGATTCTCCTGTTGAGTCAACCCTTTTAGCCTCTCTCTCGGGCTTCGTACGAGACACATAAAAACTCCCTCTTATTGGGCCAATAGCCTCCTCTTAGGCTTTGTATAAGAAAACCACTGGTGATCCAATCAACCTTTTAGCAGCAAAGTTGTGCCTCGTTCACAGTACACAAACATTAACAACTTTTTTCCCGTCATCTAATCGCTGTAAGCGGCAAGCCTCTGGATCATCTACATCCATGCCACTGTCCCTCTTTTAGCATGAGAAATTCCTAAGGAAAGATAGCATTGCTCTACACTGAGTTAAAGTCTTCTCCTTTAGGTTAAAATCCCCTATAAAGGAAATTATGGCATTACTAGGATCCGCGTATCCCGGTTAAAGTAATCCTCCTTTATAACCAGTCACCCAACAGTTGTGACAAACAAACCCTTCTTTAGAGATGACAAATTCTCTCTAAAGCCGAGGTCCTTCAGCTTCACGTCTTGGGCTTTGAACAAGACACAAATAGACCCTTCAGCTTCACATCTTGGGCTTTGAATAAGATACAAACCACCTTTCGCTTCACGTTTTGGGCTTTGAACAAGACACCAAAACACCCATTTCCTCCCATAGAATAGGAGAAACTACGAACGCTCTGATTTCCCTGTTTCGGTAAACGGGAATACGTAGGCATAAGATCGAAAGAAAAGATCTTAGCGAGCACAATCAACAAAAAACCAAAATCCCATACTCTCACATACCTATAAAAAAGTCCTAACATCCTAATCCTTGTTCCCCGCTAGAAAGTCCTAGAAAGAAAGAAAACCGTATTGGCGAAAATACAAATAACCAGTACAAAGGCCCCCCCACATTGATAGCATTCGTAACCTAACAGACCGCTGTTTAAACTCAGTATGCAAAGCAGGGTTAATTGGAGACATCTATTTCCCTTCCTTATTCAGCTCACAATAGTATAAAAATGAATCGACCTGTAGTCAAAGCTCAAACCGCAGAGAGCGACCAGCGCTTAAGAACCGCGTCCAAAATCGCTCGCTACAGAAAAATGGCGCCCACCGTGGGGCCGATTCTTTTTTCTTATAATTTAAACCTTGGGTAAGTCATTTTCATGGCGGTGGCCGCCAACAGAAAAATGGCGCCCACCGTGGGGCCTATCTCTTCAGCTTCTTTCCTTTTTCCTCCTTTTCACCTCTTTGGTTGATACCACAGATTGGGGCTTCCGCCGGGAACCCATTTTCTGTCAGGAACTTAGGATTCATAGCTTTAAAGGTCTAGGATGTTTAGGACAAATATATATATATATATTGATTTTCCTAATTGCTATACGTGTTTATTTTTCTGCTAATGGGAATGCGGGTGATGCCGTATGTGGAAAGATTGAGTATACACTTAAGATAAGTGATGGCGACGGGGTCGACCATCAACCTCAGTGGAGGCTGACCAACGCAAACCATTCACTCTTCTAGCCAATGGGCCGGTTGTTAAGTCTGAGAAGCTGAGGAGCCAAACCCTTTCGTAGTGCGGAAACTATCGGAAATAGTTGTTACGCGATACTACCCTCATTTGAGGCTGGTGATCTATTATCGGTGAATGGCACTTACTCTAAGATTGCTCTACAACTCACTGGCGATCCGCTTGTTGTTTTGCTTTCCCGGGAGGAGCTGATGATGATGAGTACAGGTACAAAAATCACCCTAGTATAAACCTTTGGGGATGGGTAGAGCCTTGACTTCATGAGAACGACCCTTTGACCCCATGTTTTTTCTATGTTTTTGTGTGCTGCATTCATGCATTCATTTAATAAAACATTAAAACATTCAAAAAACTTCTCTTCTAGTCTCTCTGTTTTTCAAATTAAACTAAGACTGTGATTGCAAATATCAGAGAAGAGGATTATGCTAATGGATTTTGGTAGAAGGAGAACTCATAGGTATACCTTCAAGGTTCCAAAACTAGAGGATTTGAGAAGGTTAGCAAGGATGATCACTAACCCTAAGGCTTTTAGAGGCAAACACGGAGGTCTGTTACCGCTGTTAAGAGTCCATGTGATTGAGGGAATCATGGATGCGCTCATTCAATTCTACGATCTGATTTATCACTGTTTCACATTCCCGGATTACCAGCTCTCACCAACGCTGGAGGAGTATTCTTATCTGGTTGATCTACATATCACCAATCAAGCTCCATTTTCTGGGCTGGAAGAAATTCCAAAGAATCAGACTATTGCAAGAGCAATTCATTTGGACGAGTCTGAGGTTAGGACTCACATGACCACTAAGGGTGGCATCCAAGGTTTGCCAGCCCAGTTCTTGACAAAGAAAGCTCTGTACTTCGCTAGTATAGGGAACATCACTGCTTTTGAAAGCATCTTTGTTTTACTCACCTACGGATTATTTTTGTTTCCCAACATCAATAACTTCGTCGATATCAACGCTATTAAGGTTTTTCTCATTGGAAACCTTGTACCGACTTTGCTCGCAGATGCGTATCATTCTGTACACTTGGGGAATTTGTACAACGGAGGGGAGATCACATGCTGTGTACCTCTGCTTTATAAATGGTTTATCTCGCACTTGCCCAAGTCTGCTGCTTTTTGGGATTGTAAGAGTGCCTTACGCTGGTCGCAGAAGATCATGTCTCTTACCAACTCTGATATAGATTGGTGCAATAGGATTTATGAGGGAATCAGGATCATTGATCGTTGTGGAAACTTCCCCAACGTACCCCTCATAGGAACTAAAGGAGGAATCAACTATCATCCAGTATTGGTTCGTCGTCAATTTGGATACCCGATGAGGCGTGTTCCGCGCAACGCTCATCTGGAAGGTCTTTTCTTCAAGGAAGGAGAAAACGACAGAGCACTAAAAATGGAAATAGTGCACGCTTGGAAGCATGTTCATAAGAAAGGAAGAGAGTCTCTGGGAAAACCGGATTGTGTCTCGGTGGAGCCTTATCTCCACTGGGTACAAACTAGAGCTCTCAAGCTAAAGATGCCTTATCCTCGTTACGGAATTCTTCCGCCGAGGGAATCTGTCATGTACTTCATGACGGAAACTGAAAAGCTTCAGGTTACTCTCAACAAAGTTCAACGGGAGAGAAGGTCTTGGAAGAACAAGTACCGCACCCTCGACGTAGAGTGCATCAAAATACAGCAACTACTAAAAGAGAAAGATGCTCTGATTGAAATTTTGGAGCAACATGCTGTAGAGAATCAAGATGACCAAAGGAATTTGCTCACTCCTTTCACTTGGCAAAGGAATGACAACCCGACAACGGCCCAAGAGCCCCGGTCAAGGAAAAGGAAGATATCAAAATCAGCACCCGGTTTCTCCTCAGAGAGGACTCGGGACCCTTTAGCTTAGGTTTCTGTTTCTGCACTTTGTAATCTACTGTATTTCCATTTCTGTAATCCTTTGGAATTCAATAAAAAGGGGTTTCCCCACCGTTTGATATTTGCAATCTAATTGTCGAAGTTTATTTTGATTAAAATAAAAAACAATTAATATAATCATTGCATTCATCATTCTCACGTAACGCATTCTTCTTACCTACGAATCTCACGTTTGTGTCTCGGTTCTAGAGTCAAACTGTCTCATTCATATAATACTCGGGCCAATCGTCATAAAAAGATGGATGATCTTGAGGAAGAAAACAAAGAGTTGAAAGAAGAGATCGACGCTCTGAGAGAGGATATGAGAAAGCTTCGTAACGACATGCAAGCCATGGCAGAAGCTCAGTTACAAAGAACTATGATCTCAGAGATCACCTCAACGCCCTTAGTGGAAAAGTATGATCCTAGGTATCAGATGCCGAAAGATCGTCCCTGGGGCATGCCTGTCAACTATATCCCGGGAGGATATGTTCTGCCGATCACTGAAGATCAGGGAATCGCAACAGAAGCCGCTGGGCTTGAAGGTTACAAACTTTGGGAAAGCGAAGATGCCAGGGGCATACTGAAGACTCCTGAAGGTTACAAACT
The DNA here is from genome assembly GCA_022829125.1 of Lathyrus tuberosus. NCBI lineage: Eukaryota > Viridiplantae > Streptophyta > Magnoliopsida > Fabales > Fabaceae > Lathyrus > Lathyrus tuberosus. Next base: position 6,547,022 of record JALAZF010000007.1, on the reverse strand, counting down.
TCGGGAAATGCCAAGACTCACTGCCATAGTCACGGTACCACCCCCTGTGGTGCACACTGTCCCGGAAGGACAGATTCCACCAATACCTTCTGGTAAAAAGGAAACTATGTTTGACCGAATGGATGAATTCCAGGAACAGTTCTTGGAAATGCAGAAGGAACTGCAAGCCATTCGCGGTCAGGATCTATTTGGAAAGGACGCCGCAGACCTCTGCTTGGTCCCCAATGTGAAAGTCCCGCACAAATTCCAAGTGCCCGACTTTGAAAAATACAAGGGTAACTCTTGCCCTCAGAGCCATCTGGTGATGTACGCTCGGCGGATGTCAGCTCAGACGGAGAATCAGGACCTGCTGATTCACTACTTCCAGGATAGTTTAACCGGTGCCGCATTAAAATGGTACATGGGTTTAAACCGTGCCACGATCAGCACTTTCAAAGATCTTGGTACTGCCTTCGTCCAACAATACAAATACAATTTGGACATGGCACCCGACAGAGATCAACTTAGATCAATGTCGCAAAAGGACAAGGAAACCTTTAAGGAGTATGCTCAAAGGTGGCGTGAAATCGCCGCTCAAATTTGTCCACCTCTTGAGGAAAAAGAGATGACAAAGATCTTCTTAAAGACCTTAAGCTCATTTCACTATAACCGAATGGTTAGCAGTGCGCCCAGTGAATTCACCGAGATGGTCGGCATGGGCGTACGTCTTGAGGAAGCCGTCCGAGAAGGACGTTTGGTAAAAGACACTGGATCGACGAGCGGTACTAAAAAATACGATAGTGCTCTCCCTAAGAAAAAAGAGCAAGATATTGGGAATATCTCTCTCGGAAAGCAAAGGCGTCGATATCAACCAGTAGCGATTGTGACTCCTGCTGTCAACCTTGCGCCTATTCCTACGTATCAACCTCAGGTTGCGCAGAGCCAACTTGATCAGCAAAGGACACAACAGCCTCTTCAGCAGGCTCGTCCTCTATACAATAACAACCGTACAACACGACCATCAGGGTTTGATCCTATACCCATGTTGTACGCATAATTATTTCCGTTACTACTGGCTAAGGGGCACATCCAGACTAAGTCTCCTCTTACAGTACCGGAAAATCTGCCTTTTTGGTTTAAGGTGGATCAGACATGCCCTTATCATCAAGGAGGTTCAGGGCATAACATTGAGACTTGTCTTAATTTCAAGTCCGACGTGCAAAAGCTTGTTAGGAGCGGGCTCTTATTTTTCAAAGATACGAATCCCAATGTTCTCACGAACCCGCTGCCTCAACATGAGAAAGCTGCAGTCAATCTGATTGAGAAAGAGACTAACAATGTCTATCAAATTCATGATGTACTCTTGTTAAAGACCAATCTGGTCAAGATGCATTGTAGACAGAGTAGATATGGCCATGTGCCACCTCATAATTATCACCAGTGTGATATCTGCTCTAAAGACAACCAAGGATGTTCAGTGGTGCAAGCAGCTCTACAGGAACAAATGGATCTTGGATGGATCCAAGAGCACCGAGTTCGTGGAGTTAACATGGTCTATACGAATTCCAACGTCATTCAAAACCACGACATCCGTGCGATGAATGTCAATTTGGTGGCAATGCACTCAAGGCAAAGTCAGTATCATAATCTTCCACGGCACGATTACAGTTCCTGTCTGACTTGCTCGGTAAACAAACAGAGATGCTCTTTCATACAAGAGGCCCTCCAGCGTCAGATGGATCTTGGATGGATCCAAGACTACCATGATAGGAACCCTTATCAGATCAATATGGTTCAGATCTTTGATATTCGTCCGATGAATACCAGCCTGGGAGAGTTACATGCTGAACAGGTCCGACTCAGATTCTTAATATCACACAACTATCAAAGCTGTAAAGCAGGTTGCAAAAACGATCGAGGTTGTACCCTTGTCCAGGAGGCACTTCAGCACTTGTTAAATCATTGGTGGATGTCAATCTACATGGATGAAGATACTCAGCAAATTAGTATCAGTAACAGGAATCCTACTCGGCGTCAAAGTCAGGATGTCCGATCAGTGGAAGGTAACCTAGTGAGGTTACATTGTATTCAAAGTGGGCGTGGCCAGGTGCCACTACACAATTACGATCGTTGTAGCATCTGTTCGGAAAGTAACCAAGGGTGTTACCTTGTGAGAGCAGCTCTTTAGGATCAGGTGGATCGTGGAGAGATTGGCCCATATCCGAGTTCTGGACCCATCAACTGGACGCCGAACTACATTGCCAATCAAGTCGAGGATGTTGTCACAATCTCTGGTCATCACAGGACCAGGGATGTTTTTGCCATCATCCCTCTATTTGATGAATCTAAAGTTCCCAACCAGGAACGGATCGAGATTACTTACGATGGTCAGAAAAATCAGAAGGCTCCCGTAATCATCTATCTACCGGGACCACTACCGTATGAATCAACTAAGACTATCCCTTACAAATACGGTGCAACAATAGTCGAAAATGGAAAGGAAATTCCATTACCCTCCGTTGTGAACATTTCAGACATCAGTCGAGTAACACGGAGTGGTAGAATCTTTAATCGAGGGGTTGGGGAAGTTAACAAAGAAAAGGAACTTCAGACAGAAGCTCCTGATCCACCAGTCGGTCAATCCAGTAATCCCGACCTTTCGAAAAATGATGATGAGATGCTGAAGCTCATCCAAAGGAGTGAATACAACATTGTCGATCAACTGTTACAGACTCCTTCAAAGATCTCGGTATTATCACTGTTACTCAGTTCAGAAGCGCATAGGGAGGCTCTACAGAAAGTCTTGGAGCAAGCCTTTGTGGAACAGGATGTAACAATCAGACAATTCGATAGCATTGTCTCTAACATCACTTCCTGCAATAATTTGGGATTTAGTGATGATGAATTACCCGAAGGGGGTCGCCGTCATAACATGGCACTCAATATCACAGTTAACTGCCAGGACGATGCTTTAGCCAGCGTACTGGTAGACACAGGGTCAGCCCTGAATGTTATGCCGAAGTCCACTTTGATACAATTATCATTCAAAGGCCCTCCGATGAGAACCAGCGAGGTCGTCGTCAAAGCATTCGACGGATCCAGAAAAACGGTTATCGGCGAAGTTGATCTTCCCATAACTATTGGTCCTCACACTTTCCAAGTCACTTTCCAGGTCATGGACATCCGGGCAATGTACAGTTGTGTATTAGGAAGACCTTGGATACATCAGGATGGAGCGGTCACTTCAACCTTCCACCAAAAGCTAAAGTTCGTCAAGAACGATCAACTTGTCACGGTTTGTGGGGAACAAGCCTTGCTTGTAAGCAACTTGTCATCATCTACTGGTATAAAACCCGAGGAGGTTATTGGAACTCAGTTTCAAGCATTGTCGGTGAGCAAGGACAATCGTTTCAAAGGAGGAACCTTGATTTCCTCATACAAAGATGCTATCAAAGCAGTCGAGAGTACCGATACAACCGGATGGGGACAGCTTGTCATTCCCATTGACATTAAACAAAGAAGGGTCTTGGTTTTTCTGCGACCTATACCCAGACAGCTGCCAACGATGAAAGTCTTCATCCCCTTCAAAACTTCTTCCACAATGGAGGTTTTCTTCACCCAGTGTCTCAGACAGTTCATGCTATCAATGAGGAAGATCCCTCTGACACAGATGAAGAATGGAAGTCCTACCTTAACAAGGACGGTTATATGTCTCAGGAAGAGGTGCCTATGCCTTTTTGCTTTCCTACAGAAAGTCCAAGATTTATACCAAGATCAGATGTCGAAATGATCTACGGAGATTGTGATCCGGAAGGATGCCGTGCTCCGCCAAATTCATTAGAGGAAGACACTCTGATGAAAGACAACTTTGATCACAATTACTATGGCCCGATGGATGGCCTGCCAATGTGGCAGCCTTACCCAGGAGACTTGGGGCAAGAAAGTCAGCCGAACAATGAAACTCAGCTGAGCATCATTGAACAGAATACCTGTATCCCCACCATGTCATGGGATCAACACTCAGGTCATTCAGAAACTACTCAACATGAAGATGAATTCGCAACATTTGCAGGACTAGAATTCATCAACTATGCTTTTCCTGAGGTCAACGTCATCGAGAGGGATGACTCCTCCAGTTCCAAAAAAGTGTGGGACACCTTGGGACAACCGAGTGGAAAATACGACTATATGGTCAAGTACACCGCTCCCGAAAGCTCTCGTATCAGGCTCGAAGATATCCAGCCAACTGGATGGGGAGATACAGCTGAGAGCACAAATGCTATGCAAAATACAACAGAGGAATCCTCCTACGACAACTCTGCTTGGGAGATAGATTCCAATGATCCTGCTCCACCAGAAATCAGCGTCATTTCTGAAGATAAATCAAGGAAGGTGCCAGACTTTGTGATTCACCGAGGAGTTCGCCGCCAATGGGTTGCCGTCGAGGTTCCGAAGGTCGTTCATCAGTCAAAGTAATTGCCATCTTTAACCTTTCACCCTGCCCAGGTGAAACGGATGTTTTAATAGGGCTCGTTTTCTGTAAACATCCCTCTTCGCTTCGCCCAAAGCGACAGAGTTTTGTTTTATAGGGCTGTAGTTTCAAGAGTCGACTTGTTCATTAATAAAATAACGTCGTTCTGTAATTTCCGCATTAATTGTTGTTTTCTCTTTTTTCTTTTTCAGAAAATGGTAATCCTAAAAAACAATTCAAAAATAAAAACAAGCAGTAAAACAAAAACACTGCACACACTTGCATTTTCTCTATCTCTTCTAAACACGAATCATCACGTCATGCAGATTGCTTGTTTTAAACCCAGTTGAAACATACGATCCGATGCCTTCTCCCAACTTTGAGTTCCCGATATTCGAGGCTGAAGAAGAAAATGACAACGAAATTCCTGAAGAGATCTCTCGACTACTCAGACAAGAGGAAGGGCCATTGAACCTCACAAAGAACCGTTGGAAACGGTAAACTTGGGTTCAGAGCAAGAGAGAAAAGAAATCAGGATTGGGGCACTGCTCAATCCAACTGTCAAAGAAAGTTTGATAAAGCTTCTCAAAGAATTCCCCGATGTATTCGCTTGGTCCTATCAGGATATGCCAGGGTTGGATACCACCATCGTGGAACATCACTTACCGTTGAGATCAGAATGTCCTCCGGTAAAGCAAAGGTTGAGATGGACTCACCCGGACATGGCTATCAAAATCAAAGAGGAGGTACAGAAACAGATTGACGCGGGTTTCCTTGCTACATCTGAATATCCTCAATGGTTAGCCAACATCGTACCCTTTCCCAAAAAGGATGGAAAGGTCAGAATGTGTGTTGATTACAGAGATCTAAACAAGGCAAGTCCAAAGGATGACTTTCCTTTACCACACATTGACATGCTGGTTGACAGCACAGCAAAGTTCAAAGTATTCTCCTTCATGGATGGATTCTCGGGCTATAACCAGATCAAAATGGCGCCGAAAGACATGGAGAAAACTTCATTCATTACCTCATGGGGCACCTTTTGTTACAAGGTAATGCCGTTCGGTTTGAAGAATGTCGGGGCAACCTATCAAAGGGCCTTGACTACTCTGTTTCATGACATGATACACAAGGAAATCGAAGTGTATGTCGATGATATGATTGCAAAATAAAAAACAGAGAGTGAGCACGTTGAACATCTGTCAAAATTGTTAGAACGTCTAAGAAAATTCAAGCTCCGCTTGAATCCCAACAAGTGCACCTTCGGTGTCCGTTCAGGGAAACTACTAGGGTTCATCGTCAGCCAGAAAGGAATTGAGGTTGATCCTGACAAGGTCAAGGCCATTCAAGAAATGCCTTCTCCAAAAACTGAAAAACAAGTCAGAGGATTCCTGGGACGTTCGAACTACATCTCCAGATTCATATTCCTCATCACCGCGACATGCGCGCCGATCTTCAAGTTACTCAAAAAGAACCAAGATTGCGTTTGGTCAGAAGATTGCCAAACCACCTTCGACAGTATCAAGGAATATCTGTTGAATCCTCCGATTCTATCACCTCCAGTGGAAGGAAGACCACTGATCATTTACCTCACAGTTCTAGAGGACTCAATGGGATGTGTACTTGGCCAACAAGACGAAACCAAAAGGAAAGAGTCTTCCATTTACTATCTAAGCAAGAAATTCACCGACTGCGAGACTCGGTACACAATGCTTGAGAAAACTTGTTGCACTTTGGCTTGGGCAGCCAAACGCCTTCGCCAGTACATGATCATACTACTTGGTTGGTCTCCGAAATGGATCCAGTCAAATACGTTTTCGAAAAGCCTGCTCTTACAGGAAGAATTGCCCGTTGGCAAATGCTATTATCAGAATATGACATAGAGTACCACGCTCAGAAAGCCGTTAAAGGAAGTATTTTAGCCGATCATTTGGCTCATCAACCGATTGACGATCAAGAATCAATCGGGTTTGACTTCCCAGACGAAGATGTCATGTATCTAAAGATGAAAGATTGCGATGAACCGCTACCCAGTGAAGGGCCAGAACCAGGTTCCCAGTGGGGACTTATCTTTGACGGAGCTGTCAATCATTACGAAAACGGAATTGGGGCTACCCCTTTCTCTCTAGCATATGGCATGGAGGCAGTGCTCCCCATAGAGGTAGAGATCCCATCAATCCGGGTATTGATGGAAGCTAAGCTCACCGAAGCTGAATGGTGTCAAAGTCTACACGACGAACTGAACCTGATCGAAGAAAAGAGAATAACGGCATTATGCCACGGTCAGTTGTATCAATAGAGAATGAAGAGGGCGTTCGACAAAAATGTCCGACCTCGTGTTTTCAGAAAAGGAGACCTCGTTCTCAAGAAGATACAATCATTTCTCACTGACTCTCGGGGCAAGTGGACTCCGAATTATGATGGCCCCTATGTGGTCACGAAAGCTTTCTCAGGCGGCGCCTTGAGACTTGCAACCATGGACGGAGAGGAATTTGCCTACCCCACAACTGTTGATGTAGTCAAGAAATACTTCGCCTAAACTAAAAAAATAAATAAATAAATAAAAAATAAAAAACGTCTCGGTGGATTGAAAACCCGAAAGGGCGGTCCAGGCAAAAGTTAGAGACATGAAAAAAAATCATCCTGGTGGATTGGAAACATCATAGTACAATCCAGGAAAAAATTAGGGATAATGGCAAGTAACTATGTTCAACAGAGGCAAGTCCCTCAGCAGCAGTTACATCATCCATCGGAGGAAAACTCCAGTCAAGGTCATCTTCGACAGAAGCTCAGGATATCCCGAATTCAAAGTTGGTAGAAGGATAGTGGTCGTTATGTTTCAACGTAGCCATTTTCCCTGTAAATTACCATTTTCAAACTTTGTAAATACTCTTTGGAATCACGCGTTTGGCTGATCTCCATCTTATCAATAAAATTTGGGCCCTTGTGCTTTTGTTTGTAATTCTTATTTGTTTTAGCTTTACAGAACGACGTTGTTAACATGATTAACGATTCTTGAAATAAAACAAAAATGAATTTACTTGTTAAAACTTTTTCTGCTTTTTAATAAAGATGGCAATTTCTTTTGTCTGTTGAACATCGAAAGAACATCAATCGCGTCTCCAAAGGTGTTCGAACCTCAAAGTGCAGAATCAAAGTACTCCTTCTAAACCAGTACGCCTGAATGAAGGATCAATAATGTCAGAGACCATGTTCCATCTGACATCTTCGGCCGAGTTCTCATCTCCTAAGCCCGACCAGCGTCACCCCCAACAGGGACCGTTTCTCCTAAGCAAGGCAGAATTTCTATCTTGAACCAGCGATATTTCTACACGCCCCGCGGTGGCCGAGTATCCAATCGTGTTCATCCCTTAGTCTGTATGTTGCGTCAGTTTTGTCCGCATATACATATATACATCATGCATTATTGATTTGCATTCACATTCATATTGCATCACTATCACTGTATTCGTTCTTATCCCCTAGTGATAAGTCCTCTCAATCGAGTTGTCAGACCTTTCCTCGTTAGGAAGGGAATCATCTAAGCAATCTCTCTCCCGTTTATCTCTGGATTAGAGACGGTCCTTGACCACTTTGATAACTTGAACCTCTGAAAGACCAGAAAACTTTCAACAAATATCACTCTTCACCATTGAAGATGATATCCTTGCTTTCCCGGATTAAGGAAAATCCCCAGAGAAAGCCTCTTAATCAGAGATTCGGCGGTACGGCAGTTTTTCTCCGAAAAAACCAATGATGAAAAGGTCATTGGCACCTCAAAATTGGATCCCATCATATGGCGTTTCTCCGGAAAGATCCCGAGAAAAGTATGATGTAAGCCCCCAAACAAAAACAGTCTCTCAAGAGACTCGCTTCCCACAGTAGAATCGACAAATGGCGTCTCCAAAATAGAGAAGTTTGTGTACCTCTACAATTCAGATAAATGGGTTCCCCAGCAAGTCTGACATCAAATCTTTTCCCACTCAAATGGCATCTCCCCAGGAAAATTCGGCGAGAAGTTTGAGGAAAACCGCTACTAATAGCGTTCCTTGTCAAGAAAGTTTATTGACAAAAGAAACTGAGACCAGTTCCTTGGTAGGAAACCAGGATCGAGGGGAAGTTTATTTCAGCAACTAAGACCAGGTCCTTGGTAGGAAACCAGGATCGAGGGGAAGTTTATATCAGAAACCGAGACCAGATCCTTGGTAGGAAACCAGGATCGAGGGGAAGTTTACAAAAGAAACTAAGACCAGTTCCTTGGTAGGAAACCAGGATCGAGGGGAAGTTTATTTCAAAAGAAAACTGAGACCAGCTCCTTGGCTGAAGACCAGGATCGAGGGGAAGTTTACCTTTTCTAAGCATCTTCGCTTAGCTAAAGAAGATGAATGCGTAAGCTACCATTCATAACCACCATCAAAATTTCGGGTATTCCGATATTTAATCCTCTTGTTCACACCTTCGAGTCCAAGAAGATTAAATAGGGGCATCTGTCATACCCTAAATTTTGACCACTAAGATTTCCCATCATTGTACAAATCATCAGCATAATATGGATGTACCTTTGTACCTCATTAGTCTCCCCAAAGGTGGGTAAGCATTCACTACAAACAGGATTTAGGGTTTCAAGCCCTCGCAGAGCTCTTAGACAAAGGATCAATCAAGGAATGACATGATCTTCAACTTGTCTAGCCTCTCAAATATCCACAATGGATCAAGAGGACTCCCACTTCAAGGATTAAGCACAAGTTTGCTCCCTTCTAGGTGGATCAAGCCTCAGGATCGCCAGTGTCACCAAATTAGGGTTTGGTCGACTAGGCCCTCCAGATGGAAATCTTCCTCTAGGCATGAGCCAATGCTTCAAAGCATAACCTAAAATGCTCCATGAAACATCAATAACCTCATCATCAAGTCAATTTAGCCTCAGGGGATGCATGAGTTGACTTTTGGGACATCAAAAATCAGGAATTAGGGTTTCTTGACCTAATTCACCCCTAAGTTGACTTTTGGGACAAATCATGAGCCAAGACCTCAAGACATGATTTGAGGGTCTCCAACATACCACGTTGATCCATTTGCAACAATGGATTGACCCAAGAAGCTTGAGCAACAAGTTTCAATTTCATCTGAACCACAGTTGGGGTTTCGCGAGAAAAGTCAACTGTAGCTTTGACTTTTGACCAGGACATGCTCCCAAGCCGTGGGAAATGATGAAATATACCCTATAACACCCTTGGAACATGTCCATCAATTTTTATTTAGGTCAAGGACATGATTTCCTGAAGAATCGCACAGTTTGGAATTCATCTGATAAAAAGTCAACTGTGCACAAAAGTCAAACTTTGACTTTTTGAGATTTTTCATAAAAATGGTTTTTTAACCCTAAAATGATGTTAATGTGTGATTGAAATCATCATTCATCAAGAAAAATCAAAGAAAGTGGGATAACTTGTAAAAGGGGTAACCATAAAAACTTAGAAATTTTTCTAAGTTATGAAAAAAAATGGCAAGGGTACCAACTTTGGAGGATCATAACTCCTAAACCACAAAGCCATTTTTCCCCATCCAAAGCTTGATTTGTAGCCCTCATTACCCTCTACAAAAACTTCAACTAGACCTAAGTCCAATTCATTAAGGATTTTGAGTTATGCTTGGATCAAAATGGCTAAAAAGTTAAAATTGACATTTTTCAGCACAATGTCCCAACTTCAAGGCTGTTTTTCTCCATGATCCAAGTTGAACCAGGTCTAATGTTAAACATCAAAGTTGAATTACGTCATCTAAGCTTTCCGAAAAGTCCTAGAACGTCCATATAGCATACTCGATCAGGGAGTTATGGATCTTACAAAATGGCTTGCTGAAGCTGAATTTTTCAAGGCAGATTTGCACATTTTTTGTGCCACACGAATTTTCAAGCCTTGTCATCAGTTTGGACACATCTAAGGATCAAATCCAAGTGGGATGATCTGATCCATGAACCTCCCAAGTCCAAGGAACAAAGAAAAGCATGCCAAAGCCTAGAAATCCCTAAAAGAGGGACAAAACTCCAATTTTGGTTTGGAGCATTTAATGGATGCTTAGAGGTGGCATGTACTGAGCCATTCTCATCTGAAATTAGTCAAGACTTATCCAAGACCAAGGGAACCAGCAGCCTGTGCACTAACCTCTAGTCAATGGCTAGAGGAGACTTGGATTTCCATTGGCCAACATGGAACAAACACCTGCTACAGCCACCATTCACTGTGGATCCCAAAACAAACTTGCTCCACTATAAATAGAGCTCATTTGTGTTCAGTTTGAGTACACCAAAGCCATCAAACAGATGCTTTCCTCAAATTCTCTCTTTCACTCCAAAATGCCTTCATTAGTAAGGAAATTCTGAGTGTTTGAGCTAGAGAGCAATTCCACTCAAACTAATCACACACACACCTCATATATATCATATGTAAGCTGTGCAAACCATCAAAAGTGACCTGTAATCACAACATCACAAAGTCACCTCTCAAAACCTCAAAATGGCACTTTTTGCATTTTTCAAGTCATGTCTTGATTCAGTCACTTTCCAAGCCAGATAAAACCTCAAACACACTCTAAATATCATCCTTGAACTATCCCAAATGGTGCCACACATCTGGAACACCATTTGAGAGAGTTGGCATTTTGGCCGTTTTTTACCATTTCGCGAGAAAGTGCACAAACTTGCTCCAGAGGTTTCCGGCCAATTCCAACCATCCTAAAAGCTTCTAAGAGGTCATTTGAGGTTGTCCGAAGCATCAAATCATTTCTGGAACAAAGCACTTGGAAGGTTGCCCAAAATCTCCAAAAAAAGAGGTAAAATCCACAACTTGAATTCTTTGAATCATGTTTTCCTTTGTTGTCCATATACATGCATCATATTGAACAATTCTTGAGGTAAAAATGTAGTCCTTAATGTGTATGTTGTGATCCTCCCACTGTTTGCATTTTGACATGTTTTTATGTGGAATTTTGGTTGTTTTGAAACCATGTTCAGTTCTGTCTTTTCTTCATTGGTGTGTTCTATACATTAAGTTTTAGTTTGTATGAGTAACACCATTGAATTCCTTGCGAAAAATTGGTCAAGATAGGTTTTTACGGATTTCAATTCCGATGAAAATTGAGAGAGTTACGCGCGTGGGAAATTTTACACGAAACGGCGTCGAATTAACGATAGCGGTTCTGTTTTTTCCGCTTTTTACAGTGAGTTTCCGAGTACGTGAATAATACCATTGGATTCCTTGCGAAAAATCGGTCAAGATAGGTTTTTACGGATTTCAATTCCGATGAAAATTGAGAGAGTTACGCGCGTTGGAAATTTTACGCGAAACGGCGTCGAAAACAACGATAGCAGTTTTTGTTTTTTAATTTCTGCATTTTGTACGTCGATTTTCCGTGTGCGTGAGTAATACCATTGGATTCCTTGCGAAAAATCGGTCAAGATAGGCTCTTGCGGATCTTGATTCGGTTAAAAATCGAGAGAGTTACGCGCGTTGGAAATTTTACGCGAAACGATGTTTTTACACGCAGCAGCTCTGGTTTTTTTATCGCTGCGTTTTGTACGTTGAGTTTAGGTGTGCGTGAGCGATACCATTGGATTCCTTGCGAAAAATCGGTCAGGATAGGCATTTGCAGATCTTGATTCGGTTAAAAATCGAGAGAGTTACGCGTGTTTGAAATTCAACGCGGAACGATGTTTTTAATCGATAACAGTTTTTGTTTTTTAATTTCTGCGTTTTATACGTCGATTTTCCGCGTGCGTGAGTAATACCATTGGATTCCTTGCGAAAAATCGGTCAAGATAGGCTCTTGCGGATCTTGATTCGGTTAAAAATTGAGAGAGTTACGCGCGTTGGAAATTTTACGCGAAACGATGTTTTTACACGCAGCAGCTCTGGTTTTTTTATCGCTGCGTTTTGTACGTTGAGTTTCGGCGTGCGTGAGCGATACCATTTGATTCCTTGCGAAAAATCGGTCAGGATAGGCTTTTGCGGATCTTGATTCAGTTAAAAATCGAGAGAGTTACGTGTGTTTGAAATTCAACGCGGAATGATGTTTTTAATCGATAACAGTTATTGTTTTTTAATTTCTGCATTTTATACGTCGATTTTCCGCGTGTGTGAGTAATACCATCGGATTCCTTGCGAAAAATAGGTCAGGTAGGTACTTCCGGATTTTGATTCCGATAAAAATCGAGAGAGTTACGCGTGTTGGAAATTCGGCGCGGAAAGGTATTTTCAAAACGATAGCAGTTTTTTCTGCGTTTTGTGCGTCGATTTTCCGTGCGCGTGAGTAATATCATCGGATTCCTGGGGAAAAATCGGTCAGGCAGGTATTTCCTGATTTTGATTCCGATAAAAATTGAGAGAGTTATGAGTGTTTGAAATTTGATAAAAACGTGTTGAAAATTAAAGTTTCGGTACTCGTTTTTACCCCAAAAAAATGTCGAAAATGATATTTTGATATCTTTTCTCTTTTTCTTACTTTTTATTTTCAAAACTCAACCAATTTTTTTCATATAGCAAAAAATCATCATTTTCCAATTCGTACCCCATAATATTTTAATCCAAAAAAAAAAAAATATTATTTTTAATATATTTAAAAATAGTGTTTTAAATTGTTTTAAATGCTTTTAAAATGATTTCTTTTTTTTCTTGATTTTTAAAACCAAAATGATTTTAAATATTTATGTTGATAAAATATTTTTTTTCATAAACTTTAATCATTATTTAATGATTTTATTTGATATTTTTATCATTTTTTACTTAATTTTTCTTGAAAAAATGCCTAAAAAATGAAATTGGGGTTTTCTTTGATTTTCACCCTAACAAATCTTTTTTAAACACTTGGGCCTCTAATAGAGTGTAAGACCCAATCCTTTTTTGACCAAATCATTTTTGGGCCTCACTTATTGTATAAGTCCCTCTGCGTTAAAAGAAAACTTCGGCGCGATCGCCATTTTCAAACGAAAATCAACTGGGCTTCTCTTTGAGCTGTAAGTCCCATTTCTTTTCATTTTTTAACACTTGGGCCTCTATTAGAGTGTAAGACCCAACCCTTTTTTAACGAAACAATTTTGGGCCTCAGCTATTGTATAAGTCCCGATACGTTAAAATCTCGGCGCGATCGCTATTTTCAAACTGAAAATATTTTGGGCCTCTCCCTGAGTTGTAAGCCCCATCTTTTGTACAAAAATACACTTTGGGTCTCTAATAGAGTGTAAGACCCAACCCCTCTTTTTTATATTTTCTTATTATTTTTTAATAATTTGGAAAATTAATAACTCCTTCAATTTTGATTATTTTTTATTGGTTCTTTTTCTGAAAAATCACAAAAATAGTAAAATATTTTATTCTACAAAAAAATCAAATTTATATTATTTATTTAATATAGTTGGTATTTTTGTGAATAAATTCATTTTTAATTGTTTTTAAGCATTTTAAAAGTGAATATTCATCTTGAAAATAAAGACTATGGGCCTCTCTTCGTGTTGTAAGCCCCATTTCTTTTGTTTAAACTCTTTGGGCCTCTAATAGAGTGTAAGACCCAATCCCTTTGTAAATACCAAAATTTTGGGCCTCAGTCACTGGTATAAGTCCCACGGTGTTTCCAAAACCTCGGCGCGACCGTCGCCCTTTTCAAAATTAACCATTGGGCCTACCCTCGAGTAGTAAGACCCATTTCTTTTCTTAAAACTCACTTGGGCCTCTTGAGAGAGTGTAAGACCCATCCCTTTGTACAGAAAACCTTTCTTGGGCCTTAGTTACTTGTATAAGTCCCTCTGTACAAATTCAAACAGTGCGCTCACTGATAAAACCCTAGGCCTCTCCTTGAGCTGTAAGCCCCAAATCTTTCTTTTTCAAAGCACTTTCTCCTTTGATTTTGAATATACTGTTGTTTTCAATCTTTCTTTGTTGAACAACTAACCAAACAGCATGGAAGCTCTACAATCGAGTAAGTGTTTACCCGCTTTCATTTACCGCTTTCATATGTATATAACTGTATTGTGGGGCTGTTTCACTGTAAGTCTCCTTTCACAAACTCATATATATAACTGTATTGTGGGGCTGTTTCGCTGTAAGTCTTCTTTCATAAACTCATATCAACTATGTAATAATAGTATAGATATTTAGAGTTTCCCCAGCAACTACGTCTAGAACTAGGTGACGCCGTTTCGTTTATTTGTAGAAATAGACAACTAGATCCCCAATAGGATCACCAGATACAGTCTTCTCTTCGGTTGTCCTCATTAGGAATTGTCAAGGAACTCTACTCCCAAAGATGAATGTCTTCTCCGTGAATGGCATCTTTGAGTTTCTTCCAAATTCTCGGACTTTCCTGACTTGATCTATTCCTTGTGAATAGCTTGCCTTGAATTTCTCGGGGTTTGGGGACCCACGGGCTTCCTAAAAGCATCGGCCTCCTCTTCGGCATCGTACAAGGACCCACAGGCTTCCTAAAAGCAACCACGCCTCCTCTTGGGCTTCGTACAAGGACCCTACGGCTTCTTAGAAGTATTCACAGCCTCCTCTTAGGCTTCGTATAATGATATCTTCCTCCGGGAATGATAGCCTCCTCTTGGGCTTAGTACAAGGACCCGTCGGCTTCTTAAAAGTTTCTAGCCTCCTCTTGGGCTTCGTACAAATTGTCCCGACGACCTCCTAGAGGTATAGGAACAGAACTTAGTCATCCTCATAGAACAGTCCTTTCATAGAGTCTACTATTGTTTCTCAAAGCATAGTACAAAAGATAAAACTCTAGACATGGACGGTCTAATCTCCTTGAGTCTCAAAGACATTCTTAAGTGACCCCTTTCGTTAAATAGGAAGGAAACCCGTAGACTCGGACAGTCTCAATACCCTTTGGATTTCCCGTTTCCTTAAAGAGAAGGAAATATCCCTGATCCTCAAATCAAATCCCTGAGTACAGTGTTGCTCATATAAGAACTGATTTTCTCTTTTAAAATCAGTATATTGGATCTGTCACTCAACTGAAACAGTTACAATAGCCTCCTCTTGGGCTTTGTACAATGATTCTCCCCAGCGGAGTCAAACAACGTTTAGCCTCTCTCTCGGGCTTTGTACGAGACACATAAGAGACTCCCTCGTCGAGTCAATCACTCCTTTCGCCTCCATCTCGGGCTTCGTACGAGATACAAAAACACTCTCTTGTTGAGTATAAAAGATTCTCCTGTTGAGTCAATCCTTTTAGCCTCTCTCTCGGGCTTCGTACGAGACACATAAAAACTCCCTCTTGTTGGGCCAATAGCCTCCTCTTAGGCTTTGTATAAGAAAACCACTGGTTGATCCGATCAACCTTTTAGCAGTAAAGATGTGCCTCGTTCACAGTACACAAACATCAACAACTCTTTTCCCGTCATCTAATCGCTGTAAGCGGCAAGCCTCTGGATCATCTATATCCATGCCACTGTCCCTCTTTTAGCATGAGAAATTCCTAAGGAAAGATAGCATTGCTCTACACTGAGTTAAAGTCTTCTCCTTTAGGTTAAAATCCCCTATAAAGGAAATTATGGCATTACTAGGATCCACGTATCCCGGTTAAAGTAATCCTCCTTTATAACCAGTCACCCAACAGTTGTGACAGACAAACCCTTCTTTAGAGATGACAAATTCTCTCTAAAGCCGAGGTCCTTCAGCTTCACGTCTTGGGCTTTGAACAAGACACAAATAGACCCTTCAGCTTCACATCTTGGGCTTTGAACAAGATACAAACCACCTTTCGCTTCACGTCTTGGGCTTTGAACAAGACACCAAAACACCCATTTCCTCCCATAGAATAGGAGGAACTACGAACGCTCTGATTTCCCTGTTTCGGTAAACGGGAATACGTAGGCATAAAATCGAAAGAAAAGATCTTAGCGAGCACAATCAACAAAAAACCAAAATCCCATACTCTCACATACTTATCAAAAAGTCCTAACATCCTAATCCTTGTTCCCCGCTAGAAAGTCCTAGAAAGAAAGAAAACCGTATTGGCGAAAATACAAATAACCAGTACAAAGGCCCCCCCACATTGATAGCATTCGTAACCTAACAGACCGCTGTTTAAACTCAGTATGCAAAGCAGGGTTAATTGGAGACATCTATTTCCCTTCCTTATTCAGCTCACAATAGGATAAAAAATGAATCGACCTGTAGTCAAAGCTCAAACCGCAGAGAGCGACCAGCGCTTAAGAACCGCGTCCAAAATCGCTCGCTACACTGTTGAATCCGTCGATTCTATTACCTCCAGTGGAAGGAAGACCACTGATCATTTACCTCACAGTCCTAGAGGACTCGATGGGATGTGTACTTGGCCAACAAGACGAAACTAAAAAGAAAGAGTCTGCCATTTACTATTTGAGCAAGAAATTCACCGACTGCGAGACTCGGTACACGATGCTTGAGAAAACTTGTTGCGCTTTGGCTTGGGCAGCCAAACGTCTTCGCCAATACATGATTCGTCATACTACTTGGTTGATCTCAGAAATGGATCCAATCAAGTATGTCTTTGAAAAACCTGCTCTCACGGGAAGAATTGTCCGTTGGCAGATGTTATTATCAGAATATGACATAGAGTACCACGCTCAGAAAGTCGTTAAGGGAAGTATTTTAGTCGATCATTTGGTTCATCAACCGATTGATGATCAAGAATCAATCGGGTTCGACTTCCCAGACGAAGATGTCATGTATCTAAAGATGAAAGACTGCAATGAACCACTACCCAGTGAAGGGCCAGAACCAGGTTCCCAATGGGGACTTATCTTTGACGGAGCAGTTAATCATTATGGAAACGGAATTGGGGCAATCATTGTTACCCCTCAGGGTACCCACATCCCTTTCACTGCCAGACTTATGTTCAAATGTACGAACAACGAGGCCGAATACGAAGCTTGTATTATGGGTCTCGAGGAAGTGATTGATTTAAGGATCAAAAACTTGGACGTATACGGCGACTCAGCCTTGGTTATCAATCAGATAAAAAAAGATTGGAACATATACCAATCAGGATTGATTCCTTACAAAGACTATGCAAGAAGGTTGTTACCCTTCTTTAACAGAGTTGAGTTTCATCATATCCCTCGTGAGGAGAATCACATGGCTGATGCATTAGCCACTCTCACTTCTATGATTAGTGTAGGTCAATGGAACGACCTACCTAAGATTGACATAATGCGCCTTGAACGGCCCGCCTACGTCTTCACGATCGAAGCAGTCATAGACAACAAACCTTGGTATCACGATATCAAATACTTCCTTCAGAAACAAGAGTACCCATTTGGGGCACTCAGAAAAGACAGGAAAACCCTCAGAATATTGGCTGGAAACTTCTTCCTGAGCGGTGACACTCTTTATAAGAGGAATTTTGACTTGGTCTTGCTTCGATGCGTAGACAGACCAGAAGAAGAATGCTTATGAAAGAAGTTCATGAAGGATCCTTTGGCACTCATGCCAACGGACACACAATGGCGAGAAAAATTCTGAAAGCAGGATACTATTGGTTGACAATGGAATCCGACTGCTACAAGTACATGAGGAGGTGTCACAAGTGTCAGATATACTCCGACAAAATTCATGTACCGCCATCACATCTCAAAGTTCTTTCTTCCCCGTGCCCTTTTTCCATATGGGGAATCGACATGATTGTCTTGATCGAACCTAAGGCTTCAAACGGACATCGGTTCATCCTGGTAGCCGTTGACTATTTCACCAAGTAGGTCGAAGCAGCGTCGTATGCTAATGTAACCCGACAAGTGGTGGTCCGATTTATCAAAACCAATATCATCTGTCGTTATGGTGTTCCAAGCCAGATCATTACTGATAATGGATCTAACTTGAACAATAAGATGATGAAAGAGTTGTGCGTTGAGTTCAAGATCGAACACCATAACTCATCTCCCTACTAACCCAAGATGAACGGAGCGGTAGAAGCGGCTAACAAGAACATCAAGAGGATTGTTCAAAAGATGATTGTAACCTACAAAGATTGGCACGAAATGCTACCCTTTACTCTTCACGGTTATCGCACGTCTGTCCACACTTCAACAGGGGCTACCCCTTTCTCTCTAGTATATGGCATGGAGGCAGTTATCCCCATAGAAGTAGAGATCCCATCAATCCGGGTATTGATGGAAGCTAAGCTTTCAGAAGTTGGATGGTGTCAAAGCCGACACGATGAACTGAACCTGATAGAAGAAAAGAGAATAACGGCACTATGCCACGGTCAGTTGTATCAACAGAGAATGAAGAGGGCGTTCGACAAAAAGGTCCGACCTCGTGTCTTTAGAAAAGGAGACCTCGTGCTCAAGAAGATACAATCGTTTCTCACTGACTCTCGGGGCAAGTGGACCCCAAATTATGATGGCCCCTATGTGGTCACGAAAGCTTTCTCAGGCGGAGCCTTGAGACTTGCAACCATGGACGGAGAGGAATTTGCCTACCCCGCGAATGTTGATGTAGTCAAGAAATACTTCGCCTAAAAAAAACGTCTCGGTGGATTGAAAACCCGAAAGGACGGTCCAGGAAAAAGTTAGAGACAAAATAAAAAAAAATCATCCCGATGGATTGGAAACATCATAGTACAATCTAGGCAAAAATTAGGGATAATGGCAAGTAACTATGTTCAACAGAGGCAAGTCCCTCAGCAACAGTTACAACATCCATCGGAGGAAAACTCCAGTCAAGGTCATCTTCGACAAAAGCTCAGGATCTCCCGAATTCGAAGTTGGTAGAAGGATAGTGGTCGTTATGTTTCAACGTAGCCCTTTTCCCTGTAAATTACCATTTTCAAACTTTGTATATACTCTTTGGAATCACGCGTTTGGCTGATCTCCATCTTATCAATAAAATTTGAGCCCTTGTACTTTTGTTTGCAATTCTTATTTGTTTTAGCTTTACAGAACGACGTTGTTAACATGATTAACGATTCTTGAAACAAAACAAAAATGAATTTACTTGTTAAAACTTTTTCTGCTTTTAAAATAAAGTCGACAATTTCTTTTGACTGTTGAACATCAGAAGAGCATCAACCGCTTCTCCAGAAGTAAGTAAACTTCAAAGTGCAGAATCAAAGTACTCCTTCTACGCCAGTGCGCCTGAATGAAAGATCAATAGTGTCGGATGCGACTATCCCATCTGATACCCTCGGCCGAGTTCTTATCTCCTAAGCCCGATCAACGGTATTCCCCGCGAGGGCTACTTCTCCTAAGCAAGGTAGAATTGCTACATTTTGAACCAACGGTACTTCTTCGCCCCGCGAGGGCCGAGTATCCAGTCGTGTTCACCCGTCAGTCTGTATGTCGCGTCAGTTTTGTCAGCATATACATACATACATCATGCATTTTACTTGCATTCACATTTCATGTTGCATCGCTATCACTCTAGTCGGTCTTGTCCCCTAGTAATAAAAGTCCTCTCAATCGAGTTGTCAGTTCTTGCCTCGTTGGGAAATACTGTGTCTGAGCAATCTCACCTCCAGTTTATTTCTGGATTGAAATTGGCCCTCGACCACTTTGATAACTTGAACCTCTAAAAAGACAGAGAAGCTTTCTACAAATGTCACTCTTCGCCGTTGAAGATGATATCCTTGCTTTCCCGGATTAAAGAAAAATCCCTAGAGAAAGCCTCCTAAGCAGAGATTCGGCAGTACAGTTGCCTTGCTCCGAATGACCGCTGATGAAAAGGTCATCGGCACCTCAAAATTGGATCCCATCATATGGCATTTCTCCGGGAAGATCCCGAGAAAAGTATGATGTAAGACCCCAAGCGGAAGCAGTCTCTCAAGAGACTCGGTTTCCCCAGATAGAGTTGACAAATGGCATCTCCAACAGAGAAGTTTGTGCACCTCTACAACTCATACGAATGGGTTCCCAAGCAAGTCTGACATCATTTTTCCACTCAAATGGCATCTCCCCGGGAAAATTCGGCGAGAAGTTTGAGGAAAACCGCTACAAGTAGCGTCCCTTGTCAATAAAGTTTATTGACAAAAGAAACTAAGACCAGTTCCTTGGTAGGAAACCAGGATCGAGGGGAAGTTTAAATCAGAAACTGAGACCAGTTCCTTGGTAGGAAACCAGGATCGAGGGGAAGTTTAAATCAGAAACTGAGACCAGTTCCTTGGTAGGAAACCAGGATCGAGGGGAAGTTTATTTCAGAAACTGAGACCAGTTCCTTGGTAGGAAACCAGGATCGAGGGGAAGTTTATTTCAGAAACTAAGACCAGTTCCTTGGTAGGAAACCAGGATTGAGGGGAAGTTTAAGTCAGAAACTAAGACCAGTTCCTTGGTAGGGAACCAGGATCGAGGGGAAGTTCATCTCAAAAGAAAACTGAGACCAGTTCCTTGGATGAGGAAACCAGGATCGAGGGGAAGTTTACCCTTTCTAAGCATCATTGCTTAGCAAAAAGAAGATGAATGCGCAAGCTGCCATTCATAGCCATCAAAATTTTAGGTATTCCGATATTTAATCCTCTTGCACCCCGAATGCCCGAATACCTTCGTCATTCACACCTTCGGGTCCAAGAAGATTAAATAGGGGCATCTGTCATACCCCAAATTTTGACCACTAAGATTCCCATCATTGTGTCAATCATCATCACAATATGGATGAACCATCATGCCTCATCAAATGCCTCAAGGGTTGTTGAGCATTCACTATAATCAGAATTAGGGTTTCAAGCCCTCTCTGAGTGCTTAGACAAAGGATCAATCAAGGGATGACATGATCTTCAACTTGTCTAACCTCTTAAACATCCATAATGGATCAAGAGGACTCCCACTTCAAGGATTAAGCACAAGGTTGCTCCCTTCTAGGTGGATCAAGCTTCAAGATCGCCAGTGTCACCAAATTAGGGTTTTGGTCGACCAGGGCCTCCAGATGGAAATTTTCATCTGGGCATGAGCCAATGATCCAAAACATAACCTAATGTACTCCATGGAGCCTCATGGACCCAACCATCAAGTCAATTTTGCCTCAGGGGATGCATACATCAAAAATCAAGAATTAGGGTTTTTTGACCTAATTCACCCCTAAGTTGACTTTTGGGATAAATCATGAACCAAGACCTCAAGACATGATTTGAGGGTCTCTAATATACCATATTGATCCATTTGCAACAATGGATTAATCCAAGAAGCTTGAGCAACAAGTCTCAATTTCATCTGCACCACAATTAGGGTTTCGCGAGGAAAGTCAACTGTAACTTCGACTTTTGACCAGGACATGCTCCTAAACCCTAAGACATGATTCAATATACCCTATTACACCCATGGAACATGTCCATCAAGTTTGATTTAGGTCAAGGACATGATTTCCTGAAGAATTGCACAGTTTGGAATTCATCTGATAAAAAGTCAACTGTGCATAAAAGTCAACTTTGACTTTTTGAGATTTTTCACCAAAATGGATTTTTAACCCTAAAATGATGTTAATGTATGATTTGAATCATCATTCATCAAGAAAAATCAAAGAAAGTGGGATAACTTGTAAAAGGGGTAACCATAAAAACTTAGAAATATTTCTAAGATATGGAAAAAGTACAACTAATGTGCCAACTTTAGAGGACCATAACTCCTAAACCACAAGGCCATTGGTTCCCATTCAAATCTTGATTTGTAGATCACATTGCCCTCTACAAAAGCTTCATACTGAGTTATTTCCAAATTCCTCATGGATTTTGAGTTATGGAGTGATCAAAATCAAGAAAAATCACTTTGTTCCAACACTTAGTGAAAATTTCACTAAGTCAGATTTTGCCTTACTTTTTGCCAAATGTAGGAGGATTTTTCACTTGGATTCAAAAGAGATCAAAACCAAACATGTTCAAACAATTGTTGTATCATGTAAGGGCTTTCCAAAATGGCCAAGAACATTACCAAATTCAATTTGAGTCATGAGATATGACATTGGCAAGTTGCCTTGCTGAAATCTGCCAAGGCAAGGCAGATTTTGCACATTTGGTCGATTTGCCAAAATCAGCCAAATTCAAATGCTCCTATCCACTTGGACACCTCTGAGGATTGAATCTAAAGGGGACAATCACTGAGCCAAGCCTCCAAAGTCTTTGGAACAGGAAATAGCATGTTGAACCTAGAATTGCCAAAATAGGGACAAGACTCCAATTTTGGAATGGAGCATTCAATGGAAGCATCAAGGTGGCATGGACTGAGCCATTCTCAACTGAATTCAGTCAAGACTTATCCAAGACCAAGGGAACCATAGCTTTGTGCCCTAACCTCTAGTCAATGGCTAGAGGAGACTTAGATTTCCATTGGACAACATTGGCCAAACCTCTGCTGCAGTTGCCATTCACTGTGGATCCCAAAACAAACTTACTCTACTATAAATAGAGCTCAATTGTGATCAGTTTGAGTACACCAAAGCCATCAAATAGATGCTTTCCTCAAAATCTCTTTCTCTTGGCAAAAATGCCTTCTTTAGCAAGGCAACTTTGAGTTTTTGAGCTAGAGAGCAATTCCACTCAAACCAATCACACATACACCTCACATACATCATATATGAGTTTATCAAACACTTAAACAACATCTGGAACACTGATTTCTTAGAATCACCAGTCAATTGCTCAAGGTTTTAACCAAGGTGCAGTTGAGATGCCATGAAGTGATCCAGCCAATTTCAGTCAAGTCCAAGCATTCAAACACACTCCATAGGGTGTAGGGAAGCTGTTCAGATCATCACCACTCATCTGTAACACCTCCAACTCAAAAATCACTTTGAACTTGTTGTCACGACCTAGAGGTAAGCCTAAACTTGGTCATCTCTCAATCTATGCATATTTCCTCGCACAATACTTTTGCCAAATGTTCATAATCATGCATGGAATGTTTCCCCTCAATTAATTGCTTTGTTTGAATCGTGTATCAAAAATCCCAGCCTTCATGCAGAAATTAGGGTTCTTGAGGATTTTTCATGATTTCTTGTTATATGTTTAATTTAAATGAAATTAAATACCATAGACATGATCGTGAGGTTGAAACGAGTTGATTGGTATGTGGATTACATGATATGATCAAGTATTCAGTGAGATTGGATAGAAAATGCAAATCTGGGCAAGACAGAACACGCGCGTGTTCTTGGTCCATGTTCTTGGCGCCATTTTCATAAATTCAAATATTTGAATTTTGTGATTTTATTTAATTGATTCAAAAATTAATTTTTCTCTGAGTTTTAATGATTTTGAGTTGATTCTTTTTTTAATAATTCACAAAAATGTTAAAATATTTTATTTTCCCAAAAAATCCCAAAAATCTTATTTATTTCATATAATTGATATTTTTGCAAATAATTAATGTTTTAATTGTTTTTAACATTTAAAATATTTTTTCCAGCTTGATTTTGCAACTTTTAATGCTTTCTAATTATTTTGTAGGTCAATACTTAATTTTTGAAGCAGTAGTCCAAGATCACAATTTGTTTTCCATGTGTTAAACAATTTTGATCCTTTTAATTGAATTTTTATTCAATTAAATACATTTTGAAAGCAAATTAGGGTTTTGGATTAATTCAACCCTCATAAATCATTTTCAAAAACACTTTTGGGCCTCTATTAGAGTGTAAGACCCAACCCACTTGTATAGAAATATTTTGGGCCTCATTCGTTGTATAAGTCCCTCTGTACATTTTCAAATAAACGGCACGATCGTCACCTTTTGAAAAATAACCTTCTGGGCCTCTCCTTGAGCTTTTAGACCCATTCAAAACTCTTGGGCCTCTATTAGAGTGTAAGACCCAACCCCCTTTTAACCAAAATAATTTTGGGCCTCAATTATTGTATAAGTCCCTCTGCGTTAAAAGAAAACCTCGGCGTGATCGCCATTTTAAACAAAAAAAATCAATTGGGCCTACCCTCGTGTTATAAGCCCCACTCTTTTTCTTTAAACCTTTTGGGCCTCTTGAGAGAGTGTAAGACCCATCCCTTTGTACAGAAAACCTTTTTTGGGCCTCAGTCACTTGTATAAGTCCCTCTGTACAAATTCAACAGTGCGCTCACTGATAAAACCCTGGGCCTCTCCTTGAGCTGTAAGCCCCAAATCTTTCTTTTTCAAAGCACTTTCTCCTTTGATTTTGAATATACTGTTGTTTTCAATCTTTCTTTGTTGAACAACTAACCAAACAGCATGGAAGATCTACAACCGAGTAAGTGGTTTTCGCTTTCATTTACCGCTTTCATATACATATAACTGTATTGTGGGGTTGTCTCGCTGTAAGTCTTCTTTCATAAACTCATATCAACTGTGTAATAATAGTATAGATATTTAGAGTTTCCCCGGCAACTACGTCTAGAACTAGGTTACGCCGTTTCGTTTGTTTGTAGAAATAGACAACTAGATCCCAAAAGATGAATGTATTCTCCGTGAATGGCATCTTTGAGTTTCTTCCAAATTCTCGGACTTTCCTGACTTTGATCTATTCTCGGTGAATAGCATTGCCTTGAATTTCTCGGGGTTTGGGGACCCACGGGCTTCTTAAAAGCATCGGCCTCCTCTTGGGCATCGTACAAGGACCAACAGGCTTCCTAAAAGCAACCCCGCCTCCTCTTGGGCTTAGTACAAGGACCCTACGACTTCTTAGAAGTATTCACAGCCTCCTCTTAGGCTTCGTATAATGATCTCTTCCTCCGGGAATGATAGCCTCCTCTTGGGCTTCGTACAAGGACCCGTCGGCTTCTTAAAAGTTTCCAGCCTCCTCTTGGGCTTCGTACAAATTGTCCCGACGACCTCCTAGAGGTATAGGAACAGAACTTAGTCATCTTCATAAAATAGTCCTTTCAAAGAGTCTACTACTGTTTCTCAAAGCATAGTATAAAAGATGAAACTCTAGACTCGGACAGTCTAATATCCTTGAGTCTCAAAGACATTCTCAAGTGACCCCTTCGTTAAATAGGAACAAAACCCGTAGACTCGGGCAGTCTCAATACCCTTTGGATTTCCCACTTCCTTAAAGAACAGGAATAACTCTGATCCTTGAATCAAATCCTTGAGTACAGTGTTACTTATATAAGAACTGATTTTCTCTTTAAAATTAGTATACTGGATCTGTCACTTAACTGAAACAGTTACTATAGCCTCCTCTTAGGCTTTGTATAATGATCCTTCTCTAGTGAAGTTCAGCCTCCTCTTGGGCTTTATACAATGATTTTCCCCAGCGGAGTCAAACAACATTTAGCCTCTCTCTCGGGCTTTGTACGAGACACATAAGAGACTCCCTCGTTGAGTCAATCACCCATTTCGCCTCCATCTCGGGCTTTATACAAAATACAAAAAAGGTTCTTATTGAGCTAAACAAACTTTTAGCCTCCATCTCGGGCTTTGTACGAGATACAAAAACACTCTCTTGTTGAGTATAAAAGATCCTCTTGTAGGATCAACCCCTTTTAGTCTTTCTCTCGGGCTTTGTACGAGACACATACTAGCCTCCTCTTAGGCTTTGTATAAGAAAACCACTGGTTGATCCAATCAACCTTTTAGCATCAAAGCTTTGCCTCGTTCACAGTACACAAACATCAACAACTCCTTCCCTTTCATCTAATCGCTGTAAGCGGCAAGCCTCTAGATCATCTACATCCATGCCACTGTCCCTCTTTTAGCATGAGAAATTCCTAAGGAAAGATAGCATTGCTCTACACTGAGTTAAAGTCTTCTCCTTCAGGTTAAATCCCCTTTATAAAGGAAATTATGGCATTGTCGGATTCACAAATCCACAAATCCCGGTTAAAGTAATCCTCCTTTATAAACAGTTGTGACAGACAAACCCTTCTTTAGAGATGACAAATTCTCTCTAAATTCAAACCTTTTCAGCTTCACATCTTGGGCTTTGAACAAGATACAAATAGACCTTTCAGCTTCATATCTTGGGCTTTGAACAAGATACAAACACCTTTCGCTTCATGTCTTGGGCTTTGAACAAGACACCAAAACAACCAATTTCCTCCCATAGAATAGGAGGAACTACGAACGCTCTGATTTCCCTGTTTCGGTAAACGGAAATACGTAGGCATAAGATTGAAAGAAAAATCTTAGCGAGCGCAATCAACAAAAAACCCTAAATGCCATACTCTCACATACCTATCAAAAAGCATCAGTCCTAACATCCTAATCCTTGTTCCCCGCCAGAAACATTCTGTTAAAATAAAAAGAAAGAAACCAGTATTGGCGAAAATACAAATAACCAGTACAAAGGCCCCCCACATTGATAGCATCCGTAACCTAACAGACCGCTGTTTAAACTCAGTATGCAAAGCCGGGTTAATTGGAGACATCTATTTCCCTTCCTTCATCAGCTTTAATAGGATAAAAAATGAATCGACCTGTAGTAAGCTCAAACCGCAGAGAGCGACCAGCGCTTAAGAACCGCGTCCAAAATCGCTCGCTACACTGTGCATGAGTTCGAACTCGCTTCATCACCTTGTTCATCTTTAATAAGATGAACTCAAGCCACTATACTAATTAACCAAAAAAAAATTGAAAATTTTGGAATTATTTAAAAATGTTGTGTATGAAACTAATAGAATGACGAATGGAAAGGTTATTCATGTGTTTTTTTTAGAGATAGTTAATGTGAATGATATTGTATTATCCATCAAAATAATTGCTTGGAGATTGAGTGTTATGGGTAAAAACATCTATAGTAATTTTAATTTTTAAGACTTTTTTGTTGTTTCTATTGAAAGTCTTTAGTGATTTTCATTTTATTTTTTTTTGTGTTCGGTTGTTTTTCGGGTTAGAGCACCCATAGTCCTCTAGTATTAAAGCTTTTTGATTATAAAAAAAACAATACATTAAATGAAAAGAAGATACAAACAAGTTGGGGGAAACTTGATTCAGCAACCACACAAAAAGACAATCTTGAAAGGGTAATACAACCTTAATCAACCTACATAAAAGTGGTATACAAAATACAAATGGACCAAAATTCAGTAGGAATGACTGGCAGACCCAAACCTGCGGGACCCACCCGCACCCGAACCCGAGTCAACAGATGAAAACCTGAGTTGACTGGGTTCGGGTTTGGGTGCGGGTTTGGGTAGTGTGAAATCCGCGTCCGAAACCCGAAATCACTCCCGCTTTGATTGTAGACTTTAATTTTAATTGTAATATTAAGATGTTGAAGACCTTAAATTTAATTGTAATGTTATCAAACTTGATGGAAAGTTGTAATTTAATTCCTTAATTTTTTTTTGAGAGACCTTGATGGAATTCTTGTGTTTCAAATTTCAATGTTGTTGTTGTATTTTTGTGTTTTTGCTACGGGTTCGAGTTTGGGTGGAAAAACCCGAACCAAACAGGTGTAGGTGTAACACCCCATTACTACCCGGTAATTATGAATAAAATCAGAGTCATCATATTCAACTTAAAACAGAATGTCACATTTTTCAACTTTAAAATCATTAATACAGTAGACAATCATGAAAGATACATAATAATTCAAGGGAACATAAACCAACAAATAGTCTCCAAAAATATTCAACTTTATCAAATGCAACGCAGCGGATTCATAATCATCGTAATAGCATCTTTATCCAACATAAAACAACTTTAAATTAAACAACAAAGTATTTTTCAGAAATTTCACTAAAAATTCAGCATGTAAACAAATAAACAAAAGACATGCGTCATCCCCCCGAGTGCTACGTATCAGAGCGACAACCACCGACTCGAACTAAGGTAACCGGCTACTCCTCTTGATTACCTGCACGTTGCAAACATAGGGACAACATTCAAACAGAAGGGGTGAGATATCGAATTTTATAAACGAAGTATGATAAATAATACATAGATAGGAATCATACAATTATCACCACTTCACATCAACAACGACACAACAATCAACAACAACTTGAAAAATGTAACTTTAATGCGACTCGACTATGTTATGCATGTGGTACCATTTGGAGTAAAACTCCCAACTTAAAATTGCCAGTTTATCGAGGCATCAAGGCATAAACCTTCAACTTTCAATTTGTGCCAATCCAGGCCAACGTGGTGTGAGCATCGGCTCCGACATAATAATGCAAGTATGTTATATGGCATGTACGATACAACAATGTAAACAACACAACAACGTCAACAACATAAGCAACTTATACAACATGAACAACTTAGTCAACTTTGGCCATTAAGCCTTTAACTTAAAATTTGCCCGTAAATCGGAACAATATTTCAACTCAGCTGTACCTGCAAATCGACTTTTCCGATAATATTTCAACAAAACAAACCAATAAAATCATCTACTAAACTACCCGACTTACCCCGATAATTCTCGTTAAATTCCGGGAAACTAATTTTTCCGCCTAAACCGGCTAAACCAACTAAAACTGTACTGTTTTTAACTTCTGTTATTAATACCAGTTTATTATAAAATTCTGTGACTTTTATGTTACTACTACCAATTAATTTACTAATCCTTTTATCTTTCTGATATAGTTCTTCTGCTACACTTATAGCACATCTGTTAGAAAAATAATCAGTAATTCTCACTTCTATCAAAACTTGTTGCTTCTGTCAAAACCTGTTATATGCATCAGACCAGCATCATACTTCCTTCAACTGCACTCTTATGATTGCTATTATTATTAATTCATCTCATTTCCTAATTTAAGAACATGTTACAATTTTCATCTATGAATTTATATACAGCACACAGTGGTTTTCCTTAATGCTAAGTTTCCACATAAGACAAAAAAAAGGCCACTACCCTTAATTATGGGTGGCTTGCACCACCCTGGCTATTGGAAAGAGTGGCTTGCGCCACATTCTCATGGGTGGCTTGCGCCACATTGCCTTGTGGCTCCCGCCACATGCTTTCTCTCTTGTTTTGGGTGGCCTGCGCCACCCTTATGTGAGTGATGGGTGGCATGCGCCACCCGTGCATCTGGAACAGTGTTATTTCTCCCCCAACCAAATTTCCAGAAAATCAACAACTTCACTGCAACATTCATAAAATCAATCCAACGATAAAATTTAACAACATCGACTCATCAGTATTAACACAGAAACAGCAACATCACAACAGCAGAATCACAATTCAACAACATCATTATTAATTTCCACACAGACAACAACAACTTATCAAAAAATCAATGGAAAATAGTCATATAATCCCCAACCCTTATATCATTCATCATAACCCGGTTATAATAGTCGAACCCACCCTTACCTTGGATTAAAGGCAACTCTAGGTTCAATCGGATTTGGGGATTTGGCACCGGTAGCGGTTTCTCTCGTTCTCAACTTCTCACGTTCTCCTCTTCTATCACTAACAATTTTGTAGTGAGCATTGTTGTCCTCTTCATATATTCTGCAACTGTCAACCAAATCAGAGAAGACACGAATCTTCTGATACCCAACAGCTTTCTTGATCTCGGAGCGCAACCCGCTCTCAAACTTGATGCATTGCTGGGTGTTATTTTGCCATCCGAATAACTTTTGGGTTCGAGTTCGGATAGTGATTTCGGGTACGGATTTGGGTAGTGTGAAACTCGCACCCGATCTGACCCGTTGCATCCCTAAAATCCAGTCGAAGAACCAAAGAAGCCGTATACACGTCAAACACAATCCACAAGCCAAATACGGATTCTAGAACCAAAAAATAAAAAATAAAAAAGTGTAAAAGACGCAACTATTACAAAAACAAACTAGCGACAGACTCAAAACTAACCATTAAAACAACAACAACAAAAATTTGTGTGTATATTATTTACGCTCTAGAAAAATGTTTTAAGAACGACAGATTCTTTTGAAAATGGTTCAAATTAATAATATAGTGCAGCCAGGCCCGGCCCAAGGGGTAGGCAACCGAGGCCACCGCCTTGGGCCTCTAAATTTTGTTTTCTCTATTCAATGCTTATACTTTTTCATGCTTGTTGTTTTAGTTTTCAACAAATTAAAATGTGTATTTTAACATTCAAAGCGTATTGTGATTTGGATTTTTGAGAGATTACAACAAAATAATTAATTAAAAATAAATAATAATAATTGCTGCCAAGATAATAGTTAAGGTAAGAATAGTTTAAAACAATAGTAAAAAAAAAAAGTAAATAATAGTTAAATTAAAAATAAGTAAAAATTTATTTAATATTAACTTAAAAAAAAATGTATATTGACGAGCTTTATTTGATCTCAAATTAGGAAAAATTTAATTTTATATTGTTAAGGGGAGAATAGATAGCTAATAATAATCTAAATAAAAAGAATAAATAATAGTTAAATTAAAAATAAGTAAAAATTTATTTAACATCAATATTTTTTTTAGATAAAATTGAATATAATGATTCTATTATCAACTAAAAAATATTAAATATAATTAATTAAAATAAATTAATAAATAGTTTAATTTTTAAAATATATAAATATAAAAACTTTAAAGACCGTATTTTAAAATTCGCCTTGGGCCTCGATATGCTTTGGGCCGGCCCTGAGTGCAGCTGAAGTTTTTGTTTGAATACTTTCGTTTTAATATTGTGACAAATTCTAACAAGCAAACGAATTTTACACTTCATCAACAATTAAGAGTGATGGCATCCTCGAGAGATGAACTGGCATTTGCTATATTCAGTTAATCTTGTTGATACGACATTGGTAAAAAACAAGATATTGGTCAAAAGTAAACAAAAATGACTCTATGTTTGGTTTAGGAATAAGATACCACCATAAATCAACAAAAATATGTTTGGAGTTCACTTAGACAATAGTTAGAAAAGAACCATTGAATTCAAACATTTATCTTGTGAAAGGCTTTTGAAATTGAGAGGTCGATCTAAATGATGCTATATGCTTGAAGCACATTATATTTTTAAAGATATTCAAAGTAAATTTAGTTGAGATTTCTCTTCTTTATTTATTTTTTTTCTTCATTGGTTCATTTAAAAATGGTAATACCTAATGTTTAAGAAAAAATGGTATTTGTACAAAGAGGTAGTAGAAACAAGATCAAGTTCAAATATCACATGCAGAAAAAAAAAGTTACTAATATTTTGGGAGGTATAAAATAGATATTTGCTTACCAAATAATGAGAAAAAAAATCTATTATCTATTATCTATTATTTATTATAATATATTAAATATAATACAGCGGATTATGTTATAACACATAATACGCCACGTAAGTTATATTTGTCACATCAATTAAAATCTGATGTGTCACGGAATGAATCGTGCAATAAATTTACACAATTATACTTCAATATCTATTCCAAAAATCATAAGTTACAAAAATTTTATTATTAAGTACCAAAAAAAAAAAATTATTATTAAATATCTCATAAGAGTTAATTACAATTAAAAACAATTATCACTTTATGTATAATTCAATCTTTTCACCTTATATTTAAAAAATAATAATAAGTCCACAATTGTGTTAATAACTACACTATTCTTTTTTATGGAGTTTAATATCAAAAAATATAATAACTACACTATTTTGTTAAATTACAAAACATCACAAAAAGAAACAATTATTCAAAAATAAAAATAAAAAACTAATAACTAACAAAAAAATTATATTAAATATTTAAAATTCTTACAGAATTTAATAATTTAAATAATTTTATTAGTTATTTAATTTTCCTAAAACATCAAAATTTGATTTACAAATTAATAAAATACAATTACACTTCAACTTTATTCTAAATATGTTATAAAAATCTTATTATTATATATATTAAGAGAAAATGGATGGTGCACTGACAGTGTAAATTATTTTTATACTGTCAACCAATGACAACCATGTATCCCGTCAAGTCATCCTGTAAATCTTAAATTACTTATATGATTTGACACTTTAAAATATTTTGATTAGATGTATGTGTAATACTTTTTTACACTGACAGTGCACTACAATTAAACTTATATATTAATTATAACTAAACACAATTATGACTCTTTATATAATTCAGTTTTTTTACCTTACACCTAAAAAAATAATAGTTACACTATTTTGTTAATAACTACACTATTTCTTCTTTTTTATTAGAGCCTAATACCTAAATATATAATAAGTACACTATTTTATTAAACTAAAAAATATTTAGCATAAAAATAAACCGATCATTCAAAAATAAAAATAAAAAATTGATGGCTAACAAAAAAATGATATTAAATCTGTAAAACTCTTACAAAATTTAATAACTACAATAATTTTATTTGTTAATCAATTTTCATAACTAATTTGAACTTAATTTAAAAATTAATAAAATAAAAAAAATCATAAAATAGAAATATTTTGATTTCTAAATATTTAAAAAAAATATAATCATGTGATTAAATTTTTTAATTGCAAATCATCTTATTATTTGATCAACTTTTATTATTATTTTAAATTTTTTTAAGTTTTAAAATTATAAAATTCTAATGTATAATTTAAAAATATGATATACATTTCCTCAATAACATAAAATATTCATAATACCTCCAAATAATAAACTTACTTTAAACTAAAAAAATAGCCACAAAATTCAAAACAATTAACATATTTTAGTCCAAAAAAAATTGAATAATATCAAAATAATTTTTTAATTCCTTTTTGTATTTAAATAAAAACTTGAAACTACCTTAATACCATTCTACTATATAAAACATATACAAAATAATTTAAAGTATTTAATATTAATATCTCTGTATTTTATGAAAATCGCAAAATATTAACAATTATAATATTCAAATAAATACAAAATTGATTAAAAAAATGTTAAAATCTCTGCACAACGCACAGGTTACCATCTAGTTTATACTTTAAATTTAAATATCTCCTTCAATACGTTATGCGTTAAAAAAATATATAATTTTGTAAAATTATGGATATACTACATGTTATATTCTAATTGCACTTCTAAGAAAAATGTTGGGTGCCAAAATCATCAATTTAGAGTTTGGCTTTAAAGCTTAATAGGTTGTATTTTGGAGGGCATTGATTTCAAATGCTTGAGTAATTTAGAGAGCAGTAGCTTTGAAGAAAGAGTTTTCTAAGGAGGAAATTAGGGAAACCAACTGGGAATGTGAGGAAAATAGAAGTCCTGGACTAGAGAGTTTTAACTTTATCTTTTAAAGAAGAGTTGGGATATTTTGGGGGAACAAATAATTGGTTTTGTGCAAGAATTTTACAACACAACTATCCTACCCAAAGCTCTAATTGCCTCTTTCTTGACACTGATTCCCAAAATCCAAAATTCTCATAGAATTGATGATTTTAGGCCAATTTGCTTAATTGGTTGTATGTACAAAATTTTGGCAAAAATTTTGGCTTCTAAGATTAAGAAAGTGATAGGTAACATTGTGTGAAAGTCAGAAATAAGGTTCATACTAGAAAGACAGATTCTTGATGGTGTCTTAGTCACTAATGAATTAACTGATTTTGCTAAAAGAGAAAAAAAAAAGTGTCTATTGTTCAAGATTGATTTTATCCAGGCCTATGACTATGTAAGTTGGGAATTGTTGAGGTACATGCTAAACACACTAGGCTTTGGCAAGAAGTGGATAAGGTGGATGGAGGGAGGAATTTTTAAAAGCAGTATGTTTGTTTTGGTCAATGGTAGTCCAACTAAGGACTTTGTTATTTCAAGAGGGTTAAGGCAAGGTGACCCTTTGTCACCATTCTTATTTGCCATAGTTGCAGAAGGGTTGGCTGGTATTATGCAGAGGGAAGTGGAAATCGGCTTCTTCAAAGGGTTTAAAATTAATGAAGAATCAGTTGGGTCAGCCTACAGTCTTCTGCAATTTGTAGATGATACAATATTGATTGGGGATGGTTCTTGGAGCAATTTATGGGCTATAAAATCTATCCTCAGAGGTTTTGAGATGGGATCAGGACTTAGGATAAATATGAACAAAAGCAAAATCTATGAAATTGGGTTGTCCCCTCACTTCATGTTGGTTGTTTCACAGTTCCTCTTCTGCAGCATTGATTGTATTCCATTCAAATTTTTGGGAATGTAGTGGGCATCAATCCAAGAATGACTGCTTCATGGAAACATGTTCTTACTACATTGAAAAACAAATTATCTTCTTGAAAAAGTAAGTTTCACTCAATTGGGGGCAGAATAACTCAACT